>JAPZDZ010000004.1:12380992-12403840 GCA_029783805.1 Acanthurus tennentii | reverse complement strand
CAACTATTCATAAACTGACAAAAAGATTAATCAGCAACTATTATTCTGATCGAATATAAAGTGACCATTTAATTGTCACTTTGCTGACTTTTAGCTCCTTAAATGTGGAAATGTGATGCTTTTGTTTGTCGTTCATAAGAGCTACTTCAATTTATTTAGGTTTTGAACTGCTGGTCGGACAAACAGTGACACACAAACACTCTAACACATTTATACCAAGACTGTATTTTGATG
Source organism: Acanthurus tennentii (assembly GCA_029783805.1). Classification (NCBI taxonomy): domain Eukaryota; kingdom Metazoa; phylum Chordata; class Actinopteri; order Acanthuriformes; family Acanthuridae; genus Acanthurus; species Acanthurus tennentii. The sequence continues at coordinate 12,403,606 of JAPZDZ010000004.1, read as the reverse complement.
TGGGTTAACATTCAGATGTACATTATAATGTCAATGTATATGTAATTCAATTATATGAACTAGGGGATTGTGTGGCCGAGCAAACTCAGAATGCTTTATGATGATCTATTAGTAAGTTGTTTTTGTTAGTTTTGTGTGTTGGCCTCTTTACAGCTTACATTTTATAGATGAAATGCCAAAATTCCAACAGTTTCACAACACAAAAACTACTATCAACGATTGATCTTTTCAAAAATCTCTCAGGTATGTCAAAAGCCACGTGTAGTTTCCATATAACCTCACAGGAACCACAGCAGGAACATCTGGGGAACTCAAACATTACTAGGGTGTGCGTCAGCTTGATGTAGTTTTTGTACCTGTCCATAATCACGCCATGTGGAATGAAGACGCAATCTAAATCTCCGGAGTAGTGAGCTGGATAGTTGAAGAGGTCTAAACAGTAGCCTGGCCAGTCATCGTTAATCTGGGAGGAAGAGAAATAAACGCAAACATTACGTTCCACCACGCATCACTGTCGATCACTTCACAAACACGAGTTTTAGCAGCAAGTTTCACCACATGTTGCCGTGACGGAATTAAATCATCAAAGTGCGCAAAGTTGCGTGACTGCAGCTGAGCCTGCGCATCCATGAATGAGAGAAAACTTTTCCTGCGCCATGCAGCACTTGTCCCGCATTGCCTGTCGTGTTTCTCGTGTATTTACCACGATCCCGCCGCTTCTTCCTGCGGACCGGAAAGCTTCCATGTCGTTTTCCCGATGACACAAAAAGTCTGCAGTCTGAGAAAAAGTGTTTCTGCAAGCTTCCAGGAGGATTCAATCCGTGGGTCGAGAGGAGGAGCAGCGGAGCAAAGTGTTCCTTGTACTGAACCGCCACTCTGCCCCCCTCTGTTAAATTATGCAGATCTGCCGCCACCAGGGGCATCATAACACTTACATAAACCTCCACACAGAGCTGCTGCTTGTTGAGCGGCCCTCCACCCATCAGTTCACAGTCACAGTGACCAGGTGGGGGTCAACAGGCAGGAACTGAGTCAAACACGTACTGTGCGGAGGTGGAGGAGCTGGTACTTTGATTTAAGTGGCAAAACCAAAGAATATAAATATAGGCTGCTAACAAAAGGCACGCTTAAAAATTCGAATCAAGTAAAATTAAAAAAGTGCTGGCAATAAAAAATAACTTAAACTCAACTTAAACAACTTAAAAAAGTGCCAAAAGTTGAAATTGCCCATTTAAGTATTATTTTTTATGATATTGTTGGATTACGGTTATTGATGCATCATTGTGTGTTCAATGTATTTTGTCTAATTTAGCCTACTTTTTAAAAGAAGGTATTTGATAGAGTAAACATATAAAGTAGTAGAAATAACGATATACTCAAGTAACAGCTTTGAATTTTACTTCAGTCGGCCTAGAGTGGGCTAACTGAGTAAATGTATTTACTTCCCACCACTGGCATATTTAAATATCTTAACACATGAAATGATCCTGTATTCAAATTTTGAAAATAAAGGTACAACACTGTAATGGCAGTAAGCTGAACAAAGTGTTCATTATGCAAAATATCCCTTTTCAAAGCACCACCACTGAGGCATCAACATGGAAGCAGCATTTAGATGTCAAAGTCAGTCAAGATGGAATAGACTTTATTAATGACACACGGCTACAAAACCAGATCCTTAATAATACATGATTTATAAGATGCTTTTTAGTTTAAAGGCAAAAACTTGATCTGCAGCCACTGTAACATCAATTTTATCGTTCAGTTCCCTCTGAAATGTAGCAAAATACTCACATACAGAGGAAGAAGAAAATAGAGAGATCAACAGGGAAGTCAAGAAGACATGTCATCACCTGAGGGACATAAGTAAGGTGTGTTAAGCATCAGAAGTAAACAAAAAAGCAGAATGCAAACAGACTAGTTTCAGTGTGAGTGCCTTTAAAACAGATCACAAAATTCTCAGTAAACAACACTTAAACGTAGTGCCTTTAAGTTTTTTCCTCATCATGAGAAGCTTTTGAACAAATGTGTTAATGTTGCCATCTTGTGGAGACTAAGAGACACTTCTCGCTTTTTTATTTATGCACTGCTTTTGTTCTAATTAAATCACTCTGTTAACCTACATAATATCTTCTTGTTTTTGATTCACACACCCTCTCAAATGTTGCTTGGCCAACATTTTCTGCCAAAACAAAAAAAAAAAAAGCAAAACTTGACGGCCTGTAATTTAAGACCTCCAGCTGCCACACCCAGTCTCCTGAGCACAGTATAATATGTGTTTGTGTGTGAATGAGTGAATTTAGATGAACCACCCATGTGGTCAGTTCATCCTGGGATAAGGGCTGTTGTGTCACTGCACATTAGATCATCATGCAGGGCTCTGTTGAGGGGTGGGAGGGGGTGACAAGGTGTCTGGGCCACCCACCCGTTCTCCTCCTCAGCAGCTGTAATTATAAACAGTGGTACAATGACAGCTGGGGAGGCAGATGTCAACAGCAACATTAGATTTCAATCAGCCTGCACAGTGTCAACACTCCAGAGGAAAGAGGAGGTGTAAAAACTACTCTGCATGAAATCCCTCCGAAATGTCAGGAAACAGTTATTATTCTCTGCACAACTTACTTCACAGGATGTTTCGGATTCAAAGCAGGCTTTGATGTTGTGATAATCACGGGTCGTCCGGCGCTGAGCGATGCTGCACGAGCCAGGAGATGTTCTCTGTGGATGAAGTCTTGTCAGATTGTTTTTGATGCCCTCTCTGTTGGTGAGGGGCAGGCCGGCTCCTTCGCTGCCCTCCAGGCGCTGGGGAGCAGTCTGGCTTTGGCATTTCACACTCGCTCAGCAGTCAAAGCCTGTGACCGTCTGCAGACTCTACAGCCAACTGCTCCCTTACACCCTCACCCCTGTTGTTTGGCCAATTATGAATATTCAGCTGCTATGAAAGTAATTCTGTCAGACATGCAACTGTCCGGCCAGATAGTGTCAGCGGTGTTGTTTGTGGTATTCAGAGTCTGAATGTCAGAAGGACGTGACCATTTACCAGCAGATTATATATGTATGATGACAAAAAGCTGAGTTTAAGTGACCTATATACAACATACTGGATAAATCCTTCTTTCCTTAAAAATTTGACATAGATCCTGAACTGAGCTCCGTATGAGTAGTTTATTGTAAACAGACAAAATGCGTATAAATCCACAGCTGAAAATAGTCCCAAACAAGTAGGATACTGATGCTTGTTTGGATGACTTTTTCTAAAAACTACGGTTACCGGCAGTTTTAGAAATGTTCTGTTTTTTAAATAAGTAAAATGATATATTTTGTGACCAGTTTTCACAGATTTACACCTATAAAAGGGTTGAGCATTAAGAGACACATTTTTTTGTCTTGGTATTTGGTTTGGGATTTGTTGATATAAATATAGAGTAACATCAGCCTTATCCTTTAATTAAAATAATAACATGCTGAATCACTGTGGCATGTGTTGCTGCAAGTATTGCTTTGTTACCATATTCAGAATGTAGAAAACAGCTTCAGTTTTCACATAGGAAGCGTTTTTGTTCCTAAAAGTAGTTAAGTGCATATTCAAAGTTTCTCCACCTGCTGATCTTACAGTCAAAATAGGAAAAACCAGACAAACCCTGTCTGCAAAGTGACTTCTATTTTCCATCTGTTAGAAAAGCCATCATGCAAACTTGATTTTTGTATTCTGCACATTTCTTTGTGTGTTTGTCTGAGAGCATGGACACTAATATGTTGGATCAGAGCCACGGTGGAAGGCAGGGACACTCGGAGCCATAAAGGGGTCGATGTCTGCTGGCGTTCACTAACCTTGGTCGACTCTCAGTTATCACGACAGAGACTGCGACCATCGTCGTGCCACTGATGCCTTCGCGTGATGCCGAGTTGAATGGAGTCTCTGCACTCTCGTAAACTCCACAATAAAAAGATGCTGATGTATGATCTTGCTGTATTACATATCATTTTTTAATGTGTTGAAAACCCTTTCCAACAAAGCAAGTCAAGCACAATGGTGCACATAAACACATGTTGAAAGTTCATGAGCTATTTCACGAGAGCAAGAGAGCAAAAAGTAATAGCCTACATTAAGCATACCATAAAAAAATAACAAAATACAAAAAACAGATAGGCCACACAACATAAAAAGAGTCTATAAACAAGGAAATTCTGCTCAAAAAACACATTATCAGACATTATTGTCCCTTCTTTAGTGCTTAATGGTAAACATTTATAATGCTCATAAATGTTTGATACTGGAAAAAAAATCTGTTTGATAGAACTGAGACAAGCATGAATTCATATGTCTACATTTGTTTTAGTGTGAAATGAAAGGTTACTGAAGCAGTACCAGCACAATAATATATTGAACTGAGTGATTTAGACATGAATAAAAGCCCAGAAAAGGACACAATTCATCAAAATGTTCAACGCAACTTTATCTTTACATCAGAGTGCCCTCGTTGGAGCTGAGCAGCCGTTCAGGCACATCAAGCTGTTTCTTTCCTGGCGATGATCAGTGGCTCCATGCTGAAGCATCTCTGGACCTTCAGGAGTGAGGATCCACTGTGCAAGCATGTAAAACTCTATTAACATAATGACTTCCTGTTTAAGTGGATTGCGGCTCCTGTACTGAAAAACAAACTCAGTTATGGACGTTCCTGACAAACTTTCTTCTCTTTAGAAAGTGATGTTTGTTCAGCTTCGTTCACTCTATTGTAGCACCAGAGGTCAATGACAGAAGACGGAGATTTCGAAGAGCAGAAAACAAACTGCTGTTGTTTATGTTTGATTGAAAAATAAATTAATACTGATTTTATGATGGCACATTTTTTCATGACAGTTTTGTTTTGGTTACATCAGCATTTTGGCATCAAAAACTTTTCTCTGTGATGGTGGAAAACAATACAAATAGCATAAAGGATTCAAATAATTCAAAATATCTCCCTGTCCAGCACTGATGAACAGAAAAAGACAAAAATCCTTCTTTTCTAATTGCATCGATAAATCCTGCAACTCTGTGACTGTCACTCTACCAAAATGCTGCAGACCCAAAACCAACAGGGTGAAAAATACTTTGTTTTTTAAGTTGATATGTCCTCCATCTTAATGAATGATGTCAAGCTTGTCCGATTTGATGACAAGTATTTATTTATTGTTTTACAGATAACATACTTCACAGGGTTACCTTAGAGGTAAAATCTCCTGACAGAACTCTGTTTTGACTCGTCGGAGACAGAGGGGAAGATGGACATACTTTTATCAAGCACACATTGTAAACAACTGAGCAATATTTAAGTCTAAATGGCGTACCATAGAATAGGTGAGAGACAACAAAATGTAAGTAAGAAGATGTGCCTTTTGCTTGCAAAGACAAAAGTTTCATTTTTACAAAACAAATAATGGTCACTGACATATTTTTTCTACTTTTTTTTAGTGGCTGAGAGGTAGAATGAAGTATTTTCAGTTAAAACCAATGATTTGAATTATGTAACTTTATAATATCATTTCATCAGTATGAGTGAAAACATTATAAGTGAATAAGTAACCCCAGCCCTCTGAATATAATGTGAAATCTGTACAAATGTCTCCATCGACTGCGGCACTGCATTTTTATTGTGAAACTTGTTTGTTTGTATCCCAAATGTCCAACTTTATAAGCACAGGAAATATAATTTCTTTTTTTTTTTTTTCTGGTTAGGATTTTTCACAGTACCTCTCCGAACTGAATTCCTTAGTTTAATACTGTGAATAGTGAGATCAGTCCATGTTGTTTTGTAGATGAGGCGTAGAGATGGATATATTCAGTTGGAAGTATCCGAATGGACGCTCCCGGGTCCTTCTGTGGGCGATGTCACTGACGAAGGAGTCGGAGCATCTTGCCAGCCACCATTTGTCTGTGTAGATAAGATAGGAAGTAATTTAGCTTCATGGCTACACATTAAACAGCATGATACAATATTAGTACAGATGTGTTTTCAAGGATAAAGTTGGCAGTTTTCTATATTTTTCTAAATAGCAAAAAATCCCACGAAAAGATCAAATCAAACAGTGTAAAATGTTTGGCCACGATATATCCTCCTCCTCTGCGCCACGGAGCTTAAAAATAACATCAGCGACCCACAATGTCATATCATTACAATGAATATGAGCTCTGTAGTTCAATCAGGATCCCACAAACACACAGATCTGACCAACAAATGTGTATTTATTCTCAGGTGAAAATAGTCCCCAAAAATGCACTTTTTTTCCTGTCTGGGTCATTTTTTTGCTATAAACTACAAAACCCAGCTGAACTACAGTACATATTTTTTTTACATCCTCAGCAGGAACATTCAGACCTGAGGATCAGTGTCGAAGACAAGCTGGGAAAATGCTGAGAGACAGAATAACACATTATTCATTAACAATAATATAGACTATCACCAGTTTTACCCTTTAAGCAAAATGAAGCAGGTTATATTGCATCATTATGGTCATAAGTTGATGGCAGTATTGCCTCTTTTAAAATATTCAGAATGTAGAAAACACCTTTAATTTCAGACAGGTTAGCAGTTTATTTGGTCCATTACGTAAAAACATACTATAAAAATCCTCAATTTAAATGTAAATATTTACTCTGCTGAGCTTCTCCAAAAGCAGTGTGTCTGTCAAACTGCTACTTCAGACTCAGAAAACAGTTTTTAAGAGACTCTTCATTATAAATATTATTGCGCTGCTTCCCTCATTTTCCCCTCCAAGCAGCTGACATAATGTGAGATAAGCAGAGGAGATGAAACACAGAATACACAGACCTTCATATATCTCTGAATATACCCCTGAGATGCTCGATAAAAGAATAAATTATCACTATAAAAAAAAAAACAGCCCTTTAAAATGGAGGCCTTCTCAAATCATGATAAAAGGTTGACTAAAGACCATTAAGGACATTAATTGCAATTTCCACGCTATTAGTGAGAGCTGGAAACGTGCTTTGGCAGCCTCTTATTTCCAAACCCTGTTATTTCGTGTAAAGACTGTCTGTCATCTTATTCAGAGACAAGAGGGGGGAAAAAATAAAGAAAAAAAACATTTCCAGCCTCTGAGAGAGGCAACACCCACCAGCAATTTGAGGGGTGTAATTGCTGTTCAAGGATAGAGAAGGAGAGGTGAACCACGAGAGTTCAGTTAGTAGATGTTTTTTTTTTTTAAATCTAAGCACAAACACTTCATTCACAAGCTTTACTGAAGCACTGCAATATTTGCTTAAAGTGCATTTGTTAGAAAAGAACCAGAAGACATTCATGATTATCATTATCATCATCAAAATATACTTAAATTGCTTTTATTCTTATTTGAATCTTAAAAAATATGTATTTCTACTGGTGCTGGATGATGTAGCCTAAAAGCTAGTTCACAATAAAACTGTCACAGTATCATGACAATAATTTCTCATTATGACTCATTTCTGATTTGTTTGTCCCGGTGATTAAAGTGTGACTTCCTAGAGACCTGAGCTGAACTGTGAGCTCATTGAATGGTTGGATTTCTTGTCATATATCACTAGTTGTGTTACATAAACTCAGTTAAATTATATTATGATACTTTACATTACCATTAGGTTTGAGTCAAAAAGCTAAACATCGTTTTTGTTGTTTTTTTTTAATGAAAAACATACACCAGAAATCTCTGAAGATCACAGAAAGTAAATAAAAAACATAGACAGCAGCTCTAAAACTATTAAGTCTTTAGACCATAAAACCACACAAAAAAAGGTTTTTTGGCCCACTTAAACTACATTTGTACTTAATATTTAACATGAACACATCCATGCAATGTGGATGTGTAAGCATGAAATATACAAAAGAAACATAAATGTTCTACAAATACAATTGGCTGCCATCTTTATTCTGACGAGGAAACAGATAAAATTGTTTTTCATTTGAAGCAAACTAAACTTTTTTAAATCCAGATGGTTTAATAGTCTTTAAGGATTTTAGAAAACCTTCAGAGCAGTAAAAACTTTTACTAAATGACCTCTTGACTTTTTTAAAGATCATTGAGTATTTTATTTCTTCGAAAATCAGATGCTTTGCTTTTCGTACCTGACAGACATAAAACTGGGGCGACAGATTAACAGTGTCACTAATTCAATTAATCTGATTTACTGCCAAGCACAAATTACTACTTACACTTGTTTTGTAGGTTATTTTTGGTTTTTCACTTCCCTTAAAAAGCTCTCTTCTCTGCATGAGATTTGAACACCGACTTCCAGCTGAGCCAGTTGTGTGTTGTAACTGGCTTGATGCTTCCACAGTCTTATTTTAGCACGAGGGGTGTTGCAGGCTTGGCTGTCAGTGCTGCTGTTCCTGTGGATGAATGATCTGACCAATGTGCTTGGACTGTTAGCCCAAAGCCCCACTCTTTCTGTCCCTGTGACTGTCGTATTGATTCTGCTCAGCCCCGCGCTGCCTGTCGCTATGGATCTACATGCTAACGCACTGCCTCCAGTGCTGGCTGTCCCGCCCTGCCCAGCCCAGCAAGAAGACCTGAAAAACTGGCCCAGCCTTTGACAGGCTAGTTAAAATGTTATTTTTTAGAATTAGCAACTGGGAACTTTTTATTGTGAAGCCAGTCTTGGAAGGGGTATAACTTGCCCCATGGTGCCAATGTGAGAGCGAAGTTGGGAGGGAGGATGACACCTGTGTCCTTGTTCCTGTCGACTGCAGGTGTCTCGCTAACGCTAATGTCCTTAGACAGACTAGGAGCGCATCCAGCTTCGCAGCCTGCTAGCTGCCTCATTGCCTGCCACCTAGGGCACGACTGGAGCAACGGGGCAACTGGCTGGACAACAGCCCAACACAGGCAAATTCTGCTAAGTGCACCCCAGCGTGCACACAGAATTGCACAAGACTGAACAAATCTTGCAACTGGGGAAACAATCGCACAATAAGACAGCAAAGACAACACTGAGAAGGACAGAAAGAGATTGTTTACAGGTCTTACGTTGATGCCCTGTGGACTGTACATCTGGCTGGCTGCGAGGCTGTCACTGTATCCTCCGGTCTGGCTGATAACATGGCGAAGGGTATCCACCTGGAACAGCGGGGACACACAGACAAAAGGCCTGGTCAGACAAAAGCGCTGGATAACAAAGACAGCCATGCACAAGGAAAGGTCAGTCTGATAGTAAAAGGGTACCATAAACAGGAAAAGGTTACAAACAGTGAATCAGAATGATTTGGCTGCAATTACAAGCTTGATAACAGATGTTGCAAAAGGACGAAAATACACGAAAAACAACAAAAGAGACTAATTATGGATGTATTTGCACTTGTGGTTGAATCATACATCAAAATCAGACTTTAAGAAGGAAACACTTTGCAACTCATTCTTTTAAATGTAGCTGAACAGTACTAACAATATATTGCGCTGTGAATGCAGGCATAGCAAAGATTTTTTTTTTTGTGGCTGCTGTTAAAAAATATGATGCAACCAAGGTCACATCTTGCATTATTTATTTTTAAATGTTTTGTTGGAATGCAGCCATTTCCATGTTCTTCCCAGATTTACTGGAAGCTGTTTTGTAGCTTTTGGCACAGCAGCCAGTAAGGATATGCATGAAAACACACCTGCCATATGAGTTTCACAAGAAATAAGACCAGTCTACACAGGAGGCCAATTTAGTCAAAGTTGTACTTTCTCTTTTCTTTTCCACTTTCTTTTAATTGCACAGTGCTGAGGGCGAGGCCAGTCTGATACATTCAGAAAAAACACCCTTTTAAAAGAACATGAGTTCTGTTAATTAAAAGACGACCCTGAAGACCTTTTCTGCACCTGTAAGGGTTGTCCCTTTTGCATATTCATGAATGACCCGAAGCATCTGAAGAGCTGAACAGAGGCTTTAAGTTGCACTGTGCGGGGCTGAATTGGCTAAGATGGGTGGACAGAACTTCAACTGGTTTACTGTGAGTTAGGGTGTTTTTGTTTTACCTTAAAATAACAATATATTCAAAATGTATTAAAAATTAGTCCTTGGTTACGCAAACACATCCAGTCAGTTAGCACAACTTTTATAAGAGATTGTAAATATTCTCTCTCTTTTGCAAGGAGAAGTGAGTTACTACCACCCACCTACAGTTAAGCCTAAAAGCTCACACAAGCCGTGCTGTTTATCTGTATTTTAATTGTAGCAGAAACATCCATACTTGCAACATCACAACACTGTAATGTGTTTTGTTTTTTGACAGCACAGGGTCGCATGTATCTCCTCTTCTCCCTTTCTCTGCCTCACTTTCCTTTCCCTGCATTTGTGTGTGAGGGTTACACTTTGGGTTGGCATATTGTCAGGGTTTGTTAAAGCATTACAAGTCAGATTAAGCTTTTTTTGTCATTTGAGCTCCCCATTTATTTTTTTACTTGATTTTTAATGCAGAGAGCAGAAAGGACAGTAGTTTTATAGTTACATTGTGCTATAAAAATTCTTAATTGTTTTCTAGGGCACTTGTGAACACTTAATTTGTAGTTTTATCACTGTCATATTGAAAAATTGCTAGAACACCTAATATTTTTTGTAATGAAATCATATGTATCATTAACTAAAGATATTATTTAGGCATTTTTATTACCAATTTAGGCACATTTTGAGCAATTATTTGACTTGAATAAATCAAATCAATGTGGCAACACTGGAGCTGATCTGAATAGCAAAGAGTGCGAATGGAGGGAAAGAGGAATGATGCCAAAAGAACTGAAACCGAATGAGAATATCACCTCAGGAGATGATTCCTTAATCATCCCCCGAGGTGATGATTCCTTAATCCAAGACAGTTGTAACACTCAGACACGCTGAGCTGGTCATCACTGTCCACTGGGGCAAGGTCAGAGAGCCACAGTGTACCGGTGGCTATGTGAACTCTTGTCAGGAGCGCTGATGAGTGTTGCACCGTTTCCAAAACTGTCTGCAGTTGTCTGCTCAACTGTTGGTTGACAATGGCTTCTACAGTAATGTAGAGCTTCAGGCAAAGTATAACCTTTGTTTTCACCGTGTAGGTCAAGTTGTTGTGATCCTCGGCACACTCAGACCGGACAGTGGTTAAGCAATTACACAAGTGATGTGGGACACTAAGCCTGAAGAGGCGCCTACCTGGGATTGTATGTTGGCCCCAACCTGCCCCCCTTGGTACGAGTCCCCATTGAGGGACTGCACACTCATGAACAAGTCTCCGGAGTTTGACATATTAAAAGAGCCAGCAGAACCTGAGAATACACAGAGGCAGAGAAGAAGAAGAAGAAAAAAAAAGGAGCAAGGAGAGCAGGACAAAGATGAGAGAGGAGAGAGAAGAAACAGAAGCAGGGAAGAAGAGAGGAAGAGAAAAAGGAGTTAAAATGATCATGCATAAGCCAAGGTGCATCAAGTGGGTTAGTTTGGGAATGCGGCTGGCATCATGAAACGGCTTTTTATACAAACCTGCATGCTACAAATGCAGTACATGCACATTAAAATATCACTGAAGCATCATTTAAAGGAAAAAAAATAGCCAACAAGAACCATTAGACAGATAATCATCATTAAACTGTTTAAGTCCATTTTTAAACAAGCCTTATGGATTATGTTATAGCTAAACGTCCGTGCTGCTAGTGTTTCATTAAGGAAGTAATAATTGATCTGCAGGAAGACCCAAAGAATCGTCTTCGTCCTTTAATGAACCCCAGCTCCCCAGATGTAAAGAGACCATCGCGTAACTTGATTTCAACACCCGGTCCTAATCCAATACAGTTGCGAAGTCTCCATATGACAAAAGACTCCGCTTGCCCTCTGAACAGCTTAATGGCATGCACAAGGTCAACCGGACAAGAGGCAGGAAAAATTAACGTCCACGAGACCGAGAGGTCAATAACAGAGACGAAGAGAGAAAGAAAATGAGTGAGCGAGATGGACAACAAAAGGCGGAGAAGAAAAGGGAAAAAAACGGAACAAGACAAGCAGGAGAGTCACTTATATTATTGGGTTAGTTAAGAAGAAAAAGGGGCTTCCTGTTAGTCTGAATGAAACAGCACCAGAGACTGAATTCTTGAGATGGGGCTCAGGTATGAGAACATTATAATTCTCCTGTTTGTGCATCTATCTGTATCTGTGCTGATAAATAAAGAGTTTTCTATCACAGAGCTTGATTTAATGTAACTCATGGGTCTGTGATCAGTTTGTCATTAGGCTCACCTGCTGAATTGGGAGTTGATGGGGAGTTTGCCTGGCTGCCGTGAGCAGACACACTGGTTGCATTCACCGCAGTCCTCGCTGCGTACATGTTGGCCTCTTCCTGGAACTTGCCGATGTTTTTCTTGTATCGGATTCTCTTGTTTCCGAACCAGTTTGATACCTGGTGGTACAGGATCAGAATTAAAACAGATGTAAGATGACTCAGGATGAGGCAAACAAACCAATAAAGGTTAAATATTGAATAACAATTTTTAATAACTATCAAGATTATGCTTTCTGCACCAGTTAGCACACCATCTTTTAGCATAAACTCTTTTTACTGTTGTGACACAAAATTCACTGATTAGTTTTTGGTATGTGTGACGCAGAGTTTGACTTTTTAAATTGCAAATCAATTAGTTTTGATTAACACAAATTACGCATGAGGAGAAATATAAATGGAATATTCTTATGGTGCTGTTTTCCACCAACCTTATGTACTATATCTACCCACTGTAATATTCCTGTTTGAGCTGCAAATGAATGACAATATAAGATGTTTTGATAGTTATTATGTAAGAATCACTATCATATTCCTATATGTTTAATAGTGTGCATAAAACATTTGTTCTTCTCAGGCTATCAGTGGCATCAAGTCTTTTTATAGCCTTTTGTTTTTATAGAAAACACGCACTGTAAACATGTAGATATCATTTAGCAAGCTGTTTCGTGAAACCTTAAACTTTTTCAAGCCACCGATAGGCATGCTGGACGGAAAACAGCCAAAATAACAACACTGCTTAACATAAAGTAATCTTAGATCCTGCAAGGCCTTGGTTAAGCATTCAGGGTGTTTTTGATCGTTCTTAAATATCCTTTTAACCACACAATCTCAATACACAGCTTTGTTTATTCTTGGTACCTGTGACACTGTGATGCTGCATTTTTTGGCCAGCTCTTCTTTGGCCTCCTCGCTGGGATAAGGGTTACTGAGATGGGAGTAAAAGTACTCGTTTAGGATCTCTGTCGCCTGCTTGTTGAAGTTCCTCCTCTTTCGTCTGGACACACAAAAGAAAAGAGACAAAACAGGGACAGTTTACAAGCTGTTCAAATCCATTTAGGAAAAAGCAACAAAGAAACAAATGGTGAAAAGTCAATACATAACTACAAACAAAATATATTAAACAAAAAAATTCCAATAAAAAAGACTTCAAAGTACAATATCTTAAATCTAAATGACAGTTTTCTTTTAGATTTGGTGGCCCACATAGACACACACAGACCTGGCGTCGAGAAAGCGTGAGCGCAGAATCATGACGGCCTCGCAGGTGCTCTGTTTCAGCTGCATCTGGATGGAGCTGAACTTGCGGTGGATGATGCTGACCATGCGCTCGATCTCTTTGGGCGAGATGGGTCGTGTTCGAGACTGCTCCCTCAGCAGGTTCATCACATGGGTGGTGAACTCGTTGCACGCCTGGATGCACAGACACACAGGAATTCATATAAAGAATAACTACCACGGAGGCTCGACAGCTTCAGACAGAGGAAAAAGGATGAAATTGGTTTCTGGAGAGGCCGCACCTTCACTGGTGGGCCTTAGCTTTGTAGAAGCAGTGCTGACACTATAACAGCAGCAGCGTTAAGAGGTAATAAGAACAGTCTAAATTAAAGCTGCAGACACAGTGCGCTGCTTCGCGCCAAGGAAAATATGGCGGCGGAGTCGTACAGTGGAGACAGCGAGACTTGCGGTGCTCTCTGAATATTAAAAAGACTTCTCCTCAATGGAAGAGAAAATGTGACAAGTGAAGAGAAATCTAAAATGACAGCAGGCTTTCAGTCCCGTTAACGTTCAAGAGGTTTAAACTGTCTCCCTCTCTTTTCACTCCATCTTTCAGTCTACCGCGTTCTCCCTCTGTCTGAATCAGTCACTGGATATGACTGCATTCAGAGTCAAGGTGTCTGTTGCTTGTCAACACCAGGGTTACGTCAGTCAAAGTGATGCACCGAGCAGCCGTTCTGCTTGCACACACACGCCAGACACTACTCACTCATATGTGCGCAAGGTGTACGTGGCGCGGTGACACAAAAATGCTCAGGTGTGTATTGACTGTGACAGTTAGCGATGACTAGCCTTCCTCAGAGAAGATGACAAACCCAGAACGCTTTGACTTTCTGAGGGAATGACAAGATGTTACAGTCTTTGGAAAAGAGCTGGTGTGTGACTGATATAATGGCTGCTTGCCTGCCGAAGATAACATCTCTGAAAGCTTGGCTTGTCATGAGTTGGCCTGTGAGAGCTGATTTCAAGAGCATTATACTTAGTTTAAAAAAAAATCCATCTATATCAGCTTACTCCTATTTTGCTTCACAGATGGATTCTTTTCCAGCAAGCATCAGACAAAGGGCAAGAAAGCAGCCTTGGATACAATGTCGAGCAGTCATGGCGCGAAAACATAATACCACTCTGACATCCTTAAGTGCAGGCAGTTTAGAGTCCGCATTTCACCACAGTGGGATGATTTTTCACTGTATAAAGCTGCAGAGGAGCTTGAGAGATATCGTATACACTCCATGTATGAAAGGCTAAAGGCCAAATCTCCATCCCTCTTTATTTTCTCTTGCATTTATTCATTTAACTTTTATGATGCCTGTATAGGAATTTTTTTCTTTTGTGTGCTCCTCTTCAGGCAAGGCAAAAGCGATGTAAATAAATAAGCAAAATAAGGTTTAAAACATTGACTGTTTAATACACAGTGGATGGACGCATCACAACATCACCCACTGGTTTGTGGACTACCGATCTGAAACCCTGTGTATGGCAACATGACCGTCCCCATCTTGTTTTTTTTTTTTTGGGAGCAACAGGTGATCATATTTGGACAAGAAGGCAGAGCAGGAGAGGAAACACATTGCTACCTACACAGCTAGCTAGCAGCAAGCTGTCACTCATAACACCCTTAAATTGATTAATGATAATATTTAAGCCCTAATATAGTTCAAATGAGTAAGTTGTGTAAAATTTCATCTCCTAGACAGTTGTGATGATCAGAAAAAACAGCTATAGAGGTTGTCATGATGTTAATTTCTGCTGTAGAGTTGGGCATTTTAATGTCAAGCTCTACAGGAAATGACTATCTTTTGGAACCAGCCTCAAATGGCTTTTTGAGGAAGTGCAGCTTTTTGGCGCTTAAGTGTAGCCTTAATTTTTCATTATTGGAGGCTGCCACTGGTATTAAAAACAGTACCTGGCTCATGAACACATTAACAGCTCAGATATACATGCTACTTGAGGTTGAATTGATACTTCATGGGTGAGCAAAGACTTAAATCCAAATTCAAGGTGAACATATGGGAATCCTACTGATGCACTTTGGTACGTAATGATAAAATACTTCCATTAAATGACAATATGATAAGCAACTTCCCCTCACCTGCTCATACTTCTCCAGCTCTGTGTGGTAAATTTGTCGGATCTGGGTCAGCTTGGCCCGGTAGTCGGAGTGTTCTGCTGAGTTGTCGGCACCGACGCCACCTGTGGCTGCTGCGGCGGCTGCTGCGGCTGCCGACCCGCCCCCTTTCTCTGGCCCGGCCACGCCCTCCGCCAGCAACATGTTGTCCAGACGCATCAGCTGAGGATCTGGAGGCTCCTCCTCCTGGGCGCCGCGAATACTGAGCACTGTGGAGGACAAGAGAAGAAAAGGAAGACATGTAAACAATGATAGTAAACAGCCCTTTTTACATGTGTATTTAAATTAAATGAAAAGCAAGAGTTTCACTGTGACTGAAAAAAAAATTTCAACCACTAAAACCACTAAAATTAAAACTATGTCTCCCGCTCCAGCTTACCAAGTGAACTTCCTGAAATATGGCTGCATTTTAATAGTTCAAGTCTGAGCCATAAAAACCTGCAGCTTCGCAGTGGCTGGCAGCTAGGCGGGACCATAAAACTATAATTTTATTGATTCTGGCTATCATTTCATGTAAAAAAAAAAAAAAAAATTAACACAGACTTCCACTGGAGTTCATCTTTCATTGCTCTCCTTATGCTCAGACTATGTTTAGTTTCTGGCTGATGGCTTTATTATCTTGTCAGATGCTATCTAAACAGAAAAACAAACTAATAACACGAGTTAGACGCAGAATATTAATGCAAAGACACCTGGTTCTAATAAAACAGAATGAGGAATTTCATGCTAAATCAAATTGAAGATACAAAAATTGAAAAAATGATTACTTTCATAAAAAGTCGTTCGATAATAATTTGATTTGTGATCACTTGGGTTAATTCTTTTCAGCCAATTATATTCCTTATCATTCAAACAACCACTAAGTTAAGCACTGCGTCCAGAACACCAGTGCAGTCTTCCCAGTGTTTTTAATCTCACTTTAGCAGGACTAAAAATGCTCTTACAACTGACTCTGAGGTCTGTTTACACACTTGTTGGGGGTTTAAAGTCGCGCAATTCACACACCTACAGGCACAAAGCTCTCATGGTGTGGAGAGTGAAGTGTAAACACAACACTGACAGGCCTGCTGAGAAAAACATGCACAACCAACATACATAAAACAAACGAAAAACAGCCTACTGTACATATCAAGAAATGCAGTCTTGCACAAACCCAGATATTCTGATGACTCCCATGAAAACTATGCTGCTGACTATTTGAAAAATACTATTTTAGCCATGTTCCAGAGTAAAAAACACACACAGGTGTTTCGCCATACATTTTTATTTAGAGATCAGTTGCAGTGTCCTGCCTCTTTCTGCCACCAGAAGGCTCCCTCGGTAAAGCAGCAGAGCATCCTGCTTTTCTCAGAGGTGCTGAAAACAGCCGACCAGGTGCAGCCCTCCGTTCCATCCACTGTCCTCAAGGACAAAGACAAAGCTCGCGCTGCCACTACATCTTTCATACGCACTTTAATCCAAGCATCTATCAAAATGTTTCAGGAGGACGATCTAATGCTACGTCCTGTGTGTCTCTTCTGTGATGACTGTAGACAGTGAGGGTAAATGACAGGTTGTGTGACAGAGCAGTGAAGCCATATTGAAGCCCACAGTCTCCGGTCACAGCGACGGCTCTTTTGTAATGAGGATGTAAGGTTGTGGCGCCCTGTGACCTTTGCTGGTGTGCAGGGGGCTCCAGATGGATTCTCGGGGCCGTATAGGGAGCTTGTCAACCCTGGTCCTCCTCTTTTCAAGCCCCCCTCCCAAGCCCCTCCACCCCTCTCCTGTTTCTTTCCCTCTCTTTTTTCTTCCTCCAGCAATAACATCATCCATTCCCATCAGCTCTAACACGTGAGCAAGCTCAGCTCAAGAGGCAAATGTCAATGGCTATCAGACGGCTGGAAAAGGTCAGGAGTTCAGAGTGGGAGCAGACACATACGTGTGTGTATATGTGTGTGTGTGTGTGTGTGTGTGTGTGTGTGCTTGCGTATGGACGCATGCGCACTTGTGCTAGTAGATGGATATGTGGATATTTTTCATGTGAATCACACCAGCGGGAAATTATAACACTCGCCAATTTCATTCTGACAAAATAGTGGCACATCCCAACCGGAGGGGGAATCTAATGAGCCTAAGAGTGATTTATTCATTCCCTCCAAGTCCCCGAGTGCACAACTAAAAGCATGAAATGGATTAAATAAATACAATTAATAAGGAAAATCAAACAATTCACTGTGCTGTGGCATAATTACCCTAACCACAGCCATCAGCTTTATTTATTCCTGTTCAGTAATAGCAATGAAAAATCGATTAGACCTCAATGCCAGTCAGAGTGCTTGTTGTGAACTCTGCAACCATGGACTATACATTAACATAATCACCTGACACATGGAAGTGCCCTCTATTACAATACATCACATGCTCCCAACCAAAAAACCTTTTACACGCGCTCTCTGGTCTACTGTGGCAACAAAGGCATGGAGTCCATACAGCTCTGCCATTCCCTTATTCCATGGACAGTCACAGATTAGTATCTATAAAAGGAAGATGGCCATCATCTAATCTTGATCATTACCGACAGACTTAATTGAACAATGAGAGGACGCAATTCCCCTCTCTGTCGCTTCCTACCCTCCCTCCTTCCTCCTCCCCTTTTGTGCGTGCTCTTGTATAATTCCTTCCTTCTGAGATGTGGGGCACTAAACCCAAAAAGGCAACGCATAAAAAATGAATACGCATCATAAACAATTCTCGAGCTGCTTCCTGAATAATGAATGGAATTCTAAGAATAAGCCTTTGTTTTGGTTATTGACAAAATTAATTTCTGCTGTTTTACTTCCTTAAGAGCTGGCTCATACCCATCGCCACACTGCCTGCTGTTTGCAGACAACAGGAGTGTAAATAAACATGACGATTAAGCCACCCACTCATACAGGGAGAATCAAGGTGCACATACACACACACACACACAGAAACACACAATGCAAACATACACTTTGTGCATGAATGTGAGCACTCAAATAGGCACACACACACACGCAAAAAGACACAGCTATGCACATTGGCAGACTACCCTGAGCACCCAGCCTGGCGCCCTGCGAGTGCTCTTAAATGAAAACATGTTTAATTAATGATGTTGAAGTATTCTGTCACAATTAGGAAGATTTACGGTCAAACAAGGCAGCAGTGATGTCCCTGACAGCCATGATGAAAGTTTACCCCTCTTGCCTCTGACTGGCAGCTAACAGCCAGCGCTGGACTGGATCCATTTCCCATCAATACAGTAATGCAATACACTCTGTACTACTGCACTGTAGTGTATATGTGTGCGTCTGTGTGTGTTCTTCCTTGCTAAGCTCTTGTCTACATCACATGACCCAAGAGAGGGGCAGGCAGTGGCTGTGCTCTCTATTGATTGTGTGGGCACACGTCATCTAGGGTTTCAGCAGTTAATAAATCAGGCCTGCTTCTGACACAACCATGTGTGTGTGTGTGTGTGTACATCCATGTGTGGGTGTGTGGGTGTGTGTGTGCGTGTGTGTGTGGGCCTGTCACAGACCAGTCAGCAGGAGTGAAAGCGACAGCCCCATGATAATGTAACATCACCACCATTCATCCCTGCCACACAGCATTCTGAGACAAAACAACAACAACCTAGGAACCTGAAAAAAAGCAGCGTGATTTACAGCAGACATGACAAGTATCACTAATACAAATCCTCCCCTCCCCACTCCTTGAAGGAGTTCAGCCTCCTGCTCTCATCTGCATTTGCTACAAGCCCAATAAAGCAGCCTTCATGAGACACAGCACTCTTACATATTTCATACTGACCCACACACTTGACGTAAACAGCAGTGCCAAGCAATGCTATTATCATAACTGAGA
Source organism: Acanthurus tennentii (assembly GCA_029783805.1). Taxonomy (NCBI): domain Eukaryota; kingdom Metazoa; phylum Chordata; class Actinopteri; order Acanthuriformes; family Acanthuridae; genus Acanthurus; species Acanthurus tennentii. The sequence goes on along the minus strand of JAPZDZ010000004.1, from coordinate 12,384,079 downwards.
ACGCTAAATGAATATTATGCTATGTTGCATCAAATTTACTTTGCATGTGGTCATTTCTATTGAATTGAATTCAGGCTTTAATAAAGAAGGAGTGATCATTTTGAATTACTTATCACACCTGACTATTATTATATTTGTACCTAATCTGCTAAAAGCCAGATATGTGGTGAATCCCTAAAACTCAAAACTGTTCCAAAATGATCTTTTCAACACCAGAATATATGTATAAAAAAAAATCTCCATACTTAGCATCATACTTCTTTATTACTATCATACAGACAAAGAAACAGAAAGGTTAAAAATCAATACGGCAGAAACAAAAATATCGTCTTTTTTATGCCTTTTCCTCTCCTTTGGCAGCTACATTACCCATCATGCAACTAAACTGCCCACTACTTGTTTGTAGATTTATACACATTATGGTAGCAGCTGCTAATGTAGCCTTCAGCTGTTAGCTTTTCCTCACTTCTTTCTAATTCCACACCTCCAGATGTTTTTCATTTTATGAACTTGTAGTTTTTGGTCCCAGCTGATGCCGACTCAAGTGACATCCTTTAAGGTCAATTATCTGACTGCTTACATGGTCCCTCTGAAGCCACAAAAGCCTTTTTACAACTTTAGTCACATGTGCAGTGGTGCTCCTCGAGCTCTGTAAACAGACGGCGTGTTCACCCTTAAAATGTCCAAACACAAGCTGCTGTGCAAAAGCTTTGCCAAAGTAAAATATAGTTTGAAACTGGCAGGAATAAGAGCAGATTTTTACTTTCAGAGTGACCTTCAAAGTCTATGAGGATTAAAAAGTCATACTACACAACCAACTATGGTTCGTTACCCAGCATTTTCTGCCATCTTGAAAGCCAGAGGCTCTTGGTTAAAAGAATTAGTAAATAAGTAAAGTAACAATTTTTCCATTAATTAAAGATCAGCCAATGATGTTTTTATTAATCAACAGTCATTAGTCAGAAAATGGTGGAAAACATTTTTTCAAAGGTGATGCCTCATTGTTTTGTCATCACACATGACAAAGAAAAACATAAAAAGACAAAGCTGGAAAAAGGTAATGTTTGGTACTTATGTTAGAAAAAGACAATCATTAAAATCATTTTTTTGGTCAACCTATTTATACATTATTAACTAACTGATTCAGCTCTGAAGAAGAACATAAATCTGAGTGAGCTTACAATGAAAGTTTTCAATACTAAGTGCTACAGAAACAGTTTAGTTGGTTGTAGAAAAGCCGTACCAATAAAGCAATCATCATAAAACGCGGTATTGCGCCATATTTCATAAACTGCCTCACACAGTAGAGCTAAACCACAGTGCTAAGCAATGCTATTATCATTACTGAGAAGACTAAATGAATATTATGTTGCATTATATCCAACTGACTGTATATTTGTTCATTCCCACTGAATTGAATCTGGGCTGTAATAAAGAAAGCATCATTATGAAATTAGTAATTGTAGCTTAAGTCTGTGCCATTAAAAACAGTTTTTATTTTCTAAATATTGGGATGTTTAAATAGTCCTAAAACATTGTGTCTTGTAAGCTGAGAGTTAGATTTGTGGTCCATCCATGAACTCATGGGAAACTTTCTCAGGCCAAAAATGTTCTCTCCATCACCAGATAATGGGAAGCTGTACAGCCTCAGTACACAAGGGCATAGTCATAAAGTACCTCTAAAACAGCTTTATGTTTTATCAGCTATCTTGAGTATCATGCGCAGAAAGGGGGCAGAGCAGGGGTGTTGTATCTGACACTGCGTGGGGGGATGGGGGATACCAAGGACAAGGAAAAACACCAAAGAAATACTGGAGGGACAGGCAGAGACGAGGAGATGTGGATGGTTCAGGCAAGGAGGCAAGAGAGTGATGGAAGGAAAATGAAAGGCGAAAAATAGAAATGGAATAGGAAAGCGAGGTGTCAATTAAAAAAATGAACCCCAGTGCATTTGGGAGGTGACAGCTGGTGGGAGACGAGCTGACAGGCGTCACATTAGGCGGATTTGGTGGCCGCTCCCCTCATCCCCTCCTTTTTTTTTTCCTCCCCTCCTCTCCTCCCTCTGCCTCTCTCCCTCTCTCTCTGGCTTTCTCCACTGGCGATCGGTAGTTTCTCATGCGGCAGTAGTGGCGGCAGCGAGCGAGGCAAGAACTCAGCTTGGTGTTTTTCAGAACAAGTTCCCCCTGCAGCTACTCCTAATAACGGTAATTATCGTCATCATCTGAGGCTTAAGCAGGCCAGTTTGAGGCCTGAGGGGCTGGCCTGATAATGAGGCAGCCAGCGCCAGAGGAGAAGACCATTCAGAACACCGCCCTGCCACCACTCCCATTTAAAAGCCTTCATTAAAATAATTCATTATTCAAAATAGGCAATACATTAGCCCCCTGGCTGTCAGTCTTTCTTAAGGTGTCTTAAAATATATATCTTCTTGATTGAATCAAACTCATGCTCAGCCCGTGCAGTTTTAACAGCTCCAGGCTGCACAAGGGATGCGAGTGGCTGAATAGCTGAGCTGAAGTCACAAATTCGTGAAGCAGCAAGCTGCACTGTTGGCCTGCTAGCAGAGAGATGAAGACATCTCCACGGAGAGAGGACCACGCAACCCAAAACACAAAGTGCACGAACAACCAGTCCCATTAACTTCTTGAAAACTTCTTGGCAAAACGCGTTAAGCTTTAAGAAATGAAACCACTGTTTGTCTGATCACAAGTTTATATTTAAAGTATGACCAAGATCATTTCCTAAACTAACCATTTGTGAATTACTGCTACCATGACAACAACGCTCCTATAACATTAGCAAATTGTCACTTTAACTGAAACCACAATGTTTTGTTTTTAACCATAAAAAATACGATAAACCATTTATCTTTCTAATCTGTCTTTTAGGAGTCTCAACCTAAGCCACAGCCTTTACACATAGTAAGAAAGAAAATTGTGATTTTATTCTGAAATACCCAAGAAGATGCTGATAGATCAAAAAACATTTTTTGTGTTGTTCTTGCAAGCCATGGACAAACAAAGACTTGTTGTGTAACTACATGGTCTGCGCCTTAAAAGGCCTGGAAAAATCATTTTCATTTTTTCA
>JAPZDZ010000004.1:12348171-12373440 GCA_029783805.1 Acanthurus tennentii | reverse complement strand
ATATTTTTTGAAAACCTCATAGATTAAGTTAAGTACTAATTTTGACTGTTTCCTTACTTTCTTACTTTACTTTCTTACTTTTAGACTAGTCTACTGAGCTGAGTTTGAATTTCTTATTTAAAGTCACAGAGTTTAGCCTTTGGGAACATGACTAATGTTTGACAATATCACATTGATCCAGTAGGATATTTTTATATTTTCTTGAGAACTTGGCCTTCACACTGGGCAACACGTGTCCAATTAATTTCATAAAATCAATCATGTAGCAATTAGTAAGGGAAAGGCATAATTTAAGCGTTCAAAAGAAATAATTTTGAGCTGTAACCTGAAAAGCACAAAGGACTTAAAATCACAAAGCAGTTTGCAGTGGCAGAATTAAATCTGGACGCTCTCAGTCATGTGAAAGGCAGTGCGATGGTGCTCCGCGAGAACAAAAGACTGAACTAATCAGCCTCTAGATTAAAAAATGGAAATGGAGTTTTGCAACAAAGGGAACACTGACGTCCCAGAAAAGGAAAGAAAAGGTGAGAGCAGAAGTGATTCTGTTCAACCCAACAAAGCAAAAAACCTTGAACATGGAAAGAAGAACATGTTCAGCAGAGGGCACATTACAGTATTTGTGCTCCCCGTTGATGGATGGATCATCCAAAATAGCAAAACAAGCTGGACTAATTTTGCACCTGTTAACAGTCACAATCTGAATTAGCGTGATACTGTAACTCACATCCAATTTGACATTTTAACATCAGCAGTTCACAAAATATTCAGGGCTGAGCGGAGCCATACAAGCAAACAAGAGTCTTTTTGGGTCACGACTGTTTCCCCCAATTGGAGAAAAAAATAGCCAGTATGTTTTCTCTGTGAAAATTTCGGGTGGTGGGGCTGCGGGAGGGGGTGTTGTTGGTGGGGAGAGATGTGCTGCTGCCAGATTAGACTCCAGCCTGTGCCAAGGTTATAAACAGGCTGTTATCAGGCCTCCAAACAGAATAATCCTCCCTGTATCAGCGCCCAAACATATGGGGCCACACAAAGCAGCAGCAGCCCCTGACAGACACCCCCTTTTAATTACACAGAGGAGGGGGGCAGGACCTTTCTCCCTGCGCTGTTCCCTTCTCTGCTTTAGTCTGTCTCTGTGTGGCTGTCGAGGAAACACTCCAGATTTTAAAGGAGGAAGCTCGCATTTCATGTTAAATAAAGCTTAACTGTTTTGATGTTGAATCATGTTAATGTTTCAGACACTGAAGATTAGAGCCATAATTAATGGCCCATCAATTATTAGTTAATCAACAAAAAAAACATTATTTAAAAAGTCAGGTAATTCTTAATCAAACATTTTAGGCAAAAACACCCATTTAAGTTGCCAAATTTTAAGGATTTGTAGCTTTTTCCTTTGTGATAGTATAAAAATTTCTTGCGTTTGGGACTGTTTCTCACCCAAAACACAACATTTAAGGACATCAGCACGGCTTGAGGTAACTGTGGTGGACACATTTTACTATCATAAAGGCCAAAAGACAAAGATTAATCAATAAAGACAATAACTAGTGGAGCCCTAATGTTTGGGTTTGAACAACAATCAATATGAAAATGTCACCTCAGGTTCTGGGAAACTGTGACACGCAGTTTTCTAATTTGCAGACTGAACAATGAATTGATAAATCAATATCAAATTCAATCAATACTAACCAATTCAACTTTAATTTAAATCTTGGAGCTTTATTTTGTAGGACTCTCCTGACAGATTTTATTATTTTAATAGTTTATTTTTAAGGAAATCTTGAGGGGGATTTCTCTCTCTTTTCTGACTTTTTAACATGAATATGATGGCAGATCAGTTAGTAGGAAAAATAAAGATTAGTTGAAACCATATAATAAATGCAATCATAAAAATAAAATGCAAACTCTACTTTCAACTTTCAAATTATTTGTTCAAACAAAACCATGTCAATCTGCTGCACTCGGGCCTCCACTGCTGAGGGAATCTCATCCCATCTGAAAGGAATAAATTCCTTCATTTTTTATATACTGCCTACAGATTTTAAAGTCTTGTTCAATAAAGTTTAAATGTCACAGAGGTGTAATAACGGGGATCATATAAATGCTGGGCTTGGAAAAGCTATGCAAAAATGACGGCGTACCATTCCGCTCGTGCAATAAAGTTTTATTTGGCTGAATCGGCCAATAAAAGTGGGTTTTGAAGGTTGTCAATGGGGAGTAATTGGTGCATTTTACAGGGGTGATCATATTTCTCAGAGGCTTTTTTTTCATACAGCGAGAATGAGTCCTGACAGCGGCACAAGGAGAATCTTCTTGTTAGAGATGTGACTTGCACGTCAACCTTCAGCTGTAACGGAGCAGCATATAAAACTGAAAAACAAAACATCTGGAAAAGCAGTGCAGTGCAGGTAAAGGACAACACAAGATGAGTATGCAGCTCCGGTCGTCTGTGCTGCGAGCCCTTCTCCGAGATTTCACTTGCACGATGGAGATGCACAATAACAGTCCAGCTTTTGGCAGCAGCAGAGCCCATTTTGCACAGCCTCAGACAGCAGAAAAGAGTGTCGACCTTGATGACGTCCAATCTTCTCTGTCACACCGGGCTGAAGGCTCACCAGGGCAAAAATCGACCAACTGCTCAGAGTGCTGTTAACCACTTTTTGGAGGACTCCTTGCTCATGCACAAAGCATACCTTTATTTCTAGCATGGGTTGTAAAGAGCCGTCATCGTCTTTGCCCATAACTTAAGTTTAGCCGTTCATGCTGCATTTAGGAAAATAAATATAGATTCCAAAACACACTTTGGTGTGGCGCCTGAAGCACAGCTTTTCAAAATAAGATGCTCAGTCTGAAGCTTTTGATAAAAACTTGCACTTAAGATGCGTTTCATCGTACCTACTGTAGCGACTGTCAACCACCGTAATGATTTGTGAACCAAACAAACAGAGCAAAGCCGACGATAACCTCGGAGAAAATAAAAGCAGGTGTCTTCGTTTTGCCATAGACATTCGCTTTGAGCTCTGCAGGCTTTTTTGTCTGCATGCTTTTCAAACTATCTCTGTCTGAAGTCAATTTCTCTTTTGATTTAGACTGAAGTTTTGAACTATAAAGATATGTGTTACGTTGCAGCTTGTAACATAAAATGTATGACTACAGCTGTGATCTTTTTAATTAATAAAGTCAAAACTACCCTTGATGAAACAAAGTGGTGGTGACTTTTTCCCCTCAGATTTCAACGGTTTTTAATCTTTCTTTTCTAAACTTTTTTGCGTCCAACAGCTGATTAAATAAAAGCAGAGGGGAAGTCAAGGAGTTTGGTTTTGTCATCTGGTCTGGCCTCGCTCTTTGATTTGATTTCACAGCTGGAGAAGCATTTGGTAAGGAAATATCTGAGTGCAGCTGTAAGCCAAAGTGTCAGCGTCTATCCATCCCGGTAAGAAAGGCCCAAAATAATAATCAAACACTCGTGCCTCTTTGGAGCAATGCTGCCAGCCCTGCAGAAAACAGACAGACAAACACAATGAGTGTCTCCACGTCCCTGCTCTGACAGGAGACGCTGGCGGAGTCGGGGTAAACGGACGGCGCGGTGCGGCACGGTGGCCCCTAATGATCTCCCCTCTGTTTCAGCGGACTGAGAAAAGCCATTACCTCCCGCCACATTACCCTGCCATCCCTCACATGGTGGATGGCTCCTCTCTCCCATGAGCACCTTGCTCCAGTTATGGCTGGCAGTGCTCACCTCCTCACCGCCTCCTCCTGCTCAACCTCTCGTCCACCCTCCTCCCTCTGAAACCCCCAGCTCTATACATCACATTTAACACTTTGACACTAACAGTCTATAATGTTTCTATTCTACAAAATCACTCTGCCAACTCCAGGATAGCAGAGCAGAGTCTGAGGAAAATAAATACCACTCTCAGCCGCTGGCATTAAATTCAAAAGGAAAAAAAAAAAAGTACAAAAAAGAGCCTCTTATACACTCTGCCTCCTCGCCCGGCACCTGAGAGGTCCTCCGGCTGCAGAGGAAGTGCGGGATAATTTCAATCGATACACATTACAGCTCCTACTGACAGCAGCAGCTCACACTTTACATGGAGGATTGTCCGCGCCTTATAAAGAAGCCATACAATCATATTTTCAGGGACGTCAACACTCCTCTGCGAGCACTTTATAGCTGAATGAAAGAAACATTTCACTGCATTAAATTATTAAAATCAAAAAGTGGCATGAATAAATAAAACCAGCCTGAATAAGTGATGTGACAAGACAGACTTGAGGCATGACCTTTGGAAGTGTCTCAATGTGTCAGCGGCCGAAACGAGAGGGACTTTAAGTGTGGCAAAAAAAGAAAAAGGAAAGAAAAGGAAAAAATAAAAAAATGAAAGAAACGAAAAGAGGCTGAACAGTGAAAGAGGAAGAACAGAGAATTAAAAACAATAAATGAAACATGTCAGGAAATATGAGTGTGCTCAGAAACAAAGAGGAAACAATAAACATAGAAAGCGCCCACACCTCATTGCATTACAATTGTTTCTTTTGTCTCTCTCTTTAATATAAGTGTTTACTTGGGCGAAATCCAATCATTTCATTCTCTACGAGCGTATTTTCGTGTGTATAAACAAACATTTGCTCGACCTCACTGGAGTATTAGCTTTAATGTATCGTCAGCAAGCCTGGCTTTGAGAGGGCATTAATTTCAATTCGCCGATTTAAACACTCCAGTTTGTCGCAATCCTTCATCGCAGTATGCCACCAAGTCAACACACACAATGGGCCTATTTTTCAATCTAATGGCGGAGCTTACTTGCCATTAGTGGGGGGAGAAAAAAAACTGCTTTTGCCTTTGAACAAGCCACTCAAAATGTAACCCTGCATTTCAAAATGAATTTGAATAATTAATTGCAAGCTAAAACAGACATGAACCTCAAGAAGCGGACCGGGGAAGGAGGCTGGAAATATATTTTTTCTGCCCCGAGGCCAGAAGATCTCTCATCTTAGAAAGCTGGAAAATCTAGTCTTTGAGGATAGAGTGTGTAATCTCCAGTGAATCTAATGAAACAAAGTAAAAGATAACGCCACGTTTCATCACATCGCAGACAGAGTGCTTCCTCTGGCTTGCCCTTGAGGTGGCAGGAATCCATAATCTGAGGAAATCATTCTTTTTATGTAGTTGAGGTATCACAAGCCCCTGTTTGACCCGACTCTCAAGACAATTGATTTATGAGCAGACTTGAAGCCAAAAGTCTACACCTCTCCCCCAAATGATTTATTTTTGTCAAAAAAATGGCTTTCTGAGGGGAAAAAAAATAGAAAACCCAACACTTTCACGAAGCAATTTCAATTGGAATATGACTTCTTTTCCTATAAATGACTCCTCATTGAACAGACTGCAAAAACGATGATCCAATAAAAAGAAACATTAAGCATTAATGTATATTTGGTGATGGATACGACATTTTGTGTCACAGCCTGTTATTGCAACACTGCATATTTACAGCACTGCGCCCTCATATATGTCAAAATCAGACATTTAGAGAAGCCACTTCTCCTTTCTGACTTGTCCTTGGCCCATTCCTTTGCAGTGAGCTTGTCTTTATTATTTAATTAAGCCACTACGGCCGTTACATTAATAATTGAGTGTGAGAGGAGACCCAGGGCAGCCGCAGGCTCTGGCGCATTGGGCTTCCTGGTGAGGAGTGTATTAAAAATGTGTGTGTTTATGTCCCCAGGGCGTCTGTCCTGGCTGCATAAAATTGAATTGGTTATATCTAATATATCATCCCCTAAGGGTGGCTGGGGTGGGGGTGGGGGAAGGCAGGGGAGAGCTGAGATGGTCGCATCCTGCCAGCAGGGAATGAATCGGGTCTTAGAGATTCAGGGAGACGCATGAGGCCGTGACGTTAATGTCCCTCAGAATCAAATCGATGGCTGTCCGAATCCTCAGCGTGCATGGCCTTAAGCTAGGAGCACAAGACAAGCCCAAAAACCAGATTAAACCCACTCGTTACCGCAGTCTTTGTTCACTTCTGGTGTCTGGTGATGCATTCAGTGCATCAGTGCGAATGGGTGGAGGATTTCTTATGAAAACGGATTACAACCAGATACCAAATACAGGCAAGAGGAAAGGAAAAAAAAAAAAAAGGCTCTCGGCATTCATATAGATACTAAGAGGATGAATGTTGGTGACAATGTGAGTGTCTGAATGTAGAAGCAGGAAAAACATCACTCATGATCCCTCCTTTCACACACCGAGGGGCTGACTGCAAATACACTCTCCCCTCTCTGTCTTTTCCTCCACCTCTCCTCTTATCTGCTTCTCCCACCATCCCCCACACTCCCACCTCCACATCCACATCCACATCCACATCCACATCCACATCCACGCCAGCTTTATCCAACTCTGCACCTTTAAGGCCTCCAGACTCCAGAGGAATGAACGTTTTAACACCACCATTAAGGTCAGGGCCTAAATTATTGATCTGCCACCTCTATCAGCATAACGGTCACGTAGCCAGTATCACAATCTAACCCTGCCGCCCTCGGCCAGCTCGCTGCAGCTCCCTCAATTAGGGAGAGATTCTCATTACAAAGAGAGACAGCGAGAGCGAGAGTGAAAGAGAGCAAGGTAGAGGCGAAGGAAAAAGAGAGAGAGAGAGAGGTCCATTTCAGACAGGGGAAAAAAAAGAGGGGGGACAGCAGGCATTCTTTACACCCACCTTCCTCCCCTCCCCTCCCCTCCCATCCACCTCCTCCTCCCCCTTGAAGTCTCCCATCATCTCCCCAGACAAGACCCAAAGATGACAGGTCTTATCCTCACCAAAATGCGGCCGATAAGGCAGCTGTAGAAGAATAATAAAAGAATAATGCATGGAGGATGAAAGAGGAAGGCAGACAGGGAGCAAGGCAGAGAGAGAGAGAGAGAGGGAGAGAGAGGCAGGCCAGGGAGGGGGCAGCAACATAAATAAAGATGCAGCACAGTTGTGCTGGATCTCCTAATGAATTCGGAAGGTCCTGGATCAATAACATCAGCGCGCTGACGACACATCACAAATGCCAATGGAGCTCTCTGCTTCCAGCCCAGCCCGAAGAAAAACAGACATTTACCGCAGCTCTCCAGTCCACAGAAAGAACTGAAAAAAACACCCAAACACATCAAAAAATCGTCTTTGCAGATTGAGTAAAACGAGGAAGAGTGTGTTTGTGTGTGTGACGCTGCTGTGAGGAGCATCAGGAAGCAGGAAGCTGCCTTGATGCTTGGTAATGGGGATGATTTCCACCTAGGAGATGCTGTGATAGTGGCCGTGCTATCAGTGCTATTAGTGATGCTGATGACAGATGGTTTCTTTGTCTCTATTCAGATTTATTTTCACAGCCGTCAGAGAAAAAAAAAACCCACTGAGTCCATCATTACTCAGTACAAACATCCTGAAATGAAACAACCCCTGACATGACGGTCTGCCTGAAGATCTATGAGGGAGTAACTACTGAATATATTGAAAGGTTTAAGCAAAGACGTGGATCAAAGCAGACGATGACTTGGGTCTGTGCAAACGTGCCCTCTCTCCCCATTCGCTCATACACAATCATGGCCTAATGGCATTCCATTAACATAATTGCCAACATAACTAGTGTTCCGTGTCTGAGAGCCATTTGCCAACTACACCGCAACAAAAAAAAAAAAACAAAACAGAAAGATGAGAGGAGATGAAATCAAGCCAAACTGGGACCATCCCCAAAAAACATATTGTGGGTGTTCAAGCTAGATCCCCTTCCTCCCTCCCTCCCTCTCCTCCTCATCCACTTTTCAAAGCTACAGCGCTTTGTGAAGACCCCCTGGGAAGGCTCTGGCATCTCAAGGAATGTGATGCCAGAGTGTGTGTGTGTGTGTGTGTCTGTCAGTGTGTGTGTGAGAGAGTGTGTTTGAGGGCACACGCACACATGTTTGTATGCAGCACAGATAGCAGGTGGAAGAGCAGAGCCTTCCTTCACATGTTGGTAGCTGCCTCAGCGTTCAAAGATTGGGCCCCGGCGCACGCTTCACACCAAACACAACCTGCCAGGCGAAATGAAATTCCCATTATTTTTAATTAATCCCTAATTAAAATATATTACTCCACAGATTCCACAAATCTCTCTTAATATGCAAATGTGGCCAATTCAAGGATATTTACATATCATTAATTAAGGCAGGCACATTCTCTTAGTCTAATGAGCTGTGGCCTGGGTCTGCCAAGGAAAACTAAACGCTGGGCTCAGGAGTGAGTAAGCACAGCCACGGGGGGGAAACCGGCTCTCTGTTGAGTCAGGACTGTGAACCGTTAACGCAGAGGTGAAGTAGACAACAACAACTCTACGAGGCTTGCAGGAAAAATCCACCATGAAACATTTTAAGATCGCTAGAAACTGCTATCGGCGATGGAGATCGTGTCCTCACAGACTCTGGGCCGGACGGCGTGTTTCTCTGATTCCTGAGAGCTGCCAGCCAAACGAAGAGGACGTGACATCATGCTGAGGTGTTTCCCACGGAGCTTTGAAGGGGTCTGGTATGCTATCACTGTCATTACCACTATTACTCTGCAGCGAAGGCAACAAGTTCATGTCCTCCTTTCTGGAGTCTGTCAAAAAGACTTCTGTAGACGAGGTGAGCTGAGGTTAAGCACACATCCACTTTTATCCCCTTTTGTTTCCCCTGAAGCAGATTCAATTCTGGAGAAATCATCTTTCATCTACATTCCCTGACAGCATCACATTTATTCTGTATCAGTTTGTTTCAATATTTAATTTAAGGTACATAATAAGGAGGCCGAACCCATCTGTTTTTTGGTTGCAGTGTTTTATCAAAATAAAATAGTTTTGATTGTGCATGATTTTATACAATTTACCCACAATCCAGCCTGACATATTTAATGTTTTTGAAAATTTAATGATCGAAACTAGAGCTGAAAAAAAAGTTTTGAAGTTTTTAAGTGACACTGGGGCACTGGCTGAGAAATTTCAAACATCACAGAAAGTCAAGACTGAAGTACTGTTCTGAGCTACTGCAGTAGTTTGATTTTACATTTCTTGATACTTCTACAGCACTGCATTTCAAGATTTAGTATATTTATTTACCATTTATTTAGACCACCATGTTAACAAGTTACTTTGGTTCCCAACATGGAGGTCAGTATCCTTCCATCGCGTCACCGGAAACTCTGAAGGGACTTAAAATGATAAATAGGAGAAAAAAAACTGCGTACATTTAAATGTAATATTTATTTTTATACTTTTCTAATCTACTTCATATCAGACTTTAACCTCTTTTGTTCCCAAAATGTGTTCAGTTCAAGTAAAGTGAGATTTTTAAAGGGAAATATCCCTTAAAAATCTCCTTAGTAGGTGTGAATATGCAACATGTGTTGATGGGTCTAAAGGAGTCACATTTGAAAGGAGTCATGTTAAAGGTCACAAGCCAAGAGAGGCTGAGAACAGACGCAAATTAACCTTCACAGCAGCAAATCGAATAGATAAAATTAGCTCCAACTCAATCAGCTAAAACATTTAAATCCTGCTTATATATTGATTCAACAGTAATTATCTTTCAGTATATAAATTCATAAATAAAATTTTATATACTTACAGGGAGTTTTTTACTCTCATTTCTTGAAATTCTTTATGCTGATACAACTCCTTTAAAAAAAATTTGAATGCAAGGCTTTTGCTCACAATCAGCTCATAATTAAGTACTTTTATATCATAGCGGTGGTGTTTTTGCTTGAGTAAAGGATGTCCTTCTGCTCTGGATGTAACAGAGTAAAAGTACCTGATGGCAAATCCTCCCTTTTAACTGTATTCCCAGTGCGTGTCACTGTACGAGCAACAATTTATGAACTGCACTAACAGCTTCTTAATCATTAAAGTGAGTACGTGGAGCGCATCCAACCATCTTTGCATAGTTGCTACATGGATACTATTCATGAATATCATGTTATATTAGGTGCTTTCAAGGAGACTGAGGAAATGAGGTGGGGTGAGATTGTACCTTGTCCATCTCCTTGTTCTCCCCCTTTCCAGCTGCTCTAATTTGACACCTTGAGCAGTGGAGGGGGGTAGGGTTAACTAGGTGGGGGAGTGCAGAGACACAGTGGAATTCATTAAGAATAGCAACCCCTCTCTCCCTTCAACCTCCCTCCAACGCTAATGGCATCAGAGGTTAGCAGAGAGCAGACTAGCAGAAAGATGGAAGAAGGGAAGAAAGATAACAGAGGGAGAAACTGAACTGAGAGAAAAGAGGGGAGACACATGAAACCTGAAATATTTAAAAATTAAGTTTTTTTTCAATAGAAGTGAATGCTGCGATGCTTTGCAGCTCATAGGTGCTTTGACTGAGAAATCTCACAGAGGCCTTGTTTGCCTGGTTTGATCTGAGTGTATTTCTGCATCCTTTTAACATTCACACGAAATGAAAGGTTTCAAAAACTCCCATTTTGCCTCTGACAGTCCTAATGCACTATGATGACACACCAACAACCGACTGCAGACCTTCAAAAAACCCATTTAAGCCACACTTTGTAGGTTGGATGGAGTGCAATCAGACCTTTTTCAACATTGTGATTACCACGTACTGGCACAGTAATCTGTGGCTGAGGAATTGGCTGGCTAATGGCAGTTTCACATCAGCCATCTATAGGGACCTTGCAGACAGGTAAAGTGGTAGTTCCAAGATATTGAAATGGCCAGTGCCACCTGTGATGAAAGCCTTTAAAAAAGTATTAAGAACTTGTTTTTTTGTCTCTAGAAGAAGCAGCAGCAGCATCGTGTACAAGATGAGCAGCTTTATCTTAACAGTCACTTACGACATCAAACACCTTGCTTTCCCATCACAGCCACTCTGAAGCTGCTGCTTGAGTTTAAACTTGGAGGGAAAATGATTAAGGGGCAAGAAAGATAAAAAAAATTCCAAGCTGAGCCGAAATCCTTGCTGAAACAGTGTCCTGAGACCTTTCAAATGCTCATTTCCATTCATCCACCAGTGACATTTTTCATGACGTACTCTCTGGCAAACTGTCTGACTCATAAATCCAGTTCAAGCCTATTACTGAAGAACTTTTAAAGCTATCCTTCATTAATGTTAATGGGGTTTTTTAGTGGGGGCCAGTGGTGGTTAGGACTACATGGCTGCTTTCCCAAGCTTGTTTAACAGGCTCCAGACAGAGATGGATGCTTCTTGCAGTCCGATAGGCTCTCTGAGCCATCTATCACACCGGAGGACCCACCCACAGAGCTGGCGTTCCATAACAAAGGGCAGCCAGGAAAGCTCCTGATTGACAGCTTTATGTGTGTGGTGGCTAGTCAGACAGCCGCGAAAAGACATGGTATCTGTTCCTGGCCTCAGTGCTGGCCCCCTCTCTGAAAATGAGTTGTGAAGAACAGAACAAAATAATGAGTGAGCAGGGGAATCAATCAATATGCCGACACGAGAGATAAATGGGAGAATCAAACACACGCAAAAAAAGAAAACATCCCTAATGCTGCTGAGTAGGTACAAAACTAATCAGGCAAATGAAGCTGCCCGAGCAACGTAAACTGTGAATGGAGAGCAGTGTTAAGGCATAAACAGTTATTATCATAAAGATTATTACCCTCACACCTCCAGACTCACTAATTAGCACTATAAACAGCCATATTCTAAAATGTATGGCTGGAGCGTGCAATAAAATCGGCTGCAACATGTAAATACAGATACTGCACACGCAAAGACACAAATAAAGGGCTAAACACACTGTTCTGCAGTCACTTAATTCCTGCTCAAAAAACATTACAATCTGCACAAACACGTACGAGCGTAAAGTGCTTTTGCTGCTGCCACAGCTGTAATCATCTTACGAGAGGCCACAGCTCCTCTCAGGGCTGTAAATATTCCTGAAATGCAGACAAAAAGGCAGAGAGGGGGGAAGGATGTTTCAGAAGAGACACACTAAATTTGGACAGTAAGTAGTATCACCCCGTCGGCGCGGTACACCGCACATTCGCAACGCCCCATTTAACCGCACACGGCGCTTCCCTCTACTGCCTTCATTTGCATACTTCAGCGGGGCCCTGACGGATGAAGACGGATGGGGCAAAATCAGCCTCACTGAAACAACTGTTTTATCAAGGTTAAACTATCCAAGAAGCTCTTAACCCCCGCGCCTTTATCACACTACAGCTCTCCCAATATCAATCTATCAATATGATCGTATCAGCGGGGAAGGGGCTGAAGACGCTCTTCATAAACTCAAGTAATAGGAACATAAAGGAATTTTATGTGTTTAGGGGAGGAGACTGCTAAACATGGTGCTGAAGGACATGTCCAATAAAACAGGCTACAAGGTGGTGCCAGCAAGCCAAATAAAATATAATAGAAGAAGAAGCTCGCCCGGAGGCGCAGGAGGCATGTGCGGAGTCACAGGGTCGTGGCTTCATATCTCGTGAACGACTGGTGGAAGCATGAATAAGAAAGCCTAATATCAAAAGGCTCAAAGTGAACTTGAACACACACACACACACACACACACACACACTGCTCCTCCAGTGAGGGTGCCTTTGATCTAAAAGCAAGAAACTATACTGGGCATCTGCCATTTTTACAGTATCACAATGTCTGTAGCTGTCAACTTTAATAAATAAAAGACAAGAAACTCAGTAAAACTGTAGCAGGATATCATATCACTTGATGTCAATTAAGAGAAAATGTTTTTTTCAAAGCAAGTTATTTTATTACGAACATCTTAAATTCTAAAAGTATGTTCAATTACTGCTCTATATTTTATCCCCCCTTCATTTATCTGAAGGGAATTCCTTGTAAAATGTGTTAATCTCCAACTAAAATCATGTGTTGTTAATTATAAAATTAGAGTGTGTGCAGCTTTGCTACGAGTTCAGTTTAGCACTTTCAAGGCAGATAAACATTTTCAGACTCTCAGAGCCTTTTTGTCACATATAATTAATTACTATAGGTGCGATTGTGAAAAAAACAGTTCACAAAATTCCTTTCTTTCCTGTAGCACTCAGTGCATATTTTTTACACTGTGTTTATTTTACAAGCTGTTTCTATTATTTCAAATGTATGTTTTTAATTAGATTTATTTATTCTCACTATTTAGAAAAAATCTGACAACTGGATGGTTTCATTTCAAATCTCAAAGAAGTTTTGGTCTATCTGAGTGACTGCTGAGACACTAGATGATGCTTAAATTGTTTTAAGCGTTATTAGAATTTAAACATATGCCTAACCTTTACAACAGTCTTAAAACTTTGTAAAGGAGAATTCTTGTAATTTGTTGTCATCTAAAAAACCTTCCTGAGGTGAGTACATCAAAAATACAGAAGTTTTGAGGAAAAGCTATTGATGCATTTGTACCTCAAAGTGCAGAAAAACACAGAGTGCATGCTCATGTTTGTATGCGTGCTCGCTGTTAAGTTACAATCATTACGATGTTGAGATAATACAGAGGAAGGTCCTGTTGTGAATTTCAATATAAAATTGTGCTATTTCCATGACCAACCTCTCAGTTGTTGTTTGTTGGTGAGTTATTGCCTACAAACACTCACACACACACATATTTATATACACTAAGCGATAGGAGAGATTTTTTATAAACAACAGTGGATCCATAAAACAGAATAAAACCAGATATAAAAGTGACAGCAATAAATAAAAAGAAAAGGGATTTCCTGCATTTTCTTCAATCTTAAAGTATGGTGGTGGTGTTCATTTTTTCATATTTATTACAAAAATATCTAAAACCCCTGAAAAATAAAAGAAATAACAATCTTTTGACCGCATGAAGCAACATTAACGGCCTCAAAAAAGCTAAAAGATTACAGCTTTTTTTGCAAGGCTTCAGCAGTAACGCTTTTCAGGTGTTAATATCACACTGTTTGAGCTTTGTGCAGTATTAGCAGTTGTTTAGCAAATGAACATCAGGGTATTAATACAGAAATTACAATACCGGGTTGCACTTTGTCACATTTTTGCTCAAACTGACACTAAAAAGAGACTTTTCATGATGTGATACTACTTGTTTAATGGCAAAGTTTTTCACAGAATGATAAACTGTTGATCACACACAATTGCACACAACGACCCAAATTTGTGCACAAATCACACGAGCAAACTACCTCCTAACTTTTGATCTTTGAAGGGTAAAAACTCTGTTAGAAGTGGCTTGGTAATAAATGAACAGAAGTATATAAATTGCTGATTATGCTCAAGTAGAAAAAAGAAAATGACAGCAATTAACATAATTTCAGTTGGAGTTAACTGTCCAGAACTAACACAGCCAAAGGCAAGCTGGCAGACAGACGGCAGAGAGGAAACCCACAGCTTTCACTCTTTGGGTTGTGATACGGACATCTACTGTACAGGAAAGCAGCAAGGAGGCATCACTGTATTATCAATCCTCATTGCTGTTTCCGTCAATAGCAGTTGGCATGTTTCACTTTGTTAGACGCCAGAACTGAGACTATAAATGAATACGTTTTGGTTAGTTTTCACACTGAAAAATATAATAGTCTGGTAATGAGGTATTTATTACATACATAAAGTGGATTTTCCATTATAACAAGATGTCTGATAAAAATTTAAACCAGCTGTTGGTTGGGAAAATCTGCAGTTTATGATCCAATTTCAATGTAATGAGAATTTTCATGATGCAAGTTAAAACAACGTAAGCCGATTCACAGACTTGTTTGCAAAACAAGTAATTTTATCTTACTCTAATGGCAGTTTTGACTTGCGAATTGCTTTTTTCTTGGTACATCACTGCATTACTGCAGACAAAGCAAACAAGATCCACACAACAGTGAGCTTTGTGGTTATTTTTCCTGCTTCATACATGCTGAGTGTTCCCTTTTTTGCCTAAAAGAGCCAACACCACTTCAGAGGCATATTTAAGGGCCCTTATCTGCCTCTCTGAGATGGTCTTTCCACTGCCAGGCAGCCAGGCCAAGTGCTGACCTCTGCTAACGCTCATGCTCTCGCCCCACTGTGCTAAATGCTACCTGTGGTGTCACATCTGCCCCGGGAAGTGATCCAAAACTGCAGCACCCCGTGTCTCTATAGAGATTCCCCATGGAATTAGCTGCAACAATCCCATGAGACTGTCAGCCTGTCTGCCTGCCTGC
Source organism: Acanthurus tennentii (assembly GCA_029783805.1). Classification (NCBI taxonomy): domain Eukaryota; kingdom Metazoa; phylum Chordata; class Actinopteri; order Acanthuriformes; family Acanthuridae; genus Acanthurus; species Acanthurus tennentii. The sequence continues at coordinate 12,358,296 of JAPZDZ010000004.1, read as the reverse complement.
CTTCCTGCCTGTTCCTGCCCCTCCGACACACACTCAGAAACAGTAGATACCACACACCACACTGAAGACTGCCAGCATGAGGCTGTTTGATTTCGCAGCCACAAAAAACAACTCTTTTTGTGGCTAAATTTATCATCGCTCCCCGCCACAGTATTTGTGTCTTTCTCTACAGTTCAATATCTCTTCGCTCTGTTTTTCTCTCTGAGTGTGTGTGTGTGTGTGTGTGTGTGTGTGTGTGTGTGCATTGTTCTTTGTCTGCTCCTTTCTTTCCAGTGAAGGTGCCGAGGTTACCAAGGCTCATCTGTGGCCCCTTTGTCTCTCACAGCAACAGCAAGGTTTATTAACATAAATTAGAATAGCTCACCGAGAGAGTACCTTGTCGCTATGCGTTACCCACGGCAACCTCTTCTCCACTCTCAATCCACCTGAGCGTGTGTGTATGTGTGTTTTCGCGTGTGTGTGTGTGTATTAGAAATAAAGAAAGAGAGAGAGGGAGAGAGAGAGAGCACACTCTCCTGCATCTAAATGTGAAACTACTCTGAAACGAGGGAGACACATCCACACCCATCTCTCCCCTGTCCTGATTAAAATAAATGGTGCTATCTGCACTGCATGACTCACTACACCATGGCATTACTATCAGTAATTGAAACATCCAATCACTACTGAGCCATCAGCCTCACTGCTCTTCCCCATCTGACTTTGTGGCACCTGATTGAACGCCCCACTGTATGGGAAGTAATACAAGATATGCCTTTGAGTTCATATGAGGAAATGCTGAGGAGAGGAGCAAAAATACTGCAACGTCAACGAGGGGGCAATTCATGTTTTTCTGTATGAAATGTCTGATGTGTCTGTCTGTACAGGATTTATTTAAACGCACAGCGTTTCATTTTTGACGCTGAGGGTTTCTCATTTAAAACGATAACAAAAGATGTAGCTCGATGACATGATAGAGAAGCATGGGATCATGGGAGTTGTTGTCTTCATTGTTAAACAACCATCACTGCTGATGAAATTGACCAATGAAGTTCCATCATGTGTTATACAAACAATAGCAAATGACAGAGGCCGGCTAGCTAATGTTAGTTTGCCTACTTCCTAGATCTCTTTTGTAGCGTGTGGTATTTTCCATGTTTTCCCAAAAAATTAAAGCAAATAAAGAGGTTAAAGAGGATATGAGGCCATTGGCAGGAGACTAAATAAAGAACATCATTACTTAAAAAAAAAAAAAAGACAAATGTCTATTGGTTTGAACACAAAGGAAAATATATTTGATATATTTGGTATATTTGGGTTAATGTGAGGACATACAACCCACGAAAAAAAAGACGTGCATTTTTTAGACCTTTTAATGCTGAAATGTTGCACTAAGTGTGTGTGTTGTGTGTGTGTGTGTGTGTCCCACTCAACATCCTGAGCAGATATCCAGGGAGAGAGTCGAGTAGCCTCATTGATTGGTGTTGATTCCATCTGGGCAGCGAGCAGCGACTGACAGTGGATCTAAGCCGCTGCGAAAGGCAACCATTAATCTTGGTCCTGTTTAAGCAGCATGTATTAATTTATGTCATTTTTACTAAGTCAGCCGGGGAAGAGCGCTTGCCATTTTATGTTTGACTGTTCATCGAAGTCAGGGGGGTTCCTTTGTACAACCCCAGCATGCTGCCAACACGCCACTTACATCGCAGAGGCAGGGTGCCAGAGAAATGAGATCCCACACCTCGAATTAAAGGTTATCAACTGCCAGGGCAACCACCTCCATCAAAGTGCCCCAGAAAATTTAGATGTGTGAGTTACATTTTTGATATAAGAAAGGATAAGGCTTTTCAGTCAAACAGAGGAGGGGAAAAAAGGTGACGTGTAACCAAACAGATTTTACGCTGTGAAAAATGAAATACTAAACAGCGCGATTCAGAGGTAGTTGGAGCACACAGTTGGAGCCCCATGAACACATCAGTAATACAATCTGCAGGTGTTTCAACGCCAACAATATGAGGATATACGCGTCCAGCGGTCCTACTGCGTGAGGCAATTCCACGAGACTGAGGAAAATCCAATCAAATCCAAACGGTACCAATAAGAAAAACAATGGCAGAGGCAATTGCAACTGCAATAATGTCACCAGAGCTGTTTTGTAGACACTAAAAGCTGCTCCAGAGACAAACATCTGATAAAAAAGAAACTCCACTCCGCCATAGAGCAAATTTCCTCTCTAAAGCAATTTTATATTCGATAAGTGGGAAGGCATTCTTAGTGTAATGGATCTGAATATGATCTCTGTCAGAAAACTAAGAACACAGCCTTGTATAAAAGCCCGATTTGCAGAATGGCCAGTGCTGCTGCTGCATCAGATAACCAGATTGAAGAGTGCAGGAAACAAGCTATAGATAGAGATGCAAAGCATTCATATTCCGTCCTCATGAATAGCTGAGCTGATAGATCTCCGTTGCTCTGTCCTCCTTTTCCGTTCCTATGAAGGTGAAATGTGAAAAAATGTGTGCGGGGGGAAAAATATACACCACTGAACCCTTGAAGAGATGTGGACACACACTCGCTCAAATGCACGTAAACACACTGACGTCAACTAAAATGCAAACTTTGATTTTTCCGGTTGTTTAAAAGCTAAAGGGAACAGAAAAAAAACAGCTGTAACACCTGCCAGTAAGACAAACAAAAACAAAACACAAGACACACCTAGCGACCTACCTATGCCCTCACAGAAACACACAGAAACACACACATACACACACTCCCCGCTGCCATACGTCGACACAGAATATGACCATTCTACCGCCAGATCTGTTATCACGGCTAATTACTACTCCCACCTCAGATATACAGGGCTGTAATTAGCCTCTTAAAACATGATTAACATGTCTCAATTAAGCCAGTCAACATTTGCATAATATATTAGCTGTCCTAATTGCCAGTGAGTTTATATCAGAGGACAGGGAACAGCAAAAATACGCGCTGTTGCTTTTGAAGTGCACAGATAATGTAGAGGATATAAATATGAATACAGAGGAAATGTCAGTGGGTAAAGTGGAAATCAGCCTATTTATGTTTGATATAACTCAATTTAAAAGCACAGATAAACTTACAATCACCACATCTCTGCACAGACTGCTTTTAAAAATATATTGCATGTTTGTTATTATTCACTTAGAGGAGCGTTTCTGGTAAGTGGAGGAAGAGTTTCCTATAAACTCGCAAATCAAAAGCCCGGGAACATTTTCTCAGGAAAACTTTGCACTCGGTTTTGAAGTTATTTATTTGAAGTCATTTATGGGAGAACAGACAGAGTCCTGTTCGGCCTTATTTCCGTGGAAACTAAAACATGGGGGGATAAACTGCTGCTTCGGCACTTCCAAGCCGGGGACAGATATACAGTCTCCCAGCTAGCGCGGGGAAGCCAAGGACATAGCCATTAGTTTCAGGACAGCGCCACATTGGAGACTAATGCCTCCATCTGTCACTGGAGATGAGAAGAGAGTAACAAAGAGAGGCAACACTAACCCCTGAACTCATCATGGACAGCCATGTCAATTAAATGCTGAAAAACAGCAGCACTGGGAGCCATAGTGACCAGTCTATGCACTGCTTCATGAACGCTTAAGTCGCACCTCCATCAACGTTAAATGTTGATGTTACATAAAATATTATTAAATGTAATTCGACCTTTTATCATCAGGTACCTTTGATAAAATTAAGGCTGATGAATTAGTTTAGTTAGGATTAGTTTACTGTCAAAAAAATTAATCTGCAACTATTTTGATCATGGATTTTTATAAGCAAGCAGCCAAGTGTTTGCTGTTTTCTAGCCTCTCTCAAGAGCAGATTTACTGCTTTTCTCTGTTTTGTATTACTGGAAATTTAATAAGTTGGTATTCCAGACTGTTTCTCGGACATAGCAAGACATTTAAACCTATCATGTTTGCCTTTTTTTTTAGGATTATAGGCTAAACAATTACTCAGTTACAAAAAGAGGCAATCAGTAGACTAAGTGATGAAGACAATATTTGCGAGTTGCAGGGAAGTTATTTAAAGAAACTGTGCTAAAGATAAAAAAAATACTTTAAGGTGGCCACAAGACTGTGAATATTTAAAAATGTGTGTACATGTCTAATTAGCAGAGCAAGCTTGGGGGTGGGGCTGCAGTTAACAGGACCGACTGATTCAGCAGGTCTCCAGCTTTGATAAGTTCAAGCGGTGTAATGCATTATCCGTCTGATCACATTAGTCATGCAGGAGCTCTCCATCTGACCCCAGCTCGCAAGGGGGTAATGCGAGGCTGCTGACACAGAGTGGCCTGACGAAACAGTCCCAGGCCCACAGATACAGAGAGAGACACAGAGCGGGAGAGAGAGGGGGAGAGAGGGCGAGAGTAGGCCTGAAATCTGACACCCAGAAACATCGACTTGGTGTCTGGCTTCTCTTATTTAGTCAACCTGTACGTGCCAGCTGCGATGGCCGTAATGGTTCCACACAAACAAAGACGCTGTCCAAACTCTCTTCACAGGATGTGAAGCAAACACAGGAAAACTAATTCTAAGTGCTCTCAGGAACCGTAGAAACAATGATGATAGTTTCACAGAAAAAAAAAAAAAAAAAAAAACAAGGCAGAGAGGGGCCGGTAGTCAGGGCAAATATTTTTGTGAAACACAACACTGGCGGCTGAGAGAACGTCTGTATGAAGTAACACAAGCCCCCACCGTTGGTTTTCCATAACCCAGCATTGCGAACCTGAGCTTGTTTAAGCTTGCTAAATACTCTCCCGCCGTGACACGAGCCCGACCCCGCCACAAATATACAGCGAGAGGGGTGGGGTGGGGTCATCAGTTAAGGCCTGCTCTGTCCGCTATTGGCATGCACTCTAGCCTTGTTTGTCAGCTGCTTGCCAATGGACACCTTACTGCTGCAATGTCCCATTTTGCTGCTGTCAACACTCACGCGGCACTGATATGCCATGAGGAGGTGGTACATGCAACACACATGTGAATATCTACATGCAACACATGATATACGATCTAAAAAAATGTTTCCTCCCTTCAGCAAAAAGGTCGAGGAGTAGGTTTGCCTCAAGTCTGAACTGCTGTACTCATCTGCTCGCACTGCTTCCAAAAGACACTCTGACTGCAACAATGTAAAAAAGCAAGGAGAAGCTGACTCTTTATAAAGAATATAAAAAAGACCTGACAAATTACAGGCTGTACTCCGCTCGCATACACTGCACTCAGCACATTTGGCTGTAAATGCCATGGTGAAGGTTTGAGTCATTTTCTCTGTCACTGCAGTGAAAGGATTTTCAGTTTCGTCTGCACAAACCTCCTATGGGCGAAGATGAGCCGCAGCTCAGCTCTTCAAATGTAGACAGGGAGGACACAGTGAGGCAGCCATTAAGTCTTGATTCTCTCACAAATTGTTTCGGGTTATTATTCTTAACTTTTAAATGTCGCTCTCTCCTCATGAAAGGAATGTACTTATTAAGAGCTTTCCAAATTGTTGTTTAGAGCATGTTTTTCAACCACACTTTGGGTAAAAATAACCCAATCAATACATAAAAAAAAAGGGGGGGGGGGTATAAACTATGCTAAATTACGTTCATTTCCAAACTTGGTCCTGAACCGAGGGAGAGAGAATTTGCAGGCCGAGGGGGAGCCTCTCTCATCAGAAGCTCTGTGAAATCCTGTTGCCAAGAACGGTGGGAAGAGAGGAGAGGCAGGGGGAAAAGCCAGGAAAAGGTCCAAGTCACTTTGTTCTTCTTTTTGGAAACGAACTCTGGTTGAACCCAGGGAGACGCCAGACAGTTTACAAAGAGCCAGGCATTACTCTCTCACTTTTCCAAGCCTTGCAATTTAGAAACAGGGCCCCAAATCTCTGAAGCTTCGTCCTCACAGACTGCACTCCTCAGCCTTTGTAAATATGGAGAAAAAAAATATCCCACAGTGTCTGCTGCGTCCTTCTACTTTCGTTTTTGGAAAGATCGCTGCCAAAACTCTGACTCATTTGAGTGAAATGTCGGTGAAAAACAGTTCAAGTAAAATTAAGGAAAATTGCCTCCATGCCAGCCCTCTGTTTATTTTCACCTGTCATGGCTGTGAACACAACAATGCCAGACAAAGTGACAAGGCTCTCTCAATAATCTCAGACAGCCTCAAAGTTGTGTTCACAGATAAGGTGATATTGGACATTTTGTTTTATTTCCTCCCTCTGAACAGCCGCCTCTTAAGCAGCGCTCTGCCGCCTCCTTCACAGAACACTCACAGGCTTTCATCATGTGAGCCGCTCTTCTTTGAATCTGCTGTTAAGTGACTAATAATTCACACATTCCTTTTCATGACTTTGACCCTCATCGCAAACATAAACAGAAAATCCTCTCCGACCTGCCTCTGCATTCGAAACAGCTCGTTTCGGCCAAGGAAAACAGACAGAGAGGGGTGAGAAAGCCCAGCCCCAGAAAAGCCCAAATGTCTGCATGAAAACACTCCAGTCCAATGACAGCACCTCATCTGGGGCCAGTGTCTTTCACATGCACCATGTGTGACATTTGTCAGGGAAAACTTGTCATAAATTATATAAAAAAAACCCCTGAAAACTACAGCGGTTTAAGAAAGAAATGTGATGACTATCAGTCCTTCATACAATACATCTGTGTTCGTTAAAAAAACACTTTAAGTATAAAAGCAAGATTTAAAAAATATATATAAATAAAAGTTATGCTATGATTCCAGGAATTTGATTTTAAACTATAAAAGGGACAATATTCTCATCAGTATCAGTAGTGGGTGAGCATAAACCAAAAAATCCAGCAAAAAAAAGAAAGAATAAAACAGAACATACCTGTTTTCTCCTTTATTTCACACAAGACGTTGAAGAGAGCAGGTTTCATTCTGTGGCAGTTCAGTGCATGTTTCCTAAAGAGAGGACAGGACACCACTTTCCACATCAATATTCAAACAAGTGGCAACTGTAACAAAGCCAAAGAGGCTCAAATCACAAAATACCTGTTTCCCCCCAGATTTCCAAGCTGCTTTTACTGAAACAATTTATAAGAAATATACATAACACGCAAGAGCTAATAAAGAAAAATGTTAATAATATTTTTACTGGTTTTATACACTTTAAATTTAACAATATTTGTCACATAAATACAAAAGGAGAGACTTAAAGCCTTAATAAAACCCAGATTTTCCTCATGTGCAAAAAAATCCAACCAGTTCCACTACAGCTGTACTATGCCTGAAATATATTTTGCTCTCTATTACGTGTGATTAGCACAAGATTACAACAAGCTGCTTTTGAACAAGGGAAACTGTAGTTGCGAATGCTTTACAGTTATTAAATCTCTGCACAGATCTTTCTTATCTAGATCATGATATCATAATTAATAGTTTTGATTAAAATTTAGTCTCTTGAAAGTTGCTTCAAATAATCAAATATGAAGTTTTTTACGGTCTTTTGTCGCTTTCGCGCAGTCACGGCACTTCGGTGGGCGTAATTGCTTTCATTTAGAGGCAGTCTTCACACAAACCACAATGTTATCATCTCCCCCTCCATCACCAATAACACTCTAATATTTCCGCTCTCCGATTAATATTATGAGTGTGTTTTATTTGTGTAGCCTCACCTCGCCTGTGCCTCGTCTAAGCTTTGGTCTGTGATGGTCATTATTTGCTGTAATATGTCTCCGATGTCCTGCTTTCTTCCCTCTCCGTCCGTCCCCGCCGTGCCATCCTGCATATGCTGCGCCAGGCCGGGGTGTCCGGCCATGCCTACCCCGTGGGAGTGCATCAACCGAGGCTGCTCGTCCATCCTTGACCACGGTCCCTGCTGCCTCGCCTCCAACTTTTAAATTTTATTATCAAGAAAAGGAGGAGGAGGAGGAGGAGGAGGGGAGGATAAAGAAGGGGAAAAATATCCTCGGAAATTCCTCTGGATTCCTCTGCGTCTCTCTCACCCCCGACACTCCTCCTTTTTCCTTGGTAAGATTTTCTGGATTTGGGAGGAGGGAGACTGACAAACCTCTCTCTCTCTCTCTCTCACTCTCTCTCTCTCTCTCTCCCTCGGTGTCTCTCCCAGCTGGTTTAGGTGAAATCTGATCTGAATCGCTGCTTTTTTTTGCTTTGGCCACTCCTGCACCGCTACTGTAGGGCAGAAGAAGAAAAAAAAACAGGATTGAACATTTAAAGGCTCCTAATCTGATTAAAAGTGGAGCGCGTTGAGCTCCTCTAATGAAACCTCCGATATTCTCGTGAGCTCGATGCGCTAAAACGCGCTAAAGACTCAACTTGCCTGTGAAGGTTTTGGATACAAAGTAACCACCAACTGTTATTGTTTCGCTTATGTCTGGTAACTGACTCATAATCAGAGTATGGATGGAAAGCCTCCGCCCCTCGAGCCACGATTGGAGAAGAAGAAGCGCGCAAGTCCCACCTCGGTCCTCTCCGAAAACGTCAATCATCCTCCTCGGGAAGGTGGGACACTGTAATAAACATAAAGAGATGTGACCGGGCCGGGTGGCCATACAGTGATGGATAGAGAGTGAATATGTAGCCTAATAAATAATTGTGAGTGGCAGTGAAGCTCTGACCCAACAGGACAGCATGGTGGTGCTTGGAAAAGACACTCTGTCAGCCAGACTATATATTTTACCGCTGAATATTTACATCCATGTAATCAGTCAAAGGAATAATAAATCAAGATGAATTTATTAGAGCGTGCAGCAGTTTGTAGGCAGCACTTTTACAGGCCTTATGTTGTATTACAGGACCACAACAGTTGTTATAACAAATTTACTGATTCCCCAGTCTGTGTGTGTGAACAGCCAGATACTGCCTGCATCAAACATGTAGTTTTTTAATTGGCAATACAGTCAGATCAATTAGTCAATTAACATAAAATACACCAACACCCTTCTTGACAATGATTAAAGGGGAACTTCTCCAATTGTACAATTCAATGTCTGTTAATCGATCTCATGAAGTTCCACTATATGTGTGAAAATAGTTTGATAAACCTTTTGTGGCTCTGATGGAGGCTGTGTGAAATCTGGTGAACTACCTCAAGTGATGTCACTTGAGTCAGCATTGTTTGGGGTCATTTATAGTACACAACACTGACAACACATCTGCGTTTCATACAACTGAACAAAATTTTTTAGTGGATTTTCTTTACTGCTTTCTTACATTTTAGATACCATATGATATCAATTAGTTCAGAAAATAATGATTAATTAAAACTAGGGCTGTCGAAGTTAACGCGTTAATAACGCATTAACTCAAACTCCTTTTAACTGCACTATTTTTTTAACGCGCGATTAACGCACGCACACACAGTCTGTGCCTTGCTAGCTCCCCTAGTTTCAGGAAGTGGCGCTAAAATAACATTGCAAATGGTTACAAAGCAGAAATTGATACAGAAAAGGGACTTTTAAATGGAAATTTTAGCTTTACAGTTTTGCCCGATGGTCCTCTGGACAAAACAAAAGTAATTTGTATTTATTGTAAATGTAAAAGGGCAGGGTAAAAAATTCGCGTTAACACGCGTTAATAATGCGTTAACTCAGGACACTAATGCGATTAATTGCAATTAAAAATCAACTGACAGCCCTAATTAAAACTTAAAGTTCCTACAGTAGCTTCAAAACCAGATCTGTAGTAAATGAACTATGAGGAACTTATGAAGAAGTCTCAGTTCAAAATTAAAGCCTCTCTGTGACTCACATTAGCAAGCAAGATAAAAATGGCTATTTCTATCTAGTTATTCTTGATTTGACTAATGACTGCCAAAACGTCAGATGCCTAAAATTAAGACACTCTTTATGGTGAAATTCTGAGGATGAATCTTTGAGGGAAGAAGCTGCTGCATTGTTTGGCAGTACAGCAGCGGATGCTTCCTAATTGTCAAATTGTAGCTGAACAAATGTTTTATGTAGCCTTACTAAAGAGCAATCTTTTTAATATTATGAAGACATGAGATTATGAGAATATATTGATATCTTTGGATTTAGCTCCACAAAATTACTGTTACAAAGAAAGCAAGTCTCTTCGCCGCAAGATTACATGTAACCTTGGTGTATGACTTGCAATGCCACTTAAACAAACCTAACATGGTTTCACTACCAAC
>JAPZDZ010000004.1:12282356-12340715 GCA_029783805.1 Acanthurus tennentii | reverse complement strand
TGTGTGTGTGTGTGTGTGCAAATGACTCAAATGAAAAACTGGGAACTCAGAGCACAAGAGTTTTCAATTTATCTTCTCCCTCATCTGGCGAGAGGGAATGGAGTCAGAAATGTTTAAAAAAAACTGAAGTACACACACGCAGTGCATTAACGTTTAAAGCCATAATCGCCATAACACTTTATGGCAACGAACTAATGTCGGGCAACAAAGGTAGTTTCCTACTTTTCAGGCTATAAAATGTCTTGTTAACACAGCTTGATTCCTGCTGGGGAAACTAAACATATTTATAAGCAATAAATGTTTTCTGCAGTTTTTTTTTAAGTGTGAGCATGTACATGTTAAAGCCTCTTCATTTATAAAACAGATACATGATTACATATATACAGGTAAAAAGGGTATGGGGGTGGTTTCAAGGACACAATGGCAGGCAGTAATGGAAAGTACATTTACTTGGTTGCTGTTGTTTTAGATTAATTGGACCACAGCGGCACAACTTCTTTTTGATTTCCTGACTTCAATCAGTTGTTTGTCTGCATATTTAAATACAGTCACCAACAATTACTCATACTGCACAATCTACACCTAGAGGAGGAGAGATTATCCTGAACAGCAAAGTCTTCACTTCTCTTCCTCTTTTAAATTTTTACTCACTCTGAAAGAAGACAACAAGAGGGCGAGAGCTACAGACAAAGATGTCCATGGTGTGGAAATAGTTAAAGCTATAAAGACATACAGTACCTCAGCCCTGACCCCATGCCCTCCTAGGTATCCCCCTGCGCAGAATTCTTATTCCCTACCAAACTGACAAAGTGTTTTTAATCTTTTCTTTCCCTCACTCCTGGAGATTGGGGAAACAAAAATCAATAGCTCCTGGCAGGCGATCTAGCAGGCTGGTGAATTACAGGGTCTGCGCTGCAGCCAGAGAGCTGCTTCAGAGGGGCCTTGGAATGAGAGACCTTGGGAGAGGCATCAGAGACACGGAGGTTGCAGGGTCACTCTGGGTCCGCAGTCTGAGGAGTGGGGTATTTACTGCCTCGGCCAGCTCGCCACGATGAAAAATAACTGCCACGCAGCGCAGAGCGAGGGATGGTCGGGTTGAGAAGGATGGCAAGAGAGACGGATAAGACAGACACAAAGGAGGAGAGCGAGGCAGAGGGGTTGGTGATGCATATAGGAGCCACTGAAGTCTAAGGAGAGTTTGCTGTGATTTGTGTGCGCTCCCGTCATGTGCTATGTGCAATACAGGTATGATGTCAAGACGAAGACTAATGCTTTTTTTCTTTTTCTCTCCCAAAAAGGAAATGATTCATTAGCGTTTGGTTATTTAGAACGTGGCAGTGCTGGCCGATCAATATGCATGGGCCCATCTGTCAATACCTGATTTCTGCTGGTAATTAGCAGATGTGGGCCAGCGGTTGTGAACATTGCCTGGCAACTGACAGCCTGGTTGTTTCTGTCATCACAGGGGGTGCACAGGTGGTAGTAGGTCACCGCCGATCGATAAAATACTGTGCCTCAAGGCCCAAACCAGGCTCATAAAGACATCCTCCATGACAACATATGAGGTAAAGAGGCTTTTTCTAAATTTATATTCACGTCTGTTTGATGGAAGATTCGATTTTTTGCTCAAGAACAAAGTCAAAAGTCAAATTTTTACATAAACTTTGAGCTCTCATATCTGCAAACATAGATTTGCTCCAGAGGTGGAATCTGCATCTCAGGCACTATTGAGAAAAATGTGCCAGATCACTCAATTATAACAACTGGAGACAGCTGGCAGCGAGACAATTAGGAGTGTGAAAATGATAATGATGATTATGATGAACAAAATTTTTAATTGCTTTGTTTTCAAAGCGAGAAGAAATTTACAGGCTAGTGTGCAAGTAGTCTGTCTGTGGCTCAACAGAATTTTATTAATATTTGAGTTGGCTTCCATCAGCTGGAGCAACTTTACCAATAATCAAATTATAGCTTCTTGATGAAAAACTGTCTCCACATGTGGAATTTGATTTTTTTTTTTTTTTTTTTTAGATTACCTGAAGGATTGTGTCTTTTTCTCAGTTCCCTTTTGAGCTTTCTCCTAGTTTTTTGATAAACAAACTCTTTGAAATAAATATTGATTCCTCTGATGAGTGTCTTATCTTCGTACATGGATTTCATGGATAAGCAGACTTATCAAAATTGGCCCAGTGGTCTGAGGGGCCTGAGGGGACAGGGGGGACAGGGGGGACTCTGGGCCAATTTTGGAAAGTCAATCAGATCTTATTGAAAAGTCAATCAGTGAAATACAAAGAGAGGTGAAAAGACACAAAGAGACAAACTGACCACAAAAAAGATACAAAAACACAAACTGACCAGGAGAAGATGCAAACCCACTGTAGAGACACGGAATGACCGCAAAAATACAAAATGATCACAAAGCAGCGTTGTGGAGGTTGCAGCATAAGAACACAGCAAATTAAATAAGACCAAAGAAATGTTTATTTCAATGCACAGACACCATCAATAATACCCAATCATACTTGAAACATTTAAATCTTTTGAGCTCCTTACATTTAATCAACTAAGCCCCATTTCAAATAGTTGTATTGACTTTTTTGGCTTCTATTTGCTTTCTGTTACACCAGAGCGACGCTAAAAATATCTTATTGAACTTCACTATCTAGTGTCAATAAAGCAATGCCATTCTTTCAACTCTAAACATTAAATCCAGTGAATTTTGCCTTTACTCTAAAACAATTTCTCTTCAGTGCACCTGAGCCATTAAATGTGCTATTTTCTTTCATTTTTATGCGTATGCGTCTAAAATCACTCAAACAGAAAAGCCAACAAGCAGAGGTGGTGTAAGCTCCTGCAGAAGGATGCCTCTCTGTCTCTCATTGGCATTTGCATATTAGAGTGTTTTCTGGGGAAAATGAGCTGTAGAAATTAATTCAGGATTAATTGGTGCCTTTATCTCGTTAGGACAATCTAATTTAGGGGATGATGGAATTGTTTAGACTCCCTTTTGCATAATTGGATTGCGGTGAATGGCTGTCATTACCGTCTTTTTAGCATCGTCTGTGGGCCCCCTCTCTCTCTTGCAGGCCCCAGCCTCATAAAGAGCGATGATGTGTTACGCCAGTGTTTTGCTAACCCCTGAAACACACCAAGCATGCTGCAAGAGGCAAGCATGTGGCTAACCACGCAGCAGTGATTAACTCCCTTTTCAGAGCCATTAGCATTACAGCGAGCAGCACGCTGTTGTGGAGATTTCTTATGAACACATAAGCATGTGGCTAACAACATGGCGATCATCGACTGTTAGAGACAGCTATTAGCTTTTATTCCTAACCGCTGTCATGCTTTGTGGTTTGCAGCTCAGACAGCATTACCTGACCCCCAGAAGAGCTGGACAAGACATCTCTAAATCTCTCAATGCCTTTTGAGAGGCTTTTATTTTCTTTGCTTACCTTGTCCAGCACATTTCCGACACATTTTCGCCCTTTCATTACTTCCACAATATCTCTGAGACAGTTTGCAGTGGGCTGTATTTTCTCAACGTGGGATGAAAATCAATAGGAGAGGAGCAAAGCTCATGTAAAGGATCACTCACTGGAATACCTGATCTTCTCACTTCAACAACATTGATGTAACTATGGAAACAAGTTCCCAAGATGAGCAGGGATATGCCTATCTCCTGACAAAAAGCTTTCTTATATCTCTCCCAGCCAGTTACGCTATACTACAACACAAGAGGAGCTTATATTTGCTGCTCCCCTGCTATGATACTATCATCATTTTTCTGTATGCACCAATTGTATAGATATTATTCTGCGGGCCGCTCTCTGGTAAACAAAGCAGAATGAAATCTAATCTATGGTGCTGATACTCAGGCTGTGCCAGGCTAATTGAGTTGATGAAGTCCGTCCCTGGAGGAGCTGGACATACAGTAAAGACAGACTCTATCAAGTCATATAGCTCATGTACTGTACTTACTGGAAGTGACTTGTGTTTATATCGTCACAGTTGTCAACATTCAGCATGCAAGCAAAACTACAGGTATCTTCTAAAGTACAATTTGATTACGTGCATGCTGTTATTAGGAATAAACTGAGGAAAAGAAACAACATGCTGCTGCCTTTTCTCATGGTCGCTGTCATTGTCTGTGCTCTCCCTGCTCATGTTCGTGATGCATACTGTGTCATGCTTTTGATGCATTTGGCCCCCCTCTTCTCGTCTAGTGCCATTTCCATTCTTTGCATAAATGCAGTCTAACAGTATTAAGTATTCATGCGTGTTGAGGAAGGTGGTGCCTGTCCTTCAGGGTAAGTGTCAGGCCTGCGTGCGGCACAAGAAAAGCCCCGGGGAGTGGAGAACATTAGGATCCATCAGCCTGACAGACAAATCATTCTCTCATGTAAACATAAATATGAGGGTATGTTTCCACCGCCATCCCACTATCTGTTGCTAGGCTACCTTGCATTAAGCAGTGTAGCTGTCCCTGTTCATTTTGCTCCAGGGATTCCAGCAATACCATCATATAACCTGCTGAGTCTTAATGAGAAGGCCTGCTCATATGAGTGGATATGAACATGGTGAGATGTGAAATTTATTCAAAACACAGGAATTCAGCTGTCTGTCAGTGTAGAGTAGCGGCATGTAAATGTTTATGAATCTGAAGTGTTTGGAAAAGAAGCTTTGAGGGAAATATTTCTCTGCCTCTGCGCAAACACACCTGACACAAGAAAAGGTCACAATGGATCAACACACACACCCATGCATGCATGCATGCATGCACTAATGCAACACACACAGGCTTACACACTTGCTTAGGCACACACACACACACACACACACACACCCACACACCCACACACACAATAAACAATATGTGACGCTGAGCTCCATAAAGGTCATTTGTTGTTGAGAAATCACTGATCCCCAAATGCATTAACAAAGTCAATTAACTATTCTCCGACAAAGAAGAAAGGAACCCATCCCCGGCAAAAATAGGGCGCCGAACATCGTCCAAGCACCCCCACAATTACAACAACTCTGCGTCCCCAGATAATTATGTGAGCCATAAATGGGGTGAGAAAGACAGTAGAAGGCAATGGTCACTGAGAAGAAAGAGCAGGGAGATGAGGGAAAGGAGCGCCAACAGCTGGTTTGAATAGATTGTGTGTGGGATGAATTAAAAAGTTGAACCTTTCCCTGGCCGTATTCAGATGTCTGCCTCTGGGTGATTAATCATGGCCGTCAGGACCTGTAATCCTTTTCAGTGGGAAACAAATGCAGCCACTGTCCTCTCTTCTCCAAAGCACCCAGGGCCCAGGGCCACCAGCTCGCCTGCCTGGTCACAATACCTGAACCACAGAGAAGGCACCCTGGGGAGCGGGGATGTGTGGACACACTGTAATCTGCTCCAAACATGATAGGATGAACAAAAACGCCGCATTTCAACAAAATTGTATGGCAGCCTTTATTGGTTTTGTACAACCTTTTTTGTATCTCACAGTCAATAGTTGAGGCAGGTGGCACAACTGCAGGTCCAACTGGTAAAAAAAACAAAAAACACCATTTGAGTTGCAGGATCTTTTAAAGAAGCAAGATTTAAAGAATCTTGTGAATGGATTTCATATGACAGAGGAGTTTTCTCTCTGGCTGTTATCAGACCTCTTCTGCTTGCAGCTGCCTTAGTCAGTGAACTTCATGTCACGTTTCCTGCATGCTGGTAAACAGCTGATCTAGTTCAGAAAAGACAGTGAGAAAGTCAAGAGCCAGCAACATTGAGAGCCCGGGAGAAGAAAGTGTGTCATCAGCATAAAAATAGAAGCCTGCTAACGAATTCCTAATCATATCCCCCATTTCCTCCAGGGGCTATGCTAAAGAGGTTAAAACACCAGCCGGTGGATGAGAATATGTGGCACATTAGCTCTAGAGATTGTTCCTTGGCACTCCTCTGTTATTGATTGCTAAAATCACCATTATCTCACCAGAACGAGAAAACATGACTATCCTCTGTGCAGCCATGTATCCTTTCTGCAAATGTTAAGAGCCCAATAATGGAGTGATTCCTCCTTTCTTGCACTAGTGAGGATATCAGGGCTGCTTTGCACCTACTTTGTCAATCAATCAAGCGAAAATAATATCTTTAAAGCAGAATGCACCACTTGCACGTCAAAGGCAGTGGAAAAGCATCAATCTTGACTTAAGCTCGACTGAATCAAGTATTGCCCGTGTGGCTTTTACGAGTGAATAAATTGAATGCCCTTCAAAAGAGAGCCCCTGTACTGATTCTAATGGTGTATATGGCCTCAGAGTAATCACCTAAAAAAAACCTTAGTATTAAAAAATCCTTTGTATACAACAAAAAGCAAATGTCAGTGTTCCCACTGGGTGAAAGAGTGCCTTTATATGTGTGAAAGGTTGTGAGGGTAGTAATTCAGCGCAGCTGCAGAAGGTGGTGTATGTTGGCAGCATGGCAGACTGTGGAGAATGGGCCATGGCCAGCCGTTTCCAGAGCCTTTGTGTGTCTCTGTTTGACCAGGCGTCTCCTGGTCCACAGGAGCACAGCTTCAACACATCTAGCAAAGGAACAAAGCAGCCATTATCAGCCCTATCTCATCCCCACCCTGCCTCGACTCACTGACACACAGGGACAAACAGTGGCAGGGCTCAGCCACTCTGCTTTGCTGGGGGACTCTGAAGCGGACACTGAAGCGGACTGGGAGGTCCATTAAACACATAGGCGACACCTTAGCTGTGGACAAACATCAACACAATAGCATGCGGCGCTGGTTGCCACGGAGATGCAAGAAAACAGAGTGCAGCGCCAGCGGTGACAAAGACAGGGAGGGGTCAGGCATCATGGGCCACTGGCAACCAAAAAGCCTCTGCAAACTTCCCCGTGAAACACAACACCCTTTTTATTTAGTGTCACAAACACTTAAAGCATCCTGTCAGTTACATGTAAAAAATGTCAGTACTAACAAGTCAGCTGCACACAGGATCTCTGTGAAGAAATAACACAGGGTTTGCTAATAAGAGGCATAAAAGAGACTGAAGCTTAGTTTCAAGCTTAAAGCAGCTCTCCTCTTGCACTTTATTTATCAGCTGGGCTTGTGCAAAAACACTGCACATTCCTCAAGTTGTTACATGCCATGATTTGTAGCACACCTGCTGAAAAACAGGAAAGACCAAAAAAAATGTACTGCGAGTTATTCAAATATTTACATTTTCAGATATCAGTAGATTACATATTCTCTTATGTTTACAAGACTTATATTCTTTGCTAAAATAAAAGATTATAAGAGAGCTTATGAAGAGAATTTAATGAAGAGTTTGACTCTGACAACTGAATGTAAGATGGAAAGTTCTGACAGTGTATTAACTATTTGCAATGATGTTGTACTGATGTGTGGGTTTTTTTTTCCTTTTTGAATTGTTTTCAAGTTCAATCTAAAATCTCATTAAAATACCAAAACAAATACATCATCAAAATACTTAAAACATGGCAGTTTTCCTCAGTTCATGAGAAGTTGACAGTTTGGAAACATAAGGCTTTCAGTGGACGACAAGATTATATTAACACTCATGCTAATGTTGAGCAATCTGTCTGTTAACAAGATTTCTTTTTGTTTTTTAATAATGACTGATGTCTCACCTTGTCAACGACTCAACTTTGTTTCAACTACATGTGCAGCTCTGATTTTCTTTATAAACTGTGAAAGCACAAATGATTTTTGGTGAAAGAGAGATTACACATTTCTGTCACTACCAAAAGCTGACACTGTCACAAACCAAAATTAACTAAATTTATAACTGCTCAGTGTTTCATAATGCTGATTTGATGACTATTTTTTCTTCTATCAGAGTGTTACATACTTCATACTGAGAAGTTAACAACTGACCAGTTTTAAGCTGAGTACTTGCCTTGTAGGCAAAATTCATGTATGGTTAATTACTATATTTATTCACTGGGAAGCCTCAGTCAGGTTCTCTCTGCCCGAATCTGGAAACTCCAATCATTAGATCCATAAATCATAAAGTATTGACAAATGAATAGAGTTGAGTTTTTGCCTTTAGAATATATTTCAAAGTGTAAACACAATTCAAAGTTGTGTGGGTCAAATTAAATTAAATGTCTTTGTAAGGAAGGAAGTAAGTAGTCAACCATTTTTCAAGCTTTGATTCAGTTTTTATTCAGGGAGTAAACTCTATGTGCTGATTTACGGTGCTTTTCTACAACACACTCTCTTTCTGTTCGAGCCTGCTTTCCTTCTCTTTCTCACTTATGACTTGAGAATAAAACCCGTCGATACAATCATCCCCTCTGACCTCTGAATCTGACAGCACGTCTGCTAAACACTTCAACTATAAGACTCTGACAAGCAAGTCAGTTTTTTCTCTTTTTCTCCCTCCATCTCTTTCTTTCCCTCTCCTCTTCTCCTGCACACAGCTCCTCCTTCTCTCCACCTGCCTGAGCTGCTGTGGCCTTGTCTGAATCCTCTGAATTCCCAACCTACTGCAGTGTATCCGCCTGGAAACGCCGCAGATGCCAGCACTTGGTAAGTTGCAAAAAAAGGAAAAAAAAAGAAGAAAAAACAAGTAAAGTGATGGGATGAAGATGTCAGTTATGGCAAATAGATCTCTGTCACACTCCTATAACATCTCTGTCACTGATTATCAGACCGGAGACTCGCACTCACACACACACACACACACACTCAAGCACACACACAAACAATGACGGGGCTGATAAACAGAAGCAAGAGAGAGGCTATAATAACACTGAGGGAGCCCTTTGACACAGATTTGGATATTAAATTGGATGTTTTGGTAAAGAGATCGCAGTATTGAAGACTAGATCTTGGATCCTAAGAAAACAAGAAATAAATAAATAAATAAAATTATGGCAACCAGCTGCAAATCTATTTGAGTATAACTTCAGAACAAGCACAGTGTGTTAAAACATTGTCAGACTAATGACAAAAGACATCCAAATTTATGCAGCAGAACCACAGATATCTTCTTTTTATTCCACACATATTAAACTTCCTCATCAAAATCCAGCACCTACTTTACCCACAATGCAGCTGTTGACTGTTTTGTCAGAGATACAGATGTGTTATGCTAAAACGGTGGTTTTCAAAGGTTTTTCGGCACGCCCTCCTTCAGGCCTCCCTAACTTCACAATTTTAATCAATCAATCATTAGCAATAATATGTAGAGCAACTAGTTAAAAAAAAGACAGTTTATTCAAATCCAAGTTGAATTTTAGCAAAATAAAGTTCAGCACAACAGCATTACCAAACCATCGTCTGTTTATTTTTATCTCATATATCCTACTGATTAATTTTGTTCCACTCCTGGTCATTTATGCCTCACCTGAAATGACTCCATGCCACAACAGTGGGACCCACCATCCAGTTTGAGGGCCACCGTGCTCGAACCAGCTAATGCAGTTGCTTGTAGCCATGAGCCACTAGCCAAGATTAGACATGAGAAGTTACAGAGGTCTAGTGAGCCAACTTCTTTCTAACTCCATTTTCATAAATTAGGTTAAGTGTCCCTCAAAGTTTTTATATGCTACTTTTACTTTGCAACAGACTGGGTCAGCACTTATTAAAAACTAATTCAACTTAATTCTGAAAATTAATATCTGTGAAGTCTTATTCTTTTATTGTAAGCTGATTTAAACAATAATTCTTTATCCATTTTTATCCTCTGCTCAGGTTTTAATGACGACCAAAAAATGTGATCTAATAATCTTCTAAAACCTCACAGTGAAAGCTTCACACACGTCTGTATGTTGAGAGAGAGCTAAAACATGCTAAGGCTTTCTTATATTACCTATTACCTTTATGGCCCCTACCAATACACGTATTTCCTTGTTGATTCAGTTATTTGTACAGTCATAATGGTTATGTTTATAGGAGAAGGGGTTTCACTATGGCTGCATTCTTGCGGGGCCAAGATTTTTGTCCCTCACTACGATGAAGAGAAAGAGTGCAGAGTGCTCTGAGAAAACAACAAACCTGGGCCCAGCATTGATTTCATATCTAATTTATTTCAGTCCAGACAGGGGTTTGAGAGAAGGGAGGGTCTTAAGCACTTGGGTTGTTTTTCTTGAGTCCTTTGGGGTGGGAGGGAGGGATCACGGGGTGAGGAGTCAAGGGGAGGACAAGGTGACTGATGGAGCTGAGGCTTAGGTCAGCGTCGGGCAGCTGAATCAAGCCCGACCAAGACCCTCCTCACGACTAACTATGATCAAATACATCATCCGGCTCTGTCAACACATGTGTCCAGCTGGACGCTATATCACTTCCACATGTGCATATGGGCTGAGCTGCACATCAACATACATTAGTGGGCTTATCAGCATGCAGCTCAAAGCAGACCGCTGACAAAGGCAGCATTTCGAAAGGAATAATGGATGCATGAAATCAATCTGTGAGTTTCAAAAGGTCGTCATGTGCACAGAAACCATATCATCTCTAAAAGGCTCCACAAAAAAGAAATCCTACAAGAGGACATTAATTGGAAACGGGTGAACACGAGTTAAGTTGTTTTAAAATTCAAAACATGTGTGCTTTTTACATTAGCCGGATAATTAATGTGCCGCAATCATCACTAGTCACTATTGGGATGAGAATTAATCTTCACCAATAGCTCCATTTCAAAGAAAATGTATCACAAAGTGCACGATTCCTTTCAGTATTCTTCCAACATTCATCCACAGTATTTTCAATACAGAATTCAATTATGCGGAACACCTGAGCAAACAATATCTCACAGCCAATTATTCAGCGCCTTGGAAACCATTGGCAAACAAATTAGCAATGTTAATGTGAGAGAGTGTCTTGATATTTTTGGCTGTGTGTGCTTACAAAGGCAGCAGCACATCCCCCTCACTCTCTTGCTTTTTAGGCTTTTGTTGACTGATGAATTAAACAGATTAGACTTGATTTGAGAATAAAAAAGAAAATTTTCAGGTGTCAGTCTGCCCCCCCTTTCCTCAGACGATAGTTCTGACTACAATCACTGATTTCTGCATTCACTATTGTCAGAAGCTTCCAGATCATAAAATAAATGATGATTTTGACTACAGACAGCCACATTTCAACTTCAGTTTGAGCAACGCTATTCTGGCTGACATTTCAGAGTCCAGACAGAACAATGAAAAGCTACCATGAGATATCTTGGCAAGGCTATTGCCCTGTGTATTGATTGGGCAGAGGCCCAACATCCCCTCACTAAAAAGAGATTAAAATATCAGACTTGTCGAAGACATTTATGGAGTCTGTGACCTCAGCCAATGCTAAAGTGGAGTACATACATCATAGTCCATCTCGGTGAGCTACACTGAGTCTTGAGTAGCACTGACAGAGAGAGGAAAGAGGCTGAACATTCAACTGCAGCTCCATGGGCTGATGCAGAAGGGATTTAGCTAGAAATCGTGGGTGTAAATCAACTTAGCTGCTGTTTCATTAAAAATTCACACCACGTCGTTGCATGTAAATGTTTGACACTGTGAGCCGTTTTCTGGGATGCTTCTCTTACACCTTCTTCTCTTTTTTTTGTTCAAATGGATGAGATAGATTCTGTGGGAAAGTCAGGGAGACAAAAGCGTGAAAGATGTGTGTATCCATTCACAGCTCCAGAGGACCTTCATTACAGAGCAAGCAGGTCCTGTCAACGTCTTTTCATTACATGGTCCCATATATCCACCCCTGGTGTCCAAACGGTCCGCTCTGTCGCCTGTCAAGAAAAGGCACTCTCGGGGAAAGTCCTCCTATCTACCCGATCCCCCTCACCACGCCTGAATCCAGACTGCGAGGCGGGAGAGGCCAGGCAGAAAGTGAGGAATCGTGTTTGCCATCAACAGCTCAAGAGAGTAGCATGGCAGCAAGATT
Organism: Acanthurus tennentii; assembly: GCA_029783805.1. Classification (NCBI taxonomy): domain Eukaryota; kingdom Metazoa; phylum Chordata; class Actinopteri; order Acanthuriformes; family Acanthuridae; genus Acanthurus; species Acanthurus tennentii. The sequence continues at coordinate 12,328,815 of JAPZDZ010000004.1, read as the reverse complement.
GATGACACCCTCCCTGAAAGTAACAAAAGAACTCCTGTGCACGAGGGCCCGCTTATGGGGCTTGATAGAGTTGTCATCCTCTTAATAAACAGCTCTGATATGTCAGCGGCGGTGGCAGCAAAGACTACACCATGCTCACCCACCAAGCCATGAGCAGGACCACCTACTGGCATCACGCCGCAAACATCCGTGGGCAATCACTCCATATGGAGGGCCCTGTGGGCGGTAGCAAGGCGATTACTGGAAAGGAATAAATAAATGACAGAATATATTCCCCTCTTCATTGTTGTGCAAAAGAAACTCGAGGTAAATTATGCAATAACAGGTGTGAAGAAAACATTTGAATTTGTTGCGTTTGAGTTATTTGTATGGACATGAACAAGTGGCTTTTTTTGATTTTGAACTCTATGATTTGGGAAGAAAAGCATCTGCTCCAGTACAAATGAAAAACAGGCAGAAAAGAGAAGCCAGTGTGTGCTCACAGTACAAAATAATCCACAATAATCTCAGTTTACACCAGGACCACGCAAGAGTACTGTTAAGTTAAGCATGACAAGAACAGAAAGACATTTGCCAAAATAAAAAGGTCCATTGTTGTTTACACGTAGGCAAAATCCACAGAAAACCAATGAAGTGTCAAAGGATTGACACTTTGAGAAATATGCTTATTTTCTTTCTTTTGAAGCAGAAACCACTTCCATCTCTCAGTTTAATATAAAGTTGGAGCAACGAGAAATCACATGGACAAAATCACATAATATCCTGCTAACTTAACACACTGTGTGCCAAATGTTATCTAGCATTATTGGCTAGCTTCTCTCTTGAATTAAAAAAAACAATATAGTCTCACGGGGAAGTTTTTACATTACTGAAAAGTATGTAAACAGAAGTATGTTCATGTTAAATTTTAAGAAATCTGGTTTGATATTTAGTTGAAATAAATGACTTAGCTTAACAGTTAGTTTTATAAAGTCTTTAAAAACTCACCTCTGTTGAAACTGACACATTAGAGCATAATGCAGCTCACACACTTTTTGCTGAAAATGCTTATTTTGAAGGAACTGAGGCAGTTCAAAGAAAAGCTTGACATTTTGGTAAATTTACTTTTGCGCTTTTCCTACCAAGAGTTTGAAGAGAAGATTTAATCCAGTGTCACATTTCTTTGATCAATATGAGGCTGTAGCTAGGCGAATCACAACTAAATAGAAGTTTTAAAAAATCCTGAAAAATATCCCTCTCTGCCAAGGATATTGTCTAGCACACACTTTGATTATTGTACAATGAAGCCAAATGTACTCTAACATGTTGACCTTCAGTAGTGTTGACACACTGATTTTGTTGCTGCTGAGCAGAACAAGGCTGGTTTGTTTCCTCTGTTTAGATTAAAAACTTTAATACAACTAAACATATTAAAGTACTTTATCAGCCATTATAATAAAGCATTATAGTGCAATTTCCTTTAAAACTGTGGTTTACAGGAACATAAATTTTGTGTTCACTGCTCTCTTTTTTTGATACCAATCTTAATTTAAAAATCAAAAACTAAATAAGGGAAGCAAATATTATCAGCTTTAGACATCTGACATGAATATGAGAGACCAGGATCACAAACACATAAACTCATGCAAGGAAAACAGAGAAAAAAAATCATTTTATATAGTCTGCCACTTACAATATTCACTTATTTTTCACCAGAAACGTTGTTGTCTCTGTCACGATTCAATCTGCAGCACACTCCCCACACGCTGTATAATACCTAGTTAAAGCCAGCAGGGTGTGAAATGGTATTTGGAAGTAAATGAAACTGACTATGAAACAGTGGAGTTGGGAGATATTGCCATGTCAAGATGACAGACAAGTCCTGGAATGGAGCAAAAAAGTTATTATCCCAGAGAAGAGCAAGGCTGGATTAAATATAACCCATGATGCCTCACCCTGCTCTGCCTTCATCCTCGCTTGTACGGCAGAGAGAATACAGACAAAAATCATGCAAAGGCAACGATCCCAGCAGCAGCTAGAGCTCCTGCTGATTTTCATTTGAACAATCAATAGTATTTCATGCTGCCGTGCCAATAAGTGTTATTGCAAAGTGTTTGGTTATTGATGCTCCATATAAAGTGTTTTGAAGGAGCTTTGGAGGAACACAATCCCTCGAGGCTCCTCCTGGCCTGATTTACAGCTGAACCGATGAGTCACAGAGGACATGCTGGGCATTGAAATAGTGACAAGTATGTTGTCAGCCTTATTAATTTTTAAGGTAGAGTGTTGTCCTGTGGTTTGTAGAGGACATGATGATATATGACGGCCGAAGGGATTGCAGGGGTTAGGACCTAATTGTTAAAGGGCTGAGTTGGGTAAAGGCCTTAAGATGTGCGCAGAGTAATTCATCAACCTCTGTGCAGCAAACCTGGAGGTGAGTTTAAAAGTGTGCCAACAATGTTTTACACACACTTTGTTTAAAATCCATTTCTGAGACTACATGGACACACAATACTGCTTCACTGGAAGACTCACATGGTCAAAAACATCCTTAATTTGAATCTTTGACCTCAAAAATATCCTTATTGTAACATCATTGTCAAAAATAGCACTACTGTTCTCTGCCCTTTCACTGAGGTATCCTCTATAGAAGCCTTAAATTATTCTTTGACATGTAAATGATGACTAATCTTGATATTTGTAATCTGAATAATCACATAATTACACTTTTTACTTATATATTGAATTGGCAGAGGACTCTTTAATTTAATTATTTTCTGATTAAATGCATTTTGAGTCCAATCAAGTAAAATCTACAGGTTAGAGGTAAAATGCCATCTTAGTTGCTTTGTGTTCAAAATAGACACCATGGGCCTTATTCTGCTAGATGGATCCTATGATTGGTAGTTGCTGCCCTCTGCTGGACTATTGAGGGACTCTCTAAAACAAGGAAACTGTCATGTTAAATTCCAATTTCCAGCAATTTTTACCATTAGTATCTTTATTAATTATGACACTAAAGCTAAGTTAAGCTACGCTAAGCTATGTTGTATCCTGTACTTTCTGCTCAATCTGCAGTAGAGTGAAACCCATAGAGAATAATCAATACGTTTGATATGGTTGATGGGCTATACAAAAGGGTAGGTTCTTTAACAGCTGACTTAAACCACAAATGTTTATGTTTCCCAGGAGCACATGAATGCACTAACTACTAAAGGTTCCTTGTTCAGTTTCTCTTCTCCTTTGCATGAGACAAAAATAAATAACCTTAATGATGTACAACTTAAGACAGGGTAAACTGGTATGAAAAACAGCTGAGCAAATTTAAGTTTCTCAGTGTTGATTTTCATCTTGTTAAAAGATTTCCAAGCATGAGTAGTGTGCCTCTAGACTAATTATGAATCTTTTGAGTTTGAGCATTGTTAGAAACATTAGTTTCATTTGATTGTGGCAGTGCTCAACAAATATTAAACAAATTAGTCAATGTGTCCTGTTAACCACTGATTCACAGTGAAGCTATTGACTAAGCACAACTTATTAAGATTTAAGTGTTTAAATATTTGCCCTTTTTGGACATGCTTGACATTTTTAGATTTGTTCCGTTATCCACTAATGTATGAATGCAGTTTTGGCCTAAGAGCATTCTCATTGAGCTATTTCAAATAGGCCCAAAGAGGTGGATATTTAAGGGTTAATGCTGGAGTGTTACGTACATCAAGTTGAAATCCATGACGTATCCAGTTAAAAAAGCTTGAAGATTTAAATTTTAAAAATGTCTTGCTAGACTCACCAATGTTCTTTTGTCTTGTTCTATAAACTTAAGGTTTACAGTCCTCATTCATCCGTTCTCAGAACACACCTCTGTTTACAGAGGGCGTCACATTAAAACTGAATTGATGTTCCACCCACAGAGATGTAACAGGATCTCCTTCCCTTTCCAGTCATCCTGTTAAGTGCTGATTAAATTGGAAAATACTGCATTAGTCTTGGCACCCTCGGTGCTCTTAAAAAAGACTCTATCTTGTAAAGTTACTCATTTACTTGGTGATGTCATATCCATGTCAGAATTCAGTATGATAAGGAGAGACAAGGACAAATTCATGAGATGTACACGCAGCAAAACTCTTTCAAGTCATTTCACTCCTATTATAATGTAAGTGTCATCATACTGATAAGACTTGTAGAGACAGTCACATCAGATTACAACATTATCAGCAAGTCTCACACTCTGTACTGGCATATTCTGGTTGAAATGTCTACAGTAAATTGCATTACTCTGAGTTTGAAGATTTGTAAATAGCATATAAAAATTTGGGGGCAGGGAAGTATTTAAAGACTTCTGCACTCCATAATTTCACATGAAGAAGCCAACAAAATAGAAAAAGAACACCCACCATTTCTCACTACTTTCCCTTCAACCTTTAGTTTCCCGTACTTTTTGTATGCCAAATAGATGGATATATGATTTATGTAAGTCCAGAAAATTGCATTTTTAAAATCTCATATTGTACTTCAAAAAAAAATTTTAGTACACAGGTGAGAAGTTTCCACACACATACACGTTGTGGGTAAAATGAGGTGTCACATCTCTTATACTACAAGTAGTTTCCACTCTTTAGTTCACAATCCACAGTAACCTCATGACAGACTGATGGAGCAGTGTGCCCGTTGCCACCTGACAAATGTGACAATGATTAAGCTGATTAAGTCAGTATATTTGGTAAACGACAAGTCACTTAACACGTGCTGTTATTTGATATGCCACCACGTACACAACCTGAAACTTTACAGGAGTAATATATTTTTCACTGTGTGTGCTGTAGTTTCAAATGAAAGGTCAAACCAGGTCAAAACAGTGTATTCTCAAAAAAGCCTCAGTTCAATTTTTTAAGTTTATTTGTTGGCCTATGGCAGAACTGTGTAGTGGTTATATGATCATGTTGTGTTTGTATTTTACAATTAAAAAAATAAATGTTTTAGAGCAGGTTGTATTTAAAAACAATGAAGAGGAAAGAAGTAAATCATTTGTTTTGACTCATGATATGTAGCATAAAACACAATTTAACACATTAAAAATCAATTTAATTTTTACAAAAAAATATTCATGACTAGTGCACTTGGTGCCTACCTGTGTTTCTGAGTCTTTTAACTATATTTCGTCTCAGTATGGTCTCTGCTCCTCGGCTTTGGTCCATCTTCAGCAAACTCCAAAATTCATACACTAATAAAGAAATGAGAGTAAGAGAATGATGATAATGAATGATGAATAATGATACTTTGTAGATTTCGAGTAAGATTAATTTGTGAAACTCTAAGGTAGAGGATAAAAGTCAATGTACACAAAATCGGGTTATCTCATAGGTGACTTTGATTTTATTTGCAAAACTGTGATATTTATGGATACAGAAAAATATTCTTATCATTGTTATACTGATCTCAGATGTATTTACAGTGAATGTAAAAGGTATGACATGTAATTCTGTGTCAGTATTTTAATATACAAGTGAGTCTGCAAATACTAGCCAGTATTTTTTCACTGAAATCAGTTGGCACACCCTCTGTACAACAGTCTCAATCCAGGGCATAATATTGCCAGAGGGCTGCTGACTGATTAGATACATGTCTACAAGTATGGGCCATTTCTATGTATTGTTATTCATTTGTTGCATGACTTTAGTGGACCTCTTGCCACAGTTTCAGGCAGGGTAGCATGATGTTTTAGCCTAGCACCTTCAGGTCATCATAAGTCAAAGTATTTATCCTCTAAAATTCGCTTAAGAGCATAATGTTGGCTAAACTGTATGCTATATACATGTACTGTCATTATATAACTTTTTAAAAGTTTGTGGAAGCTACAAAACAAAGCTAAAACCAAAGGCTACTACTGCTGAAGATTAACTTTTTGCTGGCAGGTGAGATAGCTACAGCTAGCTTTAGCCTAAAGCTACATTTTCCTCCTTGTTATAGCTGTTTCCAGAGTCAATTCAATTTAACATCCTGGCAATTTATTTCTCTCATGAATGAGACAGTACCAAAATACATGACATAAAATAACAGCAGCTAATCTATGGTCTAGTATTCCTAATAATAGTTTACTAACCTAACTTTAGCAGAGTTGCTAGCTAAAGGCCATTCAGAAGACTTGCCAAAAACTTTAATTTTAACAATGAAGCTACACAATTTGATTTGTCTCTCTGTAACAAAACATAGCTAACTATCTTTAAAATCAAAACTTGTGGGGTTTTTTTTCATTTTAACCTTTTTTATAGCTAGTGTAACTACCATTTGTCTTTGAAGGACAGAATAATGCTACTTACTGGACAAACTTGTCAGTGAGGCTACAGTCGATCAATAAAGTTAGGTAACTGTGCTATTAATAAACCACAACATATTAATCTGTCATACCACAAGCTAATCCATCAATAAATCACACTAATTAATGATATAAAAGTAGAACAGATGCAATAAAACGTGTCTTAATTTTTACCGATTGTATAAAGTTTAAACGATGATTAAGGCCGCTATGAATGCATGTTAAACATAATTTACTTCGTCCATCCAGAGGAAAAACCAACATTAGACAGTGTTTCTGGTATTACATAATATCACTCATTAAAAACAGTGCATTTCATCGGCAACAGGCTTCTACCACGTGGTGGCGTCTTAGAATACCTTGTGTTTTTGTGCTGAGGCTTGAGGATGTTGGTACATTTTGTTCCACATAGTTGAGTTCCTCATTCCTCCGACAATGAAGCACCCTTTGGAAAACGTAACAGCCTTTATCAAGGCATAGCTGACACATTTTATTTAGTTTAAACTGTAGTTACTCAAGTCATGTCTACATGTGAGGATGGATACGAACATTCAAACGCATACACACACACAATGAAGGAGAAGGACGGTCACGCAAAATAACACGCGGTGAAAATCCTGCTAGGGGGCGTCGCAGCTCCGTTTTGCAGCCTGTCCAATGATGCGCCTTCCATCAGTTTAGGGTGAACACGCTGCCGTCTCTCCGACCAATCAAAGACGCCACAGTCAAGTTCCTGCTCTTATAAATGTGCCTGGATCCAACTTTTCCGTACCGGAGAATGAGAGAGACACTAGCGAGGCATCCAACGGCAACACACTGGACCTGTCAGTCCTTTAGTTTTTACTTCAATTTCCTCGTCTATCCAGGTATTTTTTCTTCTTTTTAAATTTTTTTTACGCCTGTTCCTTATGTGACTTTATTATGGCACAACAGGGGGCTCATTTTGTACTCAGTGTACCAGACTTTCTATCATTACAGACAACGAAACATCACTTAACATGGGCACTTATTAAGGGGCACTGGCTTTTGTCTGTTTTCACTAAGTTATTTGTTTAAATGAGGTTTTAGTTTGAAGTAGTGGGTGATGGAGCACAGCGAGGAGGCATGATGTAATATTTCCCCGCTGTGGTGTTGTAACCATGGCTACAGCAACGGGCGTATTGTAACACACGAGGTAATGTTACAGTAACGATGTGTATTTCCTGAAATTGTTTTTTTAGAGATACCTCGGTTTTTCTGTTTGGCATCTTTTGTGATCGTCAATTTCAATCTTGCACAGACGGTGGCAAGTTGCGATTGTCTTTGTTTTTGATGCGGAGAAAGGGAAAAGCCTGGAAATGTACCTTATTTCACATTCCTCCACGCTTTTTTCACCCTTTCTTCTTTCTGGAAGATGAGACAATGGTGTTGTTTTTTCTGTGGGGTTTTCTTTTTGCACCCCCACCCCGCCACCCCCAGCCTCTGTTACGAAACATGTAATCCTGAATTTACCGTGGCTTAATACCTGCGTCTCCTCTGCCTTTCTTCTTACCCTCCAGGTGTGTTATAGTAGGAAGTAATGATGGCCACGTCCGCCAGTGCCACGCTGAGTAAAGCTGTGAAGCAGCAGTACATGGATCTCCCTCAGGGGGAAAAAGTCCAAGCCATGTACATTTGGATTGATGGGACCGGAGAGGGGCTCCGATGCAAAACCAGAACGCTGGATTATGAGCCCAAAAGCATTGAAGGTAAGCAGCCGTCCTATTTTCCCTCAAACATTTTGCATTGGTGCAACAGGCAATGCAGTTCAACATATCTGCCCATCTTCTCTTGTAGATCTGCCCGAGTGGAACTTTGATGGTTCCAGCACCTACCAGTCTGAGGGCTCAAACAGCGACATGTATCTGATTCCTTCTGCCATGTTCCGTGATCCTTTCCGCAAAGACCCCAACAAGCTGGTCCTGTGCGAAGTGCTGAAGTACAACGGCAAACCTGCAGGTAATACAAGAGCAAAATCTGTGCAGTTTTCGTGCAGTGCAATGAATAATTTTACACAATTTGAGAGAAATGGTTACCAGTAATTTTGTTCCTTCTACCAATAAAAGTAATACTGCACTAAAACATAATCAGTTTAGAGTTTCTTTTAATGAATTAGGTGTATGACTTAATGCTACTTTTAAACTTTTTACCTTAAGTATAGTAAAAGATATTCTAGTAGTAATAGGAGACAATGCAAGGTGAGTGGGGCATTCTTACATCAGAGGGACAGTTTTGGTAAGCACTTTGACTTGAGAATTGCCTCATGCTTAAGAAATAGAAAATCGATTAGAGTGTCTTAGATGTTTGGTTATCTTATCTCATGACATGCTGAATAAAACAAGCATTTTATCTAATCTTAAATGGGTCACCTCCTTAAACTATACAGATTACATCTCTGGCTGTGTTCCTTTCTTGTGAAACGGCTATGGCTCACAGCTGTACTCGCCTGTGAACAGGTGTACATACATTCACTTGCTCTGACGCAAATGCACACGCATGCACTCCTTCATGCATCCATTCTCATGTGCATGCACACTGATACACTGATACAGGCAATTAGATGTGTAGGCTTGTGCATGTAGGAGTAATGTATATAAGCATAGGATAGCATGTTATTGCTGAAGACACAATGAAAAGGGGGAAATAGAGGACTTTTACATTTTAAACTATGATGCATAATTCTGAAGTTTAATGGCCTGTCTTACATGATTTTGAGTGTGTCTTTACGGAACATCGCACACATTTATAATTCTGACCCTCAAGCAATTTGTAAATGGTTGCATAACTTGCATAATGGACACTGTAGTACGTAAAACATTTATCAAAGTTTTCATAATTTGTCTTGCTAAAACTGGGGGGTCACTCAGTTTGACCGTACTGATGTTGGTTTTCTAAACTGAGTTTTATTTACTGCAGAAACCAACCTTCGCATCACATGTAAGAAGGTGATGGAGATGGTGGAGGACCAGCATCCCTGGTTTGGCATGGAGCAGGAGTACACCATCCTGGGCACAGACGGACACCCTTTTGGCTGGCCATCTAATGGTTTCCCTGGACCACAAGGTAAACAACTAGTTTGGTGTTTTGGGTACACGTGTTTCCTGCATGGAGGCATACATCAGTGATTGGATAGTTGACCTGTTCACCTTTTACTACAGGTCCATACTACTGTGGCGTGGGAGCTGACAAGGCCTATGGTCGAGACATTGTGGAGGCCCATTACAGAGCTTGTCTTTATGCTGGAGTCCAGATTTGTGGCACAAATGCAGAAGTGATGCCAGCTCAGGTAATGATAATAAAACAACCTAATACATGTTTTGATTTTACACATTTTTATGGTCAGCAGACAATTAAAATGTAACTTACAATGGTGACTTTGTTTTCAGTGGGAGTTCCAGGTTGGCCCTTGTGAAGGGATCAATATGGGTGATCATCTCTGGGTGGCACGCTTCCTTCTGCATCGTGTCTGTGAAGATTTTGGCGTTGTTGCCTCATTTGACCCCAAGCCAATCCCTGGTAACTGGAACGGTGCTGGCTGCCATACAAACTTTAGCACAAAGGAGATGAGGGAAGAAGGTGGATTGAAGTGAGTGTCAAAGGCATCATTGAGCTGACATGACAGCTCTACTCATGTAGTGTTTTGCATGCCTGAGTTTCAATTTCTAATTGGGGGCTCTTGTTGTTTCTGCCTTTCAGAGCCATCGAAGATTCCATTGAGAAGCTTGGGAAAAGGCACCGCTACCACATCCGTGCCTATGATCCCAAAGGGGGGCTCGACAATGCCCGCCGTCTCACTGGCCACCATGAAACCTCCAACATCAACGAATTCTCCGCTGGTGTGGCCAACCGTGGCGCAAGCATCCGCATCCCTCGCAGCGTAGGCCAGGAGAAGAAGGGCTACTTCGAGGACCGCCGCCCTTCTGCCAACTGCGACCCGTATGCTGTGACGGAGGCCCTGATCCGCACCTGTTTGCTGAGCGAGGAGGGGGATGAACCCGCGGATTATTAAGTCCACATCTCATAGACTGACTTCCCACTGCCCCCTTTTGACTTTCTTTTCTTTAAACTAGTACTGTATTTTTTCTTTTCTTTGAGTTTTTTTTTTTTAATTTTATGCCCCTCTCACTGAGATGATTTAACCAACATTAAATGGTTTGAAGTTGGCTGGTCAACTTAAAACATGACAAGGTAATGATATCCTTGGTAGTTATGAGCTGGTAATGGCAGGGTATGTCTTTCCCCTCTTCCGTAGAAGGGATTGGCTTTTGTAACACTGTTTTATAGCCCATGTCATATCTTTACCTTTCCATCTGTTGGTGACTAAAATTAACTAAAGCACATGGACACTGAAGCGTAGAGCTGCTAAGGCTGGGCAGCATGTGTAACTTAATAAATCTGACTAGTTCATGTACTGTTAATATATGTTGACCTGCCTTTTTAGCAGTCCAGTCTTCAATGTTACTAATTCTTTGATTTTATAAAGTGTCTATTTTTAAATGGCAACGTTTGATGTCTTCAGATTTAAAAAAAAAAAAACACTGGGTCAACTTGTATGGTACACTTTGTAGATGTCTGTACCCAGACGTATGTTGTTCAAATGTGGTTGATCTGTCCATAATGCCATTTGTAGATTTCCTAAGGAGTTTTATCCTTTTGTTAACTGCGATATTGTAATGCGCCTGATTTGGTAAAACATCATGTTTACTGAACCTGGTGTTTTTTATTGATACATTTAAAACTTTTATTTTTATCACAACATTGCTGTACGACTCTTGACTTCAGTTTGGCATTTTGGAGAAATCTGTTTGCTTGCTTTCTGCAAAAAGAGGATCAATACTGCTATATTTGGAAAATATGAGGCTACAACTAGCTGCCTGTTAGCGACTGTTAGCATATTGACTGATAACAGTTAACCTGGCTCTGCCTACTGCTGCTCAGCACCTCCAGATCATACATATTACTTCACAGATACAGTGAATTGCCTTCAGACAAGCCAGGTTAGCTTTTACCTGTCTAAATTCCAAGCTAACTGGCTGCTGGCTGTAGCTTTACTGAATAAATAAGTGGTAATGACCTTATTTAACTCTATACAAGAAAGCAAATAAGTGGATTTTCCAAAATGTCTTACTAGTACTTTAATAAGGTAATAGGATGGGACTGCACTTTGCTTTCCCAGCTGTTAAGTAATAGCCTTGACTATTTACCGGTTCAGCCATGAGTGGACTGGATGATTCATGAGACTTTAGATCAACACTCTGAGTCTGAGGTTCAGTACTTTCCCAACATGTAGTGGAAAATGATGGAGCAGACATCCCATAAAACGTTGGTACTCATTTCTCATAACTCGGTGTGAAGACTAGATTATCTTGTGAACACCATAATTAATTCATAAACATAAGCAATCAAGTGAGAACAGCTGTGGTTAGTCTTGGGTTAAAACCTAAAATGCCCACATTTGTATAAGTTGTTTAGGCAGCTGGTGACAGCAGTCTGCTTTAAACAGTAAACATATTAGGTAACTCTTGTATGGTTCTCTGGTAGAGGTGATGTCTCACTTGGACTGATATCTTGGCAGGAACTCAACAGCAGCTTTGTTGTGGCTGTTCTTCAAGTCCCTGTAGGAGGTACTGTGGAAACTGGTGTACTTTCGAGATGGTTATTATGCTCGTTTACTGCAGCAGCCCAAGGCCAACATTCCCAGAGGTGCAGTGTCATAAGCCACACAGCATCTCTGCTTGATGTGGCTCAGAGCTAGACTTTCTATCACCTTGTCTGGATCCTCTTATTAACTTTTAAACAAAACAGACAAGCAAGTTAAAACATGGAAAAAAAATTTTTTTTTTTTGGATACAGTTGTTAACAGGTATTTTGGATTTCTGAATTTATTTTCAGTTTCTTCTAAATTGTTGTATTTTTGTCCGTTATCATCCAAATACAGGGGAGGTGTGTCTGTTAAAGGCTAAAGTAAATACTACCTCAGTGTATTTATAGTGCCTGCACACGAGGTTAGTGACCAGACGTTGCAGCATGTTGAGGATTTGTGTGCCAATTCAGCAGTATTCAAGTCATAGCTGGCTTCAGAAGAGTCAGGACTTAACACATACAAACAGTGAACAAATTATTTGTTTCATCACTGACAGAATGAGGAAATATCTCAGCTTCACTTTACAAGAGACACAAAACATCCTCATTTCAGGGAATATAAACATATACTCTGTGTACCCTCTCCCCTTTGGGGGCGGGGCAAGAAAGTTAGCACTGAGACCTTTCCCCCATATCCCCACCACCCTTACAAAACGAAGTTTCTCACTGATTGGCTTTGCCAAAAAATGAGTTAACCCTTACAAATCCACTGAATCACCAGTGATCCAGTGAAGCAATTAACCTAGCACAACTTATTAAGATTAAAGAGTTCAAGTTTTTGCCTCTTCTGGACATGCTTGACTTTTTTGGACTTGTTTATCCTCTAACAAATTCACTAACACGTATGTGCTTTGGCTTCATATATATCTGTAAAAAAATTTCTTCAATGAGCTATTTCAAATTGGTCCAAAAGGTGGATGATTAAGGGTTAACCAATCATAAAGTCCAAGGATGGTTTGGCTCTGTTTCACAGGATGTTCTAAAGTCGACATGCACTCTCACTTTGTCTCACATAATTTGCAAATTGTGTCCTTCATACTTTGTTTTTTCAGATCTTTGCAGGTTTCACAGTTTGTCTTAGATTTTTTAAAAAAGTAATCTTATATACAGAGTGCAAAATTTAAAGCTGCTTAAAACAGCTTAAAAACTATCATGAAGCAATGTAGCCAATATGGCATAAAAATGTTTTTATCTATACCTCCATACCATACCACACAGGGGCTTTTGTGCAGTACAGTAATAGAATAGTGTAGAATGTGCTAAATTTAACTCCCTCTGACACACACACACACATCAAATACAGATGTAAAACTAATACCCTAACAAAGACAACAAAGACTCACATCCAAAAATTCAAACCACTCATTTCTACATACAATTCAAAGAGAGTAAAATAGTCCCACAATCTGTGTAATAGTCCACTATTCCCAGTAAAACTTCCCTCACTTCCAGAGACAAACAGGGACACGTTGTTCCTTTCCCTTACATTCCACCTGTGCCAACTTTTTTCCCACTTTGGGCATTTAGATAATCGAAACATTACTCAAAGGCAAAGCTGCATTTGAAGTGAACAAAGTTTACATCAATCACTCTTCCTCACTGTGTTCCTAGTCATATATTTAACAGGAAATTGCAAGGATCTGTTGTATGCAGCTCTTGACTGGGTGTTTTTCTTGTTATTATTTAACACTTCAGTGTTGTAATGCCTCTGCAGGATGAGGGGAGTTAACCACCTCGCTACGATCTGTGAAAAGCACCTAATGGCATTCAGTCACCATTTCAAATCCCCTCCACTTCCTCGCCTCAGAACTCAATAAGGGGGCTTCGATTTGCATGCAGAATCCAAACCACCTTCCGCCTGGGAAGCTCAAACGAAGGAGAGACACTGGACAAAGGATGGAGAGGGATGCTGCTCTGTTGCTATGACAACCACCGGAATGTACAGGCTGGATCGCGTGGAGTGGGAGAGAAAAAAAAAACATGTTATGTAACGAGAGAAAAAAACATGAAATGGGGTTTCATAAATGGAGCTGCACAATAACCCCCCCAGCCAAACACAATGTTAGTCAGTAAGCATGCACTCACACTGTGACATCAGGCAGTGCAAATACTCTCCAATTTTGCAAGATTTCACAGATTGAAAATAATGACTATGGTACCCAGTTTGTTAGCAAAAAGGTAGATGGAGCTGTAAATGAGCAGCACATGCACCGTGCATCTATTGATTTTAGAGGTTATGAGTTTGCTGTCAGTGCATGTACGGTATGATCCTCCTCACTTGTGCTGTGTTGTTGTGTAACACATCATACTAGTTCAAACCAGTACTGCCTCCCTTTTTCTACAATGTGCAGCAGGAAGACAGGGGTCTCTGCATTTTAAGCCATGTTTTAGGAATGATGAGGGGATGATGGAATCTGTACAAAACAGCTCAGAAAGGACGCTGTAGCTTGGTGTCATGTGTAAAATACTGCACAAGAAAACTGCAAGACATGAATAGGAAATGCCAATTGAGGACAAAGTTTTCTCATGGCTCATTTCATGGCAACAAGCATATATAATCCTATCAAGGACAAAAGTTAATGAATGACTTGATGCCTGTTTTAAAAGGGTTTGAATTTCCTGTATTTCAAAAAAGACAAAAAAGGTGCTGTTTTTATGATTGTGGTTTTATCATTGACCATATCATGTGCCCTGAAAACAGCTGCTTGCAGATCTATTTCCTACGCAGTGTTCACTCACATATGCATGCAAGCAAAAGGGGGAAGCTGAACACACGTGCTTCCATTAGTTCTCAGAAAGACAGCTGCAAACGCAGCACTGTCTGCACAGGGTGAAGTAACAACTCCCTGCATGTTTACATCTACAGCCACATATTTAGAGGGGTCTGGTATTTTCACACAGACAGATGCTTTGCCCTGAGCAGATGCTTGCTGATTGGCTAAGCACTCTGGTGTGATTGGGGTAATGCAGGATCTCTCTACAGCCTCTCATGCTTACCTGCGTCGTGATTGGTCACGCCATTACGCATGACACAGTGACACAGATTTGGCTGTGCTGCTGCAGCTCAGAAACAGTCATCTGCCTTTGTTTCTTTAAGACAGCAAATAGACAGTCATTGGTGAAAACATGTTGGGGGATTTTTTTGCAGTCTGCTTTTCAAAGTAAAAAGCATCTGTCCTGCTTTGCTATTTATAAACCAAAGTAATTTCTACATGACAGCATTAAGGATTATAACTACCAGGCAGGAAAAGGTGATGTCACACATGTTCTCCTCTAGTCATACCTGACCCTCATGTGCCTAATCTGTATTAAAATTCTTTGCACTTGAGGGCAAAAGACTTTCTTTTGCATAAGCATCCAGCAAAGCTACACTATTACTTTTATGTAAATTGCTACTTTAAGGGTTGTTTGTCCAATCTTGCACATTATTCTTGGCAGGGAAACAAGGGGTGAATTGATGATTACTGTAAAATATTTTATGATACAGAGTGTTCCGGTCTCACTAAAAACAGTCGACACAATCATGACTTGAATAGTTGGCAGAGTGAACGGCCAGTTGCCAGTACTCTTTCAACACCAAATTCTCAAGAAGTGCCCCTTCCCCCCAGAAACACCCTGCTGATTTATCTGCAGGGGTTGTCCTTTCTTTGACACACAAAACAATAGATGACCCGCACCCCCACACAAGTTCACTTTCTGTGAAATTTTCTACAAGACATGCAAAAAAAACAACAAAAAACCCCCTCCACATCCCAAGAAGTTTTGGGAGTGTTTGTCAATATAATTTCTCTTTTCGTTTGGCCTGTTAAGCTATGTCAAGTCAAAGGAAAAAAATAAAAAAATAATTTGAAACTTCATTGCTTCTTGCAGGGACAATAGATCACTGCAGCAGAAAGTATACATTTAAAGAAACAAAGACCAGAAAGTGGAAAAATGGTGATGTTCAGCCTCAGCAGCAAGTCACGTTTATCCTGCGTGATGCTTACTGTTGTCTCTCACATTGCAGTCATTGCACTCAGCCTGTTTGTTTAAAGGATTGATCCACCAACAGGTCAACGTTTGGGATAAACTTCAGCAGTAAATGAACACTTCTGCCAACCACATTTAATGAGCAACACAACCTTTGCATGAGTCATTCCTACACCCTCCCTACAGACACTCTCAGGGTTAGTCACACCTTTACTAATCCTTTTTTCTAAATTAAAAGGTGAATGACGTCAGCAGCAGTTAGGGAATGTTACAAACAGGAATATCTGGCCTGAAGGACTAATGGCGCCACAGATTTCTGCAGAAACATCAAGGAGAAGGAGAAGTGGAAAAAGTTACTCAGTTCCAGTTTACTTGAGTAAAATTAGCAGTATGTTAATGTAAAAGTTTTCCATTACAAGTAGTAAATCCTTCTTATGTAAAAGAACAAAAGTGATACACTTCGAGCGATGAGTATAAAAAGTGTAACTTCATTCACCCCTGAATGACATATTAGAATATGTATATTATTTTATTGTTAATGTTTATGCATTCAGACAGAAGTGGAATTTCGGCGGTATAAGTGGTGGAAATGTAGGATGTCTGACCTACAGTATTGTTTGTATGGGTGAAAGGGGTTGCCTTGTATGAATAGTAGGTCCTTAAGTTCCTAATTAAGAGGTAAAGACAAATCTCAGGGAAATAATTATTAAATAATAATAGATCTGCAATAAAATAGGGTAGGAAAGAAGAAAAACAAAGGTCTGTTGCACAAGTCCGTTCTTTTTTAAGTTTTTACATCTTGTTTTTTGGGAAATAAAGTGATAGACAAAATACAAAATGTATGGTAGTAATCCAAAAAAGCACAAATACCTAATAATTGTACTTAAGTAGAGTATTTAAGTTAATTTACTTTGTTATATTCTACAAATCACTTGATGTACAGTAAAAAAAAATTGACCTAGTTTTGTGAGAAACTGAGGCAAATTTGGTAACTTTGGAGTAAAAAGGGAGTGTCATTCCTTCAAATGAGTCATTCACATGAAAAAAGGAACAAATAAAATCTGCATGGTTATGTGAGTGTGTGTGTCACTGTTACTGTTGTAGATGCAGAAGTGAAAAATAAAGAGATGCATCAACGTCAGTATTTGTCATGAGACAGATTTCCACACTTTTAATTTCAAACGCATTTGGCTTCTTCACTCAGCGCTTTCAGCTGCTTTGTGGTTTAAAACTGGTCTGAATCCTAGTTTGAACTGTTTGCGCACAGCTGTTGCTTTCAGTGGACATATGAGATATGTTTAATAATACAAATAATAAAATCTACAAATGAAAATATTCCAAGACACAAAATATTTGTCTATACATGTTTTTTATTTGACCCTTGTTATGGCAAATTCATCAGTGAATTGTATTTTCAGCTCTGTATTTTTTCTACTGAGATATATGACCATGATTTAACAACATATTTTTATTCTGATAGCACTTAGCAGTAACGACTGAGGTCAGAATGTATTTTTGGTCTGCTAGCTCGATTAACCAGAACAGAATAGTTAGCGGATGCACATTTTCTGATGATGCTGTGTGTTTTACCGTTCTTGGTCAGACCTCTGAGCCATACTTCGGTGGATGAGCTCTGTCACTTTCAGCTGAAACCTGATAACTCTGCAACACATTGACAAGTCTATCTCATTCAGATTGTTTTAATTCACTTCACACAGGGAAAATTGAGAATTTCCATCTCAACCCTGACCTTTGATTTAACTTGTCCATGTTTGCACTTTGCCAATAAGTTTCATAAGAGAGTGGGTGGCCTGAGAGCTATTTTTTAAATGTCTGTTTGTATTGAAGGAGTAGACTGAGAAATGGCACACCCAAGGAAAGTAGACGTTAAGTGGATGATGGAACAAGTTGGGACAATAGAGAACAAGTTTAAAATAGCAGGGTTTAAACTTTAATCCCTGAGTAGCAACAAATTAATCAATGAAAACTGACAATTTCCACATCAGTACCTAAAATTAAATGCTTGAATCCTTCTTTTATATATCACATCTCTCTGGCTACTTTGATATGCCTGCTCTGTGAGGGGGCCTGCTATGCTCTCTTTACTTGTGTTTAAATACAGTCTAGTTTACTGAGTACTCATCTGCAGCTGCAGCTGCAGCTAAATGCACATCCAGGTATATATGAGGAATGTCCTGTTGGAGCATACAGTTCTTATGGACTGTTATTTAATATTAACTCCACTACTATTCTAATTCTATGCTTTCTAGTACATCAAAAGACAAGGAAACACAAGAAACTCAACATACACACATTTTTATAATGGCAATGCAATAATCTACTTGAGGCCTTCTTGTTTAGCATAGTTAGCACCTCCATAAGCTCCATAATCACATCTTTGTTACCTACTTAGCTTACTCACTATCCTCTATGATAAACACTTTATAGTAACCGAGTAGCACACACTGTGATTATTGGCAGAAAAATGTCATGAATTCTC
The DNA here is from genome assembly GCA_029783805.1 of Acanthurus tennentii. Taxonomy (NCBI): domain Eukaryota; kingdom Metazoa; phylum Chordata; class Actinopteri; order Acanthuriformes; family Acanthuridae; genus Acanthurus; species Acanthurus tennentii. The sequence continues at coordinate 12,310,393 of JAPZDZ010000004.1, read as the reverse complement.
TTTTTGTGGTTACTCTTAATATGGAGCTTTATATAGTAAAATGAGAATACTACAGTGCTTGTGGTCCCTTTTTAAGTTAGATTTAGAAAGTGCTTCAGCAAAAGTGCTGGTGTTAGAAAACTGGCTGGATGAAGTACTATAACGTGTGTGAACAGAACAGTAAAAAATAAAAACAAAAAACAGACTGAGCTACAGTGTACTTCCTGATATCTGAATGTTCTGTACTTCTGCTATGCAAGCTGCACTCCCTGGTGACGTCAACGAAAGGAACCAAGGACGCAATAACATGATGATACTGTTTTTTCACAATAAAACCTTAAACCAAGTAAGGTTTATAACAGAGTTTCATCATTTCCTTTACCTACGGCCTGCCGCTCACCTTGGCACTATGCTACACAAACAAATGTGTGTCCTGAGGATATTAAGACAGGTCTGAACCATAAGCCAAACAACCTGGGTAAAGTCCATTGGTGGTTATGGTGAATAGGCTTTGTCTTTCTTTGTTCACTCATCCATGTGATTCTAGTCCTGACCAGCTAAGACAGGAGAAGCCTGTTTGTCGTTTTTCCATTGAACACCTCTCACTATTGTTTATAGGTCTAACAAAGGGAATGCTTATTCTTCTAGGATTCATGTTGACCTGATTTTCACCTCCCTTTAAGCACACACACACAGCACACACGTGGACGCTTCAATACACACTCATATCTCTAGTAACTTAAGACCATATTGGGGAGTGTTTATGAAGAAAGCTCATTAAAGGCGCTCAAAATTGAAGGGACAAACAACAATGTCAAAGTCTTCTTGATAAGACAGGTAACAGATGGAAAATGAGAGGGATTATTATATTAATTTTATCTTGTTTGTTTAAGCTTGAAGACACAGATATGGCGTGTTAATGTTACATAAGACGACTGGGTGAGGAAAAGAGGTGGATGATGTGACTTTGTTATGTTAAAGGGATTAAATTTCCATCAACAGAAGCTGCCCATTTGCAAAATTTTTGTTACACTTCACACAAATTACACTTACACACATTCTACAACAGTCTTGTATGGTTTGGGCTTTTAAATAAAATTGCATTCTATTTAATTAAATGTGTTTTTATCCTCCTTTTTCTTCCCTTCACCAATTTAACAATGCCTACTTTCTGCATTCAATTAATGTGTCATTTGTTTTTATAGCAAAGATAGTTTTCAGCATTTTACCCTGAAAACTCACTGGTGTAGGAAGTATACAGTCATTTCTTTCTAAATTGGAATTAAAATATAAATATATAAAAAATACAGAGGGAGGTTTGCATTTTATGTTCAACTTTACACAGCATAACAATGAACCTTTTTTGACATGCTAGCAGCATGGCTCTGTTGGTATTTTCAGTCAGTTGTTCCAGATTGAAAATATCTCAACTATGGATGCATTACTGATGAATTCATTACAAGCACTAATTGTCCCAAGAGGATGAATCCTTTTGAAATTAAAACTTGTTCTCTCCCAACTTTTTATTGAAAGCCAGCATTCAGTTTAAGTCAAGCCAATTTTATATCTGTTGTTTTAAAATCACAAATTTGCCTTTAAGACTTTTACAATCTGTACAAAAAATTGCATCCATTAATCTAAATAAGTACAATTAAAAAACCCAATGAATAGCTGCAAAGCATCAGCTGCCTCAGCAATGGTTTGCAATGGGTGTTACTAAGTCAGTTTGCATTACTCCCATCGAATAAACTCTGTAATATATTAACCAATGAGATCTCTGTCAGCTCCTGCTGTGTTTTGTGGTATTGTGTTAAGTAGTATGCTAAGCTAAAAGGGTGACCATGTTCAACATTATACATTGTTGAGAATTTTTACATTAGCATTTAGCTTAAAGTACCACTTTATAGCCCTACAGAGCCGACGCTTGAATTTCCGTAGCTTGCAAATTCCTTGCAAATGCAGCAATTACAAATAGGAGGACACGAGCAAAACAAACTATATTTTCCTCTAAAATGTAAAGAGGTAACAGGAAGTAAAAAACAAAATGAAAAACTCAATTACAAGTTTCTCAAAATGAAATTGAAGTCAACTGAGTGATTGTATGAATTTTCTACCAATGACTATTTAGTGATACATAAGGTACGCCTGATTATTCATGACAGAATGACTAATCTATTGACAGCCGTCTTCAAAGTTTTTTTAATCTTCTTTTGAGAATCACAAACCAAAAAAAGGAAAAGAAAACATTGCCAGAAGACAGAGCCATGCCCGGTGGACTCCTGACTTCCTGTGGCTCCTCCCTGGTTAGTCATACCAATGCTTATTTTCCAGAGGAAGACAGCAGCCCTAAGAATCAAGTCAACCAGCTCAACAAGGCGGACAAACACGGGCAAACACCTCACAGTGTGAGCAGCTAAAAGCCTGCGTGTCTAAACCTCAGATAACCCTGTGGTGTAAACAGCCGATAACATGAAATCTGTGACGGTAAGATTAGTAATGAGTACAGAAATAAACATATTATGAATCCTGCTCGGCTCTGCAACTGTGTTTAACCATAGCCCTCAATGGTTGATTGTGAAGTAACCTGGGCTTATGTAATCTCCAAATGTATGGCCTCCATGAATGTCTGTGCGTGCGTCTGTGTGTGTGTTTGCTCTAACACATGAACAGATTTTGAACGCATGACTTGGCATGTAAAATACTCTGACCTTTTGTGTAAAGCTGCTGGATTTTGAACGTATTCACATAATTAACATGTCCCCTGCCATTATTTACATAACACAAAAAACTCAACTGTTCTATAATCACTCTTGTGTGAGACAGAATAAGAAGACAAAGCTCACATGATGGTTCCAATTTGATGATTACATAATGATTACACTGTTCTATAATCACCTTTTAGCAATTAGTTCCTGAGTAACTTTTGGTGTATATGTCTCATCTTTCAATCGCTTTTGAGTTCTTCTACATGATTTGTCTCTGAGTTTAAATTCAATCTAATTTTTTTTGGAGCTGCTTATATCTCAAATTTGAGGGGCACTCTTTCGATTTTACACATGAAAGTCAGTAAACTAGTTATAGGTACTTTACTCAGTAAGTGTAAATGATGATCTCCAGTGTTTAAGAGGAAATAAACTCGATTTAGGCTTACATGAGCGCATTTTGGTAACTTGTCCTCTGGACATTGCAATATCAATTGGTCAATTAGTCATTTTGTCAGATCATAATTGGACTGAAATGTGTCAGCAGCTGTTTGATCGACATGAAATTTTCCACCAATATTCATGATTCCAAAATATAAAGCCTATGAACTTTTCCCGGACTTTTAATCGAGCACCATCATCAGGTCAATTTTTTTTTCTTATAATTTGATTTACGACCAAATACCTATCAAACTAGCAGTCCCATCAGCCTCAGCTGTAGTTTATGTTAAGTGCTTGCTACCAAATGTTAGCATGCTAACATACTAAATTTTGCATTAACTATAGTGCACATTAAACCAGATAAACATCAGAATTTTAGGACAGCCATTGTGGTAATATGAGTGTGCTAATATTAGCATTTAGCTCAATGCACCATCATGTGTAAGTGCAGCCTCAGAAAGCTGCTAGCTTAAATGTAAAGGAGGCCTCTTGGAGACTCAACAGGAATGTGTTTTTCAGCATTGTGCTCTGTCAGGCAAGTGGGTTCAAATCTATTTGCCAGAAGTCAGTTTTTTCTTGCCCCTATACAGATTGTTTAATTTGTTAGCAGTTATCAAACAAAAAAAGGCTAAAGCTAATTCATTCCAACAAGCAATATGTAGTTGGCTCTTTTTATGGCAATCAAGCAACATTTTTCCGAAGCCCAACATGCCGTTTAAAAAACACCCTTTTTCATCGATCTTGCTTTCAAATTTTAGCGTAGTATACAGTTTAAGTTTTTCTCATATTCTTTCATGACATCCAACATTCAGCTAGGAAACTGGAATGTTTGTTTCACTTTGTTTTAACATACTACCTCAACATGGCATTTTACTCACCATAGGCAGTTGGAAAATTTTTATGGTTGAACCCTGCTCCTGTGGTTTCTTTACTTTCTAGTTAAATTAAATTGTATATTGCATGTATATATGCAGTTATACTAAATCCTCTTCTTACCCACAGGCCTTCAAGAATAGTACAAAGGGCCACATGTAAAGAACTGCTGGACTGTTATATTTTACTGGTTGATTTATGGATTTAAAAATAGTTTTCTGTTCTATTTGCACTCACATTTTTGCCATTGTTTTTTTTGACTTGTTTCTTTTTTGTTCTAATTTTTTTTTTTTTTGTATAATTTGCATGGTTGTGAAGATAAACCAGGCTCAGTCTCTAATCTTTGTACCCATCGAGTGCTGATTCAAATCACAGGACAGACTGGTTGCTGTTGTTGCATAATTGCCAACAGTGTGTCAGGATAAGCAAGCCTTCTCAGACAGACAAAAGCTGAGTTCACACACACACACTAACACACACACGCACACACACACACACACATTGGCATGCCAATGCAGTCATGCAGCTTACTACATCTTTTATCAGAGTCTTGCAATCTGTCTGCACAACTACAGCGGATAAGTTGCTCATTGAACACTTGAAGCTTCTCTCTAGACCAGATTTAAAAATGATTACACGAAAGCAATGCCCTTTCTAACTCCCCACACCCCCTTGAGCTTCTGTAAGATTAAGGACTGATCATGTATCTGATGGTGCCACAGCAAGTTTCCTGCTGCCTTTAGTCTGTTGCAAGGGCCTAATCCCAGCAAATCCTTTATTTTTCTCAGTACATCCAACACACACCCACTGCTGCCAGCCTTAGATGAGGCACAACGACAAGTAGGGTAAATGAGCGAAGTAGGAGAAAAGAATAAAAAAACTGCTGTGTTGCTCCTCAAAGGATTGTCGTCATGGCATTCAATTTCTTTTAATCCACAGCCATTAATCAAAAAACAACGACATAGAGCAGACGGGAATGACGCATTCCCCCATAAGGCTGTGTTCTTGATGTCTGTCTCGACCTGCTCAGTGTAATAGGATCACTGCAGTGCAGGGCAGAGGTTTTAGGGAGGTCATGAAGCCGTGGGGGTGCAGCAGGCTGCTGAGAGACCAGTGATTGGACAGATGCATGTCTTGTCCTCTTTAAAGCTGAAAGCATGCGTCAAAGCATGTGTGGAGAGAACAAGAGCTGGAAAAATAATTTACTAAAGCAACATTTTGACAAAATACACAATTAATATAGAGATCAAAACTTTCAACTTTAAAATGCACTTTTTTGTGCACTCTGTAACTTGTACTTTTAGTCTCTTCAGAGTAACAACCATACATACAAATGGGGGAAATTGCTCACTTTTACACTTCTTTACTTTAAGAGCATTATTGTGTTGCACTCAGATGTTCACACAATGCAATTGAAGTAGTTGTGTGAACAATGAAATAGAGTCCTCACCTGTGTACACCTGGCTAGTTGCTGTGTGAGGTGGGTAGGCTTGTTAAGTTATGTAATTAGAGACTCATAAAATCTAGACAATGCCAGATGTTGTTGAATTACACAATACACATTTACTTTAAAGCTCGTATGGTGCATTAAGTTCCAACACAAGACTCGGCTACTCTTAAAACTAATAAAAACAAAAATAACATTTATGAGGCCAGTGCTAAATTATAGCCAATATCTCTTAATAATGAAATCACAATATAAACAAAATTTTAAAGCTGCAATAAAAATTGTTTGATAATTTGTGAACACTGGTGTTAAATGGTGAAACCACCTGTTGAGTTTTTTTGTATTTTTTTTAAATTTCATTTTTGTACAACTTTTACATATTTTCTGCAAATTATTTAGCTGAAGTGTCTTTTAACGATTACACAGTTTGCTAAAAATATGTTGGACTATTTGATAGATATTTTTTTTTAGGAAGATTCATATTCTGATGCTAACTGTGGTATCTTTGTTGCTTACTTATACAACAGTAAAGAATCATCTTTGTCATCTCTATGTTAAAGATCAACTCCTTCTCATTACATATGATGTAGGCTTCGGCCATAAAAAAAAAAAAAGCACACTTTTAATTCCGCTTAGCCTGCCGTGGAGAAAAACACTAACCTTGAGAGCTTCCCTGACCTTATGTACAGCTTCAGAGCTGGTCTTTGCAGAGTAAATAAAGAACATATCACATTGATAATCATGCATGAGAAAAGCCGGTTGGAGCAGCTGTCTTTAAAAGACACCATACGTCAGCAGCAAGGTGAAAGTACTTTGATTACAGGGTGTGTAGACTGACCACAATCTTTCCCACAGATGTTTGACTTGTACCGGCTCAAATGGCGCACTAAGGAGATGGAAACATGCAAGTCTGCACTTTAGATAAAGACATGGTATCAGTATATCATTTTTATAATGTAAACATTAGCATGTTTCATGTCTGGTAACATTCGTAGTTATCACTGACTCCTGCATGAGTTACACATTCACACATACCAGATCTGATCCTGTTTAATTCAGCGTGACTGGAGACTGCTCTGAGAACTCAAAGGAGACAAAGGGGCTGATAGAGAGGAAGAGCGAGTGCTCGTTGAACCATGTATATCCTCCCCAGAGGTGGTTGTGTTGTTGCACCTGTTACTTGTTGATCTGTCAGCAGGACTTTTAAGAACATTTCCATAACACTTGCTGGAAGTGGTTTGCATGGAGGGAATCACACGTGTGGTCACATAACTATCTACACATAATCCTGCATAATAAAGAGCCTTCAGCCCAAATTTTGATGCACATTATCATGAGTTTTCAAGGATCTCACGTGGTTGTCATTTTTCACAGTTTTCAATGAAACAATTTTATTGACTGTATGTTGTTTTATACTGTCATTGCCAGCTGACTTGTCACACATCTTGTTATCTCCTGACTTTTTGAAAGCCATCATTCAGTCAGGCCAATTTTATATCTGTTGCCTCAAAATCACTAATTTGCCTTAAAGAGATTTATAATCGGTACAAAAACTGCATCTCTTAATTTAAATAAGTACAAAAAAAACCAAATACTTGCATATCTTTATTAGCACAACTGCTTAATATTTCACCAGTACAGTCTTGTAGTTTTTGTCTGTGGTTAAATTGTACATTTTTGGATGTGCAGTAAAAAGTCCTTCAATGAGGACTGAATGACAGATTCCTTACTATATATTTATATAAGACCAGAAAAACTACATAGCCAGAATCTAAGCATACATGTTAATTATATGAATAAAACACTCAATAAAATCTTAGATCTGGTTTCAAAAGTGGGTTGTTTGATCCTTAAACATTCATTGCACTCGTTTCTTCACAAGCTCAAAACAGTTGCACATGAGGACTTAAACAGAAGTTTAATATTGATCCACTTTTGGCTCCAGCATGATAATGTGCTCACTATGTTTACAGGAAATAAGTGTGTTGTGGAACTGATATATGACATATGCATTGCACAGACTGTGGTTTTCACTTATATGTGTGAAGCAATTTAACAGAGAACGGCTGTTTGCCATGAAACATACAAATCACGCCTGACATGTTCATAAAACATTTTTAAAAAGTCTCAAGAGGTTAACAGAGCACCTCTACTTCCAGTGCTTAAACTATTAATCCCGCTCAACTCTTTCCTCTGAAAAGGTGCACCTTTTGAAATTTCATGACTCAAAACCCAGTAAAACCAGTGTGAACTCTGAAGCTAGGGATTGCCCTCCAGTGGCCACAAAAGAGGGGATTTTGCAGAGAGGGGGCATAACCTCAAGGAAGGATTTCTGAGGCATATTACAAGAGTGTAACATTGCAACATCAGGGCATGAGCAGTTACATAATTGCAAAGGTGGTATATGAAAGTCTGATCAAACTATGTTTACAATTAAATCATCTTTATTTTGCTTTTTTAAAAATAACTATAATTATAAAACTGATCATGTGAGCATTAGCTGTTCAAAGTGAAGCAAATATTCACATATAATGCAGCACTGAAAGCATGCAAGTGATAAACCTGTTGACAAGTCTTGTCATTGAAATCACCAGCACCATGTTACAGCTCACTGTGTATACATCTGTATCTTTCCTGTGGAAAATTTCTCTGGTACATTAGAAACATAATGTCCCCTCAACCTTCACGTGACTCCAATGTGAATAGGATCATTTAATCAAGTGTTATGCAAGCACACGATGATGTGTTCAGGCATCTTTTGACTCTTGACAAATTGATATCTGTTTGCTTTCAAATAACAACTGATGTGAGAGATTTCCTGAATCAACCTCAAAGAATCTACAAATCCTCCCAATGTAAAGTCGCCTAAAGGGAGATTCTTTGCACTTTAAACACAAACAGCCATGAAGCATATGTCTGGAAAAATGTACACGTTGACCTAGATGCTCTATTTCTTTCTTTGTTTTCTTGTCTGGGTCAACTTCCTCTGCGGCATTTTCACATCTTCTTTATTATTTCGGGTTCTCAAAGAAAGTTTTCACAATGTCACGCCAAAAGAGTCATTATGTCTACCTACAAAAGCTTTGAATTCCCATAGAGCCGAAAGAAAAGGGTGTTATTGTTCTTTTTTTTTTTTTAACCCCCTTAACCCTGCTCTCTGGACACTTTTAATCAGATCATTGCAATGCCAGCCTGCTGAACAGTCACTCAGGTAAGCACACACTGGTACTCACTTACACCATTTGCTGCACAGTGTGTCCCAGGTTGCACACCGTACCGTGGGAACTGTGTCCATGCATTGTGGAACAGGAGCTGTCGAGAGGGACAGTGGGATAAAACAGGAATTGTCCTTCAGCACGGACCCAATTCATTTAGGCTGGCACACAACAGCCTGTTAGTGTAACATCACCCGACTCAACCCAAACCCAGTCGGGCCAGAAGCATCTGATTGTTCCTCTCTAGGGGTGCAAAATGAGTACAGACTGAAGGCACTATTATTCAACTTTCCCTGCAACAGTGCAGCACATGCACACACTGACAGAGACGTTTAGCTGAGCCATCTTAATTAAAACTCCAGCACAAAGACCAAGAAATGGCCTCTTTATGTTTTGTGTGAAGTGAAAATCTCATGAACTGGAGGCACCTTTAGGTTAAAGTCTATGTTCTAACACCTGTGGAACCTTTGACTGTGTTTTAACTAATCAGATTAAATAATTTTCTTTAATAGAAATTAAATTGGAGTCTCTGAAAAATAAAGAATTTAAAGCCTTTTATTATAAACCAAGGTGACAATGATATTGAACTTTATGTAAAAGTACTTTGGACCTTTTAGCGTAATCAGTGTAACCAGTTTCAAAATGTTGGCTCACTGCCTCTTTAGAGAGCTTTACAGGTGATTCAGTATTTGTAGTATGAATAACATATATTATACTCAGAAAAGAAATACAAAGGTTATAACTTACAAATATATCCAAAGCAAGTGGTCCCTTCATCGCTTAGTGACTGATAATTAATTAATTGCTAGAGATTTTTTTAATAAAACAAAAATATTTTCCAACATGAACTTCTCAAAACTCTAAAAGGGTTTGCTGCTTTTCTTGGTTTAATGTGATTTTCAATTACATTTATTTTAAAAGCAAGACAAAGGAAGATTTCACCATAAATGTGAGGAAATTATGTTCTTTTCTGTTCATTTTTTCTATCATATAATACTGGATGATCTATATCAAAAAACTGTCAACAGATTGAGAGCAATCATTACTTGCAGCCCATCCTAGAAGCTACAAGTCATCTGACAATTTTTACATCAGTCAAATTGATTAACTGCATTGCATCTCTTTCCCAGTGTGGACTTCCACCTATGTTAATGAATAATTGTTTTTTTGGTCTATAAAATGTGTGGAAATAGTAGTAAAGTAAAAAGTGAAAAGTAGTAAAGGTTATCGAAGCATGAGGTATGTGATTGATTGCTGTGTTTTTAAAGATGCTGATCACAACCCACTAAAATCCAAGTCTTTGTCTTTAAATTGGTTGTTTTGTCCGAACACCAGACCAAAGATACCAAATTTATTAGTCATAAAGTAAAAAGTGGAAGGCAACAAATCCTTACATTTGAGACAAAGGAGCTGAGACTGTTGGGTATTTTTCCTCCTCACAGATTCTGTGTATCACAAAATAGATCAATGTTACGGATCTAATCATTTCATCCCTTACATCAAAACATGTTTTATTAGTTTATCTTCAAAAATAAAACTTTTTTGACTCCTGTGTCAGATTTCTGCACAAAATAAATAACACTGCCTTCTGTGTTGTTACACTTCCGGGGCGATCTTTGTCCTCACATGACTTTGTGCACACTGGTTGACTTGTCAAGAGGTCAGAAAGAGGTGAACAGTGGCTGCAGTCGAACAGAAAAAGGTTATCAATAACTTGCCTACTGGACTGCAAGACTAAGCAGCATTATCTGCAGGGTAAATAAGGACCATGTGGCCATTGTACTCATTTATGTGCCTCAAAAGCCATTGAAGTCGAAAATGCTTTGAAATCAGATCAGTTCTTTTTAATCCTATTACAGCTTTTTAACACCAGATGGAAAACATACATACTTCCTTGCAGACAGAAATCATCTGTAACTTTGATTTTATGGCTCTATCACGCTGCAGTTACTGGCAAGATGATGTCACTACATGTCCAAACCCATCATAAAACAAAGTCCAAACCGATTCTGACAGCATAAAATTCATCTCGGAAACCCATTGTTTGGAACTGAATGATAATTAGAGTTGGCCTTGCCTGCTCTTTATGTAAGAGAGGCTTGTTTATTCATCGTGAGTTCAGTTTGTGTGAAAGCCTCATCGGATCTCAATGGCTCCATTATTAGGCGAGTGGTTAAAGCCTCTTTCAAACTTCAAACATAAGAAGCCTCCCTCTCAGGCACACTGGCCTGGTGATCTGCAAAAACTGAAATGTAATCACCCTACATATGCAGCGATTTGCAGCAGATTGAACAATCTTAATGCGCAAGGCGTTTTTTATGTTTCTGTGTTACTATAAATATTATGCAAGTTATTTTTGATAAACAGTCTGGAAAACACCTGTGTCTGAGCAAAAAAAAAAAAAAAAACATGCAGCCATGTTTCACCTGTGACAATCAAACCACAGGAATATGCAGACGAACGGCTGAGGTCTCGATACATTTCCACTGACCTGCAAACAAAGCATTTCATATAAATTTTACGACACTGAAGAGAAAAGAGCCGCACACAGCTGGGTCATTGTTCTTGACAGGAGCTCTTGAGTGTGCAAAGCCTCATTAACAGCGGAAGGCTATAAGCCTCTTTGACTGTACTTTCTGCACCAGCAGACACTGAACCAGGTAGAGCGCAGCAAGCACGGGCTGCACGGTAAAACCAGAAAAATTACATTTTCAAATCCTGGTTTAAGGCAGAAATAGAAACAGATACAATTGAAATCTTTAGCACTAGAAATTCCAGCGCCGGATCAATGTATTAGTATCATTGTTAGGCTGATCATGGAGAAAGAAACACTCCAATCCAACATTCATTAAAGTGACAGCTGGTGGAGAATTATCTCACTAAGGAAATTTGAAAATAGAATAAGTTTTCTTCTAAAACTCCTCGTGCACACTCCTTGTTTCCTCTGGCCACTTCTGTTCAAATTTGCCTGAGCACAGGAAACATGGTTGCCACATAGAGTCAACTTACTTTGAAAAAAACCTAATCCTAACACTGATCTGCTAAACATTCAGATTCCCTTTGCAGTGATTAAGAGGATAAAGTTCTAGTATAACAGACGTGTGAATTCCTTTCTCATCACTGTTTTTGCATCGAGTCCAATCAAATGTGGAGTCAAGATTTTGACTTGATGTAATGTTGTATCAGCTGCCAGAGGAGCAACAGATCTGAAGATGAAATGACAGGAGCCATTCATTGCCTGGATGTGTGAGGCCAGTGTCTCTTTAGGACTTTTGAGTACGCTGATCTCACCGTCATGCTGGCTGCATCACATGGTTCACCATATGTCAGTCACAGGGCGAGAGATACTGACACCGGGTGCAGTTTTCCCGGCATCTCACAAAGCCTTTGAACGTAGCTGACAGGGAAAGTGTTCAGAATCAAATGAAACAATTATTCGAAACCGCAAAGAACACTGAAGGGGAAGTATGTGGAGAGGGGGACTGCCTTTGAAGTAACGTCACATTCCAGCTGTGTTAAATGTGGAAAAAAGTTTTAATTCTTATATGCATAAAGGTCCTGAGTGGCAGCACATGAAATTTAAAAGAAAAGGTTGACATGTTGCACAGAAATTTTTTCACCTGGCTGAAGTGGAAAAGTTGGTTTGTCAAAGAAAATAAAGTGCAAGAAGTCTCTGGTGTGCATGCTCTCTGCGTCCCATAATACAGAATCTATGCAGAAGATCCAGGTACTTTTATCACAAGGACGTTGATGTTTTTTGGCTCCATGCATCTCTAAGTAACTTTCAAGGCACTGTATCATTCCCCTTTATACAACCATGGATAATGCTTCTGAGAACTAATGGAAACAAAAATCAGCTATAATGAGAGATAATATTGGCCTTAACATTCAGATGACCCCAGATGAATGATAATATTCCTCTGACTGTCACTAAGAAGGCTGTTATTCATTAACAAGTAAGTTCACATTTGCAGTAACAACTTTATAAGGCAATGTGCCTGTCATTTTGCATGGGATTTCTTCTACACTCAATTGGCAAAAAAAAAGGATTTTTGCAGCTTTCATTTAAACACATGTAATTAGTGTGCCACAGTAAAATAAGATTGGTCTATTTTTGCCCTGTACAGAATATCTGACCGCTGAAAATGTTAGATGGTGGATTAAAGCACATGTCACTGCTCTGTGGACCCAATCATTTGTATGACTGAGTAACACTTCCTTCCATAAAAGTGACAAATTACACTAAAAATGAGGAGAAAAATAAGTAAAACCCACAATCAATACAGATTTATGGATTCAATGTCAACTTTTGTAGTTTTATCATTTAAAAAAATTCAACTCCTTATATCTTGAGTACACATTTTTACCGTATGCACCTTCGTTAATCATCTGTCATTCCCTATCTTATCTTGTTCTTGTCTGATATTGATGTTCCTTTCTGATATCACACTCAAGATCCATCTGATTCCAAATGAATCTTCAAAGACTCAGAAGATACCTTCCGTACCTTTATCTTGTACAGTGATGTCATCTTGAAACATGTAAAAGAGAAACCAATTGCCAGTGCCTCCACAGTGTCAGACAGACACCAGAGTAAGCAGTATGTGATGCGGGGGAGGTGACCCTGATCTTCATGAGTCAGCTGTGTCAGCACCATGAATCAGGGAAAGTCAAGGAAACAGCTGCTTCCTTGCGTCGTCTAACTTTGTTATGTGCACTTTTCACTGCTTTTTACTGCCGTTGTAAAGCCATATTTGTAAAGGCTTAATAGTCTATCCATGACACGGGAACAGTCACGACTCAGTTCATACAATGCATTATGGGATTTATTTGGGGAAGAAAATCTCAAAAGAAAGACACAAGATTATTGTTTTATCTCTTTTTAACACTGTCCAGATGTTAAAAAAACTGTGCACAAAGTTGTTTTTTGTCTGAACCTGGGCTTATTTTTCTTTTGATATCTCAGTTACAAATCTTTGTGAATGGTTTCCAGTTTCATGCATTTTTTTCCTCTTTCTCTCAGTTTTTCTTTAGCACAAACACCAACAAGTGAATGCACGTAATCAGATCGGGGGGAAAGGAAGAGCTGGGTCTTATTCTGTGTCATTAGGGAACTGCTCGCTGCTAACAGCACAGTAAGTGGTTTCTTTAGGGCCTTCACTTCACAGCCTATTGATCAGATATGAGTTCATTGACTCTCTTTCTAATTTTTTTCTCTAAATCCTCATTGTTTGTGCTCTTGCTACAACAAGATAGTTAAGCCTCTGACTTAAACAAAAAACTACTTCCAAAAAATTCAACTCTGTGTGCTTTTAAGAAGTTGTATTTGACAGTTTATGGAAGCCAGAGTTGTGTTTGTAAAATATTCTTGCAAAAGAAAAATCTTTTCAGTAAAGGATGTGAACTGAATCACTTGACCCCCATCTTTCACTTTCAAACAACTCACAAACTCGAAAATGCAAAAGGCCCTCTGTAGAGCCATTTGTCCATTCTGAGCTACTGTAGAAACATGAAAGACTCCATAGAAGAAGTACTGCAACATAAATATTCTTGTTTTCATGTGATTATACACAAATGTAAGCATACTTCTGAATATTCTAATAGATTTTCTGCCTCATTTTACAAATGAATCCCCCTAAATCCTTCACACTGGACCTTTAGAAGTATAAAATGTAAACCTTTCACATTTTTTGAAATTCTCCATATTGAAATGTCTTTTCTTATTTTGTTGAGTTGTGTGTTTACATTATCCCAAATGTTTCCTATATAATTGGTTATAATATTCACAGAAGCGCAGCAGGCTCAGTGAGGATTTACAGTTACAGCAGAGATTATGTTTTATTACACGTCTCCACTGGCTGTAATCCACTTTAACACGGACTTGTTTGCAGACATCGTGCAGATAGAACATGCAGCTGAATGAGAGTATTATTCACTCAAAGTCATTCAAAATGAGCACGATCAATTAACCGTTTATTAACTACTTATCATCTCCCAACTATTGTGTCTCAAACCAGGACTTAAACCACTAAAAAAAGCTGTGTGAGCCTGTTTGAAAGTGAAACTGTTTGCAGTTGTTTCCTTATCTTTCTATTTGAAGTTATTGCCTCATAACTTTTCAAAATAAATATTTTTATACACTAAGGGATCAGTCATTTAAAAAACAGATATTACATAAAATACAGGAATCATTCTGGCATTTGCTGTCCAAGTTTTATAAAGTGCACTGCATATTTAAGAAAAAAATGTGAAATGTTTAAAAAAAGGCTCAGAACAAATGCTGACCCTGGACTCAACATACTTGAATCATTTAAAAATACTTTGAAAATTATGACTTTAATGTGATAATCTGTTTTCATAAAGTTCCAGGAGATTACAGTATGGAAAGAAAAAAAACAACTCTGCACAGTTCTGCACTTCATACATCCCAGCTGTTACATAACTGGCTTTGAAATCAGCATTAATCTTGTGGAGCAAACATGTGCAAAGTGTGTTTAATGTTACGTTTTTAAACAACTATTGTTTACATTGTGTTACTGTTTCCATTAGTAGAACATTGTCGGGGGCACACTTTGATAATCGTCCTTTTTTTTCCTCTGTCAACAATTAAAACAAATAATTCTTTACGAAAGATTTTTTGGAAGGAGACTGTGGTCATGTGATCACAGTAAGCCATTTAACACTCAGCTCTGGATGTTTACTTTTATTAACCTGCCAGTGAGATTCAAACAAGAACAAGTACCTGGAAAAAAAGCTGCTAAAAAAATACATGTGAGAGAACACAGTACCGATCTGTTTGTTTTAAACTGGACATCTACTGGCTGATGGGTCAGAGTTTTTTCGAGGGAAGTAGATGCACAAGCCCTTGTTTGGGCTGTGGGGGTTTCGCAACGTGACTGTGTGTTGGATCCAGAGGAACAATCAAACCGGGATGAGGGAGGGCGCTGTAGGGACAATACAGAGGCTGTCCCCTGCAGGCCCCATGCCACATAAAGACCTGATTATCCCCCCTCCCCTTGTTGGCTGGCGCTGCAGAGTGGACAGACAGTGGACTCAGTATTTCCCTTCCTCTGTTGAGCAGTGGGGACTCTCCTCTCGTCTCAGCCAGGGCACAGCAATTTAAGGGGTGCTGTTGTTTTGGAGAGCCACTGTGGGAAAGTCATTAAAGTGTAAAGCATCTCTCTTTTATTTATTTCTAAAGGACTTCTGGAAGAGGCGTCCACTAAGGCGGTGGATGGTAATGAGCGCTGACACAGAGACTGGCCACCCCCACAGTGCCGTGTGTGCAGATAGCCGCTGCCATGGCAAACCGATTCTCTGCTATGGAGCCGGCATGACGCACGGCAAGAAGGGTTTCCTCTCTTCCACAGGTGGCCAGTGTCTACCAGCAAACTAGTCAATCAGATCTTTTCTTCCAGAACGGAAAAGGACATGTGGATGTGTGGTGGGCTCTCTGTCATGTGCCCCAAAGATCAGCCAATCATGATTTATTTAAAAGAGACTTACTGAATACCTGGTACGTAACACATGGCTCTCAGGGATTGCTGAGACAGGGCCTTTAATTTAATCAGGGGTCTTTCCTCAACTGTCTCCACTCACTGATCATATCATTATTATTCTGTGGAATATATATTTAAGTGGTGAACAGGACAGTGCACAGGTAATGACAAAGGTGCTTATCATCCCTTCCCCTGTAAAATGATCCACATGGCACGCTGTTATCATAGCATTACAAAACCACAAAGGGAGACATAAGAACATGTTGGGTCAAAGGCACAGCAAGTACCTATTTGCAGTGAGTTGCCATGACAGAAGATTGCCTTTGCTGCAAAAAATGCATTATAGGACTTTCTTTGCGTAAGATCAACTGCTGATAATAAAACGATCAAAGGTGATTCGCATGACAATAAATATATATAATAATCCACAGGTAAACTATGCCCTGTGATGCAGTAAGCAGTGGTAAAGAAAGAGCTGACAGCAGAGTGCAATGTTGAATTTCAGTGTGAGAGTTTGACAACCTCTCTTAAATGTGGAGCACAGAAACCGGTCTGAAGCAGTCTGCTGCCTAGAAGTGTTCATTCATTGTCCCTCTACTTCTATGAAAAACTAGGGCCTCTGCTGGTATCGAGTGGTACCACATGTTGTTTACCAACCTTTTCTCACTGCAGGACATCCCGATATAGTATTCAGCTGGATTATTTTGTCCAGTAACTAAGCAGCTGTCTCATAAAACATAACAATAACTCATAAAAACACTTAACTGTACACACTAACCCAACCTGACAATAAGGATATAATATTGACTTTTCTATGGAATTCCTGTGCAATTCCCTTTTAGTCAGGTTTATTGCGCAGCCCTCTTTAAACAATATGATATTTTGGTTTGCTGGAGTCACGAGATGAAATTTGTCCAAGTAACAGCATTACATACTGTCACCTGGACAAACTATTTTAAGTCTGTTAATTGATTTGCTTGGTTAAACAATGAGCCACATGCAAAAGGATACCAGAGCACAGCTCAGAGACACCAGTTGAGGTGAGCAGAAACAGGCCTGACTATTCCCACAGAGAGCTGAGCATTACTGAGGCAACATCGATCAGCTTTGTTAATGGCTAGAAACGGGAAAGGGTGATGGATTTGGCTGCCTCTGCATTAATGCCATTCACATCCGGCTACATCCTGGTGGTCACATTGTTATTTGTTTGCTTGTGCTTTTATATTTTTCCCAGAACTGCCTTAAGATCCTCTCTTTGTATACAATTGTGTATGTTTCCTTCTCCCAGGGCCCACATATAGACTTTGTGAAAAGCGAAGTTATGCAACAGCTCAGGCCACTTGAATAAACTGCATAAACTGCAACTGAGGGTGAATGGAGGAGTTAAGAATGGCAAGGGGCCCATTGTTGGCTTTCATTAGTATGCAAGGCACTGCAGCAATACTATTAGGACCCTCAGCAGTTCTAATCAAAATCTGCTGCATCTTTACCCCTTGAACCGTGGGGAGCTTTCTTCTCCATGTCACCTTTAAACTGTATCTGTCATAGAGATCAGCAATACAAAAACAAAACAGCTCAGTCACGAGGCCGGAGTCTGGCCAGTGTGTGGCACATTGAGGACCAAAACATTCCTATCTGCAAGCCAACTTTGATGATACCATGTGCTCCAGTGTACTCATAGACCAATCTTGAGTAAACACTTGCAAGGCTGCAAAGTAGGCCTGATATATGTTGTTGTACTCACCAGTGCAATGAAGCAATAACCAAAGGTGGACACAAAGTCAATAGCAAAATCTTTAAAATATTCTCCCGCACTAAATAAGTCAATGCTGCCGAGCTGTAGCCTCATTGTTGACCTGGAGAAACAGTGTTTGTGTAAGAATTCAATACCCGTTGTCATCATTGATGACCATATGATGCTGATAACCAACAGTCCCGGTTCATTTAGCCTCAACACAAGGATTCACCCAGTTCAGTAAATCCTCCTTGTTGTCCTTCCCATTCCCCGTCTTTGGAAGTGGAGTGAACTGGGTTAGGGTTATATAACCAGTGTCTGCTCTCATGGATCCTCAGCAGCTCGTCTTCCCCTAATCTTTTCAGCTTGATTACACCCTCCATCCCCCTCCTCTGCCAACTCATTCAACTGAGAATGTTCTCACACACAGGCGCATCCACAGCAGGAGCACATGAACAGAGTGTCGGGATCCGCCATGCTCCGGTTTAGAGCGGATGGGATGCTTGAGATTGCAGGTGTAACTGTGAATGTGTGTGTGTGTGTCTGCAAAAATTGCTAAATTGTTGTGTCAGCATGAAGCATCTGTGTCCACTGCATGTGATGTTGGCAGTGCACAGTTGCTACCCTTACATTTCTAATTACCAGACCTTTCAAGCTGTTTAAATTGTGTCTTAGCCACCCAAACATCAGTCTTAGTCATTAATGCAGCATTATATGTGCATCAGTCTCCTCAAAGAGGTCAGCAAAGAAGGACACTGATAGTTTTGCTCATCCAAGGTTTCGTAAGACAGTAGTGCTGAAAGAAGAGTTATAATAAAAGGGTTGGGTAGTAACAGACTACATGTAATTATCATCATTGCATACAATTAAAGGGAATAATAAGCCCAGATTAATTTTGAGAACATTTGTAATTAGATTATTGCTGGAATGTTGGGGATTACCTTATTACATTTTTGATTATGTCTTTAAAATATGTGAATTTTGGGTTTCGCCAAAATTGTTACATGAACCAGCTCTCTCTAAATTATATGCAATATGTAATTTCTGCCACTAGAGGTCTCTCTATGAAAACATAATTAGCATGGGATCGCGGGATTTGTGTATTTCATTGTTAAAGATTCACCATTGCAGATGAAAACTTATCTGACTGGCTCAGGCAGATATATTCACATGCTACATTTAGTTATTTTGGTTCTTTAAATACAGAATTGTTACATTTGTTGATACATTTCACTTCAGAAGAGGATGCTAGCACACGAGGGATTCCAGTATGCTACTTTGTGAGTGACCTGGTGGGAGAAAAACAGTGTTGATTCAAGATGGAAGGTTCGAGCAGCAGCTGTTCCACAAAAACATCCTTCCATTCCCATCAATGTTGCAATTACTTTGACTTAAAAAAAGAACAACAAAGGCTCATCTATGTTTGGTGCATTTGCGCAAACCAAAAACCTGCAGTACATTTACTGTTTGATGCTGAAGAAATCCAACTGGTTTCAAACTGGTTTAAACTTTTTTGTATTCTGATGGATTATGTTACTACTTTGAGACAAAACTTGCAATGTTATAATTTTATACTAATTCATACTAATATTTAGGTGTTGCTGCAACTAATATGAATGCAATTTGCAAATATTATGAAAGAGAGAGCTAGTGTCAACAGTTACTACTGCTTGTTTACAGCATGTCTTTGCTTGTCTTTGTTTCAACTGTATGACAGATAGTCAACGTATAGCTCAGTTTTTCTGTTTGCTAACCAACAACAGTCATCATTTTAGGGTCAGTGGGTGCATTTGATAACTGCTGTGATAAAGGAGAATCCAGGTCAAAGGGTTCAGACAATGTGCTGGTGGAACATGTTCATCATTAACACGTCTTTTGTAGTGAAGCAGCCACGCCAAACTGTAACTTCGTTTCATATAATAGGGAAGACTGCACATGTATACCATAAATGGCTAATCAAAGAGATGGGAAGGTAAGAGGTAAGTAATTGTTTGATAATCATAATTGCAAGCACACTTTGCTCTCATTCTTTTTCTGATCAAAGTGCTTATGAAATGGATTTCAAAGGGGGTCTGTAAATACAGGGAGTGATGCAGTTTTAAAGGGCATCGGGTGGTTACCATTTGGAACATATTTTGTGATAAGTAAGCTGAACTGCAGCAGTAAACCACAACCTGACCTTTGCTCACTAGAAGCATGACCATGTAAATATTCTCCTCACTCACAGCTCACCTACAAAGCTGTGCACCTCCAGCAGGCAGTAAATCTCCCAGCCTCCAGCTGACTAAACATTTAATATGTTTTATGAGCCTCTTCAGTGAAGGCCAACAAGCAGAAGATGCAGGAAGTAGACAAGTTTGACAGCGGCCCCATGGGAAACGTTTTGTGTAGCGCAACATAAACCTGGAAGCAGTTGAAAGAAGGAGACAGAGGGGGTTTGAGGGGGACTGATGGTTTAGTTTTATTTTTTATTTTTTTTGCAGAAATGTAAATGGTTCTGGCTCAATGAGAGAAATCCCATCACATGCTGCTGATATGTGACAGCCTCAGTGTCTTGGCTGAGTTTCCCACCTGGCTCATAAAGTAACTAGCCTCAACCAGCCATCTGCTGCTTCAAACTCTCCCTGCCAGTTTTTTCCTCAATGTTACTGTAAATGAAATATGGAACGCAATTCATCAGATACAACCCTTTTGTTTTAATATGTATATTAAACCAAAGCAAAGATCATTTTTATATTGTTACACAACATAGGCTTTAAAATCACTGCCTTTGAATCGCTGTTGTCTGTCATTTTTGTGCTGCCAACCAAGTCTCGGTACTGAAGCTGTAACTTTAAACTAAAACCCCCCCCCCCCAAAAAAAAATGGAACTGTGAAATTGGAAAATAGCAGTCTTTTTTACAGTCTCTCTGATATATTAAAGATGCTGAGTCCATTTTGTCAATTGTTAGCAGCCTCAGAAAGTAGGGCAGCTCAGATCTGTGCCTTCCCTATCTCATAAGCTTTAACAGTACTGTGGATATGCTTACGAAAACTGATGTAATGAGTGCTATCAGCAGGGAGCTGCAAACACAAATTACTCTGTGCGAAGGACTTTTCACACATTGAAATCTCAAAAGATTGTGATGTAGACGTCTGCCACATTTGGCAGGTTTATACCGCAAACTTATCAAAACAATGCAGTGAAAAGACAGCAGACATTTTCAGGTGATTCTTGACATCGGTAATCGATAAACAGTTTACAATGTCGTCAAATTCACTTATCTGCAATACCATTAGTTCTCTGACAGCCTCAACAATAGAAAAACGCCACATTTATGTAACTTCAGAGGACCTTATGGTTGGAGCTCTGGTGCCCTCCAGTGGCAAGTTGTAAAGGGTGCATGCCCCCACCACACAGACACACACACACACACACACACATACACATGCAGAGACATATTGGGATCTTTACTCAAGGCCAGCTTGATGTAATGTGTTCAGAATGGGAGAGCGTCTCTTGTTCATCGCCTCAGAACATATTTTCAACCAGCCAGCTTGAGTTTTTTCACACTAGTAATAAGAAAGTCATAAATTTTATATGTAACTAAAATTAAATTAAACAGCAATTATTTTTTAACATGTTGCAAATTGTGAAAGTCATTTTTTTACAAGAATGCAAAAAAGATGTTTCTTCTGGTCAATACATGAGGATTTGCTTCCTTTTTATGTTTTTTCTGACTGTAAACTGAGTATCTTATGCCTTCAAATCAAATAATAAATGAATTATTTAAAATATAATAATCAGCAGATTCTTCAGATTGTGGTTACATCCTTCAGTGCGACACAGGAATAAGCCCTGTTTCAGGTGCACAGGAGCACTCGAACATGAAAAGTTTTACTTAAGCATAAAGTCACAAACTGTTGCTCCTGACACATCTGAAGAAACATTTATGCTACATGTCTTGTTCTTCAAGATTCCCTTTTGTAATAAACAATGCTTTTAAAAATAAAAATGTTCAAAGAAATAATTGTTATCCTTCAAGATAACACCGAACTTGTTTGAATTTTTAATATGTAACAAATCCAGTTGGCCATTTTTATTCATTTCACTTCATGATGACAAAAAAAATGCACTGTAGCAAGAACATGGTGTCGTGCCACGCATACATAATGAGAAACCTTGATTTCTACTGAAAGAGGCTTTTATTTATTTTTATATCTTCTGAAGAATTCACATTTGGATCAGTTACTTTTAAAATAATAAATTATAATTTTCACAAAAATATTCTATAGTTTACATTTTTGACATTTTCGCTACACAAATTAAAATACACAGATAACACCAATACTTCACAACAGAGTGTTGGGTGTTTGCATTTCCATGAGTCAGTTCTCTGAGCATGCAAAATAAGCTCAACACTCTTCATTTGGCATGAGAGAGAGCTGTGACAGAAAAAAACGGTCCCTCTGAGGAGCTGTATCACAAATAACAAAGATTAATACTGTATAAAAGATGCTCTGGTTACTGGACAGTGTACCTGTTTGCAGGTGTTTACACACCTGCTACCACACATAAACTTCTGAGAGGAAACATTTAAGTTATTTGCATGCATTTTTTACACTAACAAAAACAAAAACTTGGTGAAGCTTTTCTGACAATGTGGAATAGAAATCCAGAGCCAAACAAAAAGCTTTCTGAAGAAAATGCTGTTGTGCACTTCTAGTATAGCCCTCATTGGTTTGATCCTGATATCTCGGTCTAAGGCAACTTTTCTTCCAAAGGAAATCAGGGTTGGAATGTCTCTTTTGATCAGTCAAGTTCATAACTGGCAAGAGGACATCACAGTGATGGGAGCAGGTACTTTTTATGCAATCTGAGTATCTGAACTCTGTCAGACTTCTTGGCTCTTTCATATTGTGTGCGAACCAGTTCCTGTAGAGGTTGATTTCCAAAACAATGGCCATTGAAAACAAGAATAGAATACTGTGAAGTGCACATCTGTTACACAATAACTCAAATTCAGATCTGATAACCTTAAATTTATGATAAGAAAACGCATCATTTGGACACATCTTTATGCCTTACATTCAGGTAATCCCTTAGTTTATTCCTCCTGGATTATAGCCTAAACTGTAAATAGATAATTATAAATATAATGATGAATGTAAATTTAAGGGTATTTCAGGACCGTGGCTCTACCTTATATGTTTTGGTGTGTAAATGACTGGATCTTATCGAAAGTATGCAACTGTGCTAGTAGATTGCCTCAAGGGGGAGGTGCGACATGGATGTGATGTTGACTTACTATGACCACCTGAATAGCTTTTTTGCCACTTTCAGCCTGATATTTTTATTCCAACCGTCTGCCATCTTTAATTAAACATAACACAAGACTCATGAGACTTCAGAAGTTGCACAGGATTTCTGGTTAAATAAAACATGACTGTTGCCACAAAGAATCATGTTACAGCCATTGCAACCATGTTGTGTCTCCCCAGTGAGACAATTTTCTGAAACAATTACAAAACTTTTGCTAAGTATTAGTCTTTTGCATAACAAAATAGGACCCAGATTAAAAATTAAATAAATTCCTCTTTAAAGTTGTTATGTGAGTTGCCAGTACCCCAATGAACGCATTAAGAAACAATGCAGTGTTAATGTTAAAGTAATGACAAATTACAGGACTACTGCCTCCTTGGTCCAATAATATACACAGATTCTTGGTTATGTACTGTAACACACTGTTCTTTATGCACCATTGTTCATAACAAATGTATTGGCTTTGGACAAATAGTGTGTAATCACCTGTGAAAAGAACTGTAAATGCCAAGAATTCAATCTTAGGTGAGAGAATATTGCTTTGGGACCCCTGTGACCTATGATTATACGCCCCCAAAACAAGATTAGCACTGAGAATGGCACACAAAATGCCAAATGTCACTATGAATGTACCTGTACAGTTCACTAATGACCTTTCACATATAATCTTTATGTTTTTAGGAACAATTCAACAAACACATTCTTCAGACGAGCCCTCTCAAATCACTGCAGACAGCTGAGGTTTCTGCAAACCACAGCAACAGTGAAAGATAAATCTTTATGGTTTTAGACACTTTTAGTTTAACTTCTACATGGAAATTCTTCATAATGCCCCACATTAAGAACAGAGAATTGTAGGAAAACAGCACAAGAGAGGTAGGAATTTAATTCCAAAACCTATTATCCACAAACACTTGGATGTTTAATGAACTTTGCATGCTTATCACCAGTTGGCTGCACAGCAAGAAAATCAAAAGCATACTGTTGACAACATGTCACAATCAGAAATATGGCATTACATAAACTAGAGGACACAACCACACTCAGCAAGCCCTCGACCCACAAGAATATTTACACTGCCAGCACTTTGGCCTTGGAAGAGTTTCTGTGCTGCTAGGTGACCACTTCTTCACGTGGCAGGTTGAGCCTCACCTCCCCTCCTGCTGCCGTGGAGGCTGAATAGACTGCGGTGGCGGAAATAAAAGAAGGGCCATTGGTCTCCATGGTGAAAAGCTTGCAGGGGCCGGGCAGGGCAGCATCAGGGGACTCTTTTTCTGGGCTGGATGCCTGGGATGATCCAGGGGAGGATGTGGGGCTGAGCTGTACAGCAGTGGTATCCTGCAGCGTGTGCTCACTGGTCTCAATTTCAAATGCTGCCCCACCGGCCAGTCCACCATGTCCCATCAGCCCCGTGCCCCTGCCGCCCACCTTAGACCTCCGTGAGCTGTGCGGAGGTGGGAGGCGGCTGCACACGCAACATGCCCCAAAAAAGGTGAAGGCCACCAGCAGCAAGACAGGTCCGATGACAATGGGGGGGTTGGCAGTAGGCACAAGTGTGCTGAAGGCAAATGCACCCACCAGAGTGATGTTGAGTCCAGCCAGCATGATGCATAGGCCACATGCACAGCAGAGTGCTGGAGAGGGCAGGCTATGAGGGCGGGACTTCCTCCTTGTCTTCTTCTGGGGCTCCTTTTTAGGTACAGGGGGGCCAGTGTTTCTGTCAGTGATGACCATGTCTTCCCTTCCAGACACTCTCTCTCTCTCTTCCACTGTGCTATCAAATCTCCTCGTGCCTCAGTCCAAACTCTTCTCCATGGCAACGTTTAAACAAAGTGACAGGCAGGAAACATCTTTGTCTGTAAATGACAACACATGACAGCTAAGAGGTTTATTTTAGATACACAAAATGAAAAGAGATAAACTGCAGTCCCTCCAGGATTTCGCGGGTGTTTTTCAAGATTGTTGTGGCCTAAAATGCCTGAATTTGCAGCAGCTTTCTAAAAAATTGCGGTGTAAGTTGCGATGTTTTATGCGTATTTGTTACGATGAAATATCGTGAGACAGTGAAAATTGCTAAAAGTAGCATTTTTTTAGGGCTGTCAGTCAATCAAAATTTTTAATCGCATTAGTGTCCCAAGCTAACTCAAATTAAAGCAAATTAACATAAATTAATTGCAAATTTTTTACCCTGCTTTTTATGTAACTTAACAAGATATTTATTGTGTTTCTTAAACTCTAGGAAAAATTGGAGAGGACATTAATGATTCCTTTGTGGAAATATTCTATTTTTATTTTCATTGGATCACTCCAAAACAATTAGGTACTTATACTGTCCAGATACTCTCCAGTCATGTGGTATTTAAGACTGGACGTGCTCCGGGGGTAACTTTTTGATCACGTTTACAATAAATACAAATTACTTTTGTTTTGTCCAGAGAACCATCGGGCAAAATTTTAAAGCAAAACTTTCCGTTTAAAAGTCCCCTTTCTTTATCCATTTCTGCTTTGTAACTGTTTGCAATCTTATTTTAGCGCCATTTCCTGATACTACGGAAGCTGGTAAGGCACAATCACGCCTTAAAAAAATGAGTGCCATTTAAAGGAGTTTGACAGCCCTAATTTTTTTGTCTTTGTTTTGTACAATTCCCAGTGTAAAAGTGTTTGTCAATCGATGATTTTTGTTTGTGTTCCACCACAATATTCACGGGGTGCAAAACAGTTTACCTCTGCTTTCGTGACGATCATCAGGGAATAGTTTTGCACGCTCTTTAGCAGTATTTTTTGTTGGTAAGTGAGAGACATTACTATGGCACATCTGCATCTTCAAACCATAAACAAGGAAGTGAATGCGGTGTCATACTTGCATTACGTTAGCGCTGGGGACTGCTATGATTGGTGGGAGGCTGGCCAAAATTGCAGAAAAGTTGCGGTGATTGGACAAAATTGCAAGGTCGCGGAGAATTCATGGAGGGACTGAAACTGTGTCTTTCATAAGTGCTTTTGTTCTGTACACTAGTATCACCGGAAATCTGTTTAATCGCAGTTGACAGGAGTAAACTGCCTTCCCTGAGAGGATCCGTGTAATCCATCAGTGTCTATACACCTTGATACTCTTTTAAACTACAAATATCAGAATCAGGTTTAGGGTCTGTTTAATTCGCCAAGTATGCAGATGAACAAAAAATGCATTTCAGCATTGTCTCCACACTAACAACAATAAAACAACAACAACAACAACCAAAACTGGGGCGGTCAGTATGTTTACAAGCACAGTAGAGTGGAGTTATGGTTATGGCTCGATTGGGCCATTTAATTCGACTGCTGTTCTTGTCCCAGTTTACATCTACTGATGGAGAATTGACTTATTGACGGAAACATGTCTGACTTACGGAAGCCCTAAGCGGACATGTTTTTTGTTTTTTGTTTTTTTACAAGCTGTTTTCTCGTTATAACGAGATAATAACTTGTTATCTCGAGAAAACAAAGTTCGTTTTCTCAAGTTAACGAGTTATTAACTGGTTATAACGAGAAAACGGTCTGCTTAGGGCTTCTCTACTGACTCATTTTTTTCCTTTTCCATTTGACTCATTATGTCACATACAAAACAATCCTTTAACCTTTGACTCCCTCAGCTTACAGAACATAAACTATCCCCTCGTCTGTCCAAAAATGTCTATTTCTTGCAGGAGCAATCGCCATGATGATACATTCATCTTGTTCATCTAGTGCTAAAATGTTACATACAGCACTTTTGAATTTAATAGGTGGAATCATATGTACAATGCAAAGTCTAGTTCAATGATATGTTAAAGGGACGAGGTTTGAATAAGGGATGTGCAGCAACAAGACAATTATATGTTATGTGCAGTTTCCTAACAACAGTTAACCCCTTTTACAGGACGAAAAAACACTTGGTCATGTGTCTGTAACTGGAGGTTTTGATGGATCTCAGTCATTAGCCTGAGGAAGTTTAAAAAATACGTACTATATATCACAGTGTTTTAGTCTACAGGTGAGATGGTGGACTGATACATTATATACATCTGATACCCTACAAGCAGAATACACAGCGCAATATATTATCCAGTTTGAGTTGTCTTCTGACTGAATGCTGACAACAAAAGTATGTCTTACTGGTAAGACTACTTACAATACTAAAAGATTTATTAAAATAATGTATAGAGAAATGAGTATCTATCAATGTCATTGTGCTTGTTATGTTAAAACAGCCATTGAAAACTTAAAGTAAAGATTGATGGTGTTCATTGCACAATTAACAGGGAATAACAGGCCTATACATAATTATATGATAACCAAGCCTCAGCATTAATGTGGTGCATGCACCCTGTGACTCTTGCATTGCATTTGTCAAAAGACCTTAACTAGCAGTTATTAATAAAACACTGTTAAAATTGTTGTTGACATTATCTTGTCTTGTGAAGTAAAATGTGAGCAGTCTTACTGCATGTGCTTCATTCCTGCCTGCAAGGGCACATGGGGGAAAAGCATTTCAGTATTCCGTTGCAATCAAATCATCCCTTTAGTTCCAGCATGCATGCACCCCAATAAGGGCATACAGTGCAAATGGAGGGAGAAGATGTGGGGAAAAGATTCCTTTATTTTAAATGTGTAAATATATCAGTAAATAGGTAAATCTGTAACCCATTTAAGCATGAACTAAGCTTTGATTAGAGCATATTTAAATACCCGCTCAATGTGCTGATGTGTTGCATTCCTGTAAAATTTACCTTGAAAAAAAAGATCTTACCCTTTAGGTCGATACACTGAAAGTCTGTCCATTTTTTCATCCGTGGAATTTTTACCGAAATTCCCAGCCTATTTAC
>JAPZDZ010000004.1:12268443-12282256 GCA_029783805.1 Acanthurus tennentii | reverse complement strand
TTACTGAGAGGTCGAAAGGACGCATAAAAAGCAAATGGGTTATTTTCATCCTGCTTTCGAAGCTTTACGGTCCTGAGGGCACAAGTCATGACAGCCATTCAATCAGTAGCAGCGGAAACACAAAGCGAGGCGATCTGACCTGCTGAGGAAAATTAAATCCGAGGGGAGAGGGAAGATCACTAAGGTGAGAGATGGCATTTCCGAGTTGACACACAGACGCAACACCGCGCGCTGCTCCTGATGTGGACCGAGACGCACGTAGCACCTGGCAGGTCGTCCTGCAACGGAAATGGATGGAAACCGCTGGCAGGTTTTATGCGAGACATCTTTCCGGTAGACGCTGCCAACACATATTTCATTATTTCATTATTTCATATTTGGTCTGCCGCCGCGCAGAGCCTCGTCCCTCCTCTGTGGACCTCTGGATACGACCGTCCTGCCTCCATCCCTTACCAGTGTTAAACCTGCTGTTTGCGTGCTTGTGTGCGTGCGTGTGTGTGTGAGTGAGTGTGTGTCGCACCTTGCCTGTAGCTTGGCTCGCCAGCTCACCATCATGAACTTGTTCCTGATTTTTCAAGAGAAGCACATTTTTAATTATTTATTTTCAAATCAAATTTGATTTTCTCTTTCTCTTAACATGAAAGGTATAACATTTTCAATATGTGCACCATCTCATGACAGTAAGTGTTTTTAGACAATATGTTCATTTTAATAAACTGGGCAATCTTTACAGAGGACTTCTATGTTGTGACTAATGTCTTAATAATGATTAATAAATCAGTTGTGCATGCAAAACATTTGGTTTGCCAGGTTGTAAAAAAATTAAAGGGCCATACCTCTCTAAATTTTTAATAATCCAACAGGTGTGTTTGTTAATGTTAATAAGTCATTAATACATTGCCTAGAGCTGCAATATAAGCCAATAATGAAAAATTGAAAAATGAAATATCTACGTAATGAAGGGTTCAGAAGGTCAATGGTCAAACAGTCTATCTGAGAGGTTTCTCTAACGCTATGAAGAGCAAAAAGGCCAAAAACAATTGAACTGCTCAGAGAAGATAACGAGGATACATGGTAACCAAAAAGCTAACCTTCTGAGTTTGGCTAATTCCTTTTAATAGAGCATCAATAAATGATTTAGAATGCATAACTTGTAACTTAATCATTTAAATATAACTCATCAATCCTTAAAATAGGTTCCTGTAACACCTTTTAAACAGGGACAAAAGATTAATTCCCAATCTTCATCTTAAAAATGATCAAAAGTACTTACTTTTTTCTTTAAAACGTTTATTGTTAAATGTCTTTTAATTTGTGAAGAGCACAAGACAATGTCAACACAAGGTCCCCCTTTAGTGCTTTCAAGTATAAGACTGTTAACACCTTGACTTACTTAGCTTTTTTTTTGTTTGGGGGAAGGGTAGGGAGGTTGGTGACATATAAAAAAATACATTTTTCCCACTCATCACTGATGGTATTGTATCCTATAAATGCTCCCGCTTCTTGTTTTAAGGTGAGGTCAAGGTTCAAACGAGTGCATGCTGTGATATATAACTGGGCATGTATATTTTCTGGGTGTCCAGTGTTCACCTCTGTACAGATGCAGAGGGATTGTGGGATTGTGGCATTGTGATTCGAGGCCAGACAATCAAACTGCTGGTCGTCATCAAAGCCCTGCACACTCCTCAGACTCCCGTTGCCTGCATTATTCATCCTCACAGCACGTCGCAGTTTTTGTCAGAGCACAGCATTTTTCCCCACGCCACTTCCCATGCAGGAGCCATTCTGCCTGTGCTGTCCTGAATATCAATGTATTATGTTTCGCTGTGGGGGTGCGGTTCACTGTATGCAGGCAAATTCTACTGTGTGTGTGTGTGTGTGTGTGTGTGGGTGGGTGTGTGTGTGTGTCTATCTGCACACATGCATGTATTCCAATTTGTTTTGCTCATCACCAACACAAGCAGGGGAACATGAACTTAATAGTGTACGAGTCCCTTTATCACATAACGACCATAATAATTTCTTAATTGCTAACTGAGAACATTGTGGGATGATGAGCTGCACATAAGTGCGACTACTGGGTTTAATTTGCTTCACTCAGTGCCGTGAAGTCTGAAATACTTCACTAATAATCACAATTAAATCTCTGAAGATGTTTATTGGACCACAGACATATAGCATCACGATGAAATCTTTACAAACAGCAAGAGTTCAGCAGGTACAACAATTCTAAAGAAAAAAACAGTGAATCTAAAAGATTCAAATCAATGCCTTTTGTTGCATATTTGAAAGAAACCTAATGAAGAAGACTAGTTGAATAATAATCAGTCAGACAGGTCATGTGATGAAGTCATGGCAGGTCTTGATCTGAAGGGGTCTGCTTTAGTTTCCGTCTAGATAAGACGTCTGGCATGTCTGAAGATGTTCTGAAACAGACCACAGTACAGTATTACTCATGTAAGCTAGTAGTGTTGCATTTGTCTGTCTGCACTGATAGAGCTAAAAATGAAAAAAAAAACCCTGAGGAAAAAATAAAAATGCACAACATTGAAATGCAAATGCAAAATGAAAATTGTCTCCTTTTCATTGCTGATCAATGGTATTGCTTTACTGGCGCTGGTTAAAAGCAGTGTTGGAAAATAGTTAAACAGTATAGTCATCAGGAGCAAATCACAATCACCTCATGTATCTGGGTAAGTTACATGTGTCAGATTTTGGCTTTCTTCTGCAGGAAATATTGAAGCATATTAGAGTAAGTAAAGTAATCAATCAGAGCAGAATTAAAATAAATTTAATTTGAACCAAATAATAAAACAGTTACAAAAATCATACATATTATTTGACTTCTCACTGCAATAAATAAAATCCCATTACATTTTGAATCCTACGGGAAGGACTGCTTGGTTAAGGTGTGGGATAGACCCAGTCACTGTTTGAAGGAAACAGAGCCAACCTTTGGCAGGAAACAAAAAATAAACAGCAGTCTGCCTTCACAAAACATCTGCTTGAGCCCTTGACAGACAACACTTACACATTACTTGGCTGCTAAAAGTTTGTCGTTAAACATGGCAAACAAACAGCTGAGGCTGATCTGATCAGCTCAAATTAAAAATTTTTCACCATAAATTTGAAACTGATATTGTTAGTGAGAGAGAGAAACTTTGTGGCATGTAAATCGAGAATAAAATTAGGTCAAGCACTGGCCCCTCCTGGATCACCATGAGCTTTAAGATGAATCATTTACTCTGAATAAGACCTACATCAAACCTGCAAGAGAGGCAGCACTAGAATTAATGACAACCTCTTGCCCAGTACTTAGGTTGTGGATGTAGATATCCATATATTAGACATTCAACTTTGCATGATTTTGAGCATGTACCTGTGTGTGAATTGATTTTTAGAGGCATGACTTGTGTATCTCATATTTTCTACTTTTGTTCTTCTGCAATATTTTGCATTATGTTTATATGTTAAAGGAAATGTAATGCTGCCCTGCAAAATTTCTGCTACTTTCTGACAACCTGCCCATAACAAAAGCTAAAATCTGTCTGTAAATCTAGGAAATTAAAGCACTTTGGGATTAGGAAAATATTATGATCTTTAAGGACTGAATTTAAATGGGCTGTTAGCCCAAGTCTCTGGTCTTAAATTCAATTTTGCTTTCTCATTATGGTAAACCTCACTTTTCCTACACTCCATGAACATCACACTGTTCTTGCTCCTGTTTGTAAATACCAACTACCCTTTTGGTATATGAGCACAATGCACAGGACGTAAAATTGGTCTCATACCCCTCATCTGGGTTGGTCTCAGCCATTGGGCCGCCATCTATAAAGGTTCCCATTCGACTCTTAGAACGATCCAGGTTTAATTGACTCTGAGTCCCTGCCAGGAGAGCACAGGAGAGCAGATAAACATACTGCAACATCAAGTACAACATCACATGTGTAACCAATCCTTGGAAAGCAGAGAGCTGTATTAAATTGTGCAGGTTGTCAGGGGGGAGAAACAAAAATCTCAGGGAAAAGGGTACAACATATTCTCTGACTGTGTAATATGCAGTCACCCACATTCACATTACGTAAAACTAGATAAATTAAAAGTCGTTAGGGGTATGTGTCAGCAGCTACAGCTTCAAAATGAGTGTACAGATGCATTTAATTTGCTATGACAGAGAAAACTGATTATCTCTGCCACAGTATAATGAAAATTCTCCAATTGCTCAGGAAATGAAAAAGTCACATATTTCTTTGCTCCTATTACAGTAACCCACGATATCATACAGGGATGTAAGCAGGAACCAAACATACACATACAAATGACATTTAGGCTGAATGAATATTTTAGATATCAGTGACTTTCAGTGCTTAATTTAAATATGCATATTATTTTCTGATTTAATACTTTTTTGTGGAGCACAAACATGTTTTCTTTTCAAAATGCATTAGTATATTTTCAGACTTGTATGGTTGGCTACAGGCTACTGAAACAGTGTCTTGTAATTTGAGGTTGCAGCACACTGCTAAAAATGCAGCATATTTTGGTTTTGACTTTAAATGAACCAGCATTTATATAAAACATTTACAAGGTGTTACATGTTTATGTAACTATATCAGATTCTCTCAGCACAGTGTGTCTTCTCACCTAAACCTTTCCTTGCTCTCATATATGGTTATAAAAATTACTGGACAACTGCACCCCATGAGATATTAGAGAGACGGCTGATGTTCTGCGATAACCATTCAGACAAAACACCTCTCTCACTGGTATTAACTATCAGCTCTCCAGTGTGTACACAGGTGTCAGATTTGTTATCGACAAATAACAGACACAGACATGATGGCTCGCTATCAAGTAGCAACTGAAAACAGTATTTTTGAATGTTGCACCATAACTGCATATGTTCGGCTGCCTTTTTGTTTAATAGAAAATGTCAAAGGAAAAGGCCGTCTCACTCACCTTCTCTTCTCAGTGTTTCCACAGGTTGCTCAGGAGCGGGATTGGCAGGTGTGGGATGCACTCGGAAGTTTCCTGTAAAGTTGCAAAGTTGAACGTTAAATAGCCAAAAATCCTGATTTTAAACTAAAATGTAACAAAAAAACCTGAAAAATATCAATCAACTTACCAAAGGATGGCAGTATATGATTGATGTTCAGCCAGGCTTTTATGAAGGGGTAGATAGATATAAGCAGGCCTAGAAGAGGGATTATTATTCAATAAATAATATAAAACACTGCTTTTCATACTATTATTGGCATCAATAAGGTGTAATAATTGAATAGTTGCAATGTAAGTGTGGATATTTGTCACAATCTTGGGTTCAAACGAAATAACAAACTATCATATTTATTTGTAGCCCTGGTTTTGCTCAAAAGTATAGCAAACTAAACCAGGAGTGGAGGAAAGAAATTGTGTACTGAAGTCTCAGAAAAAATCTCATTACAAGGGAATATCAATTTCACAGTGGTATAAAGGCATAAATTTAATTACTTGCATATTCTCACTTATTGCAGTCTGCTAATTTCATTTGCTTTTAGCACCTTAGATTACCTGAGTCACAAAAGAAGGTAGAAAAACTCTTCACTTTTTCATAGAAGTTCACACACTTGCCGATATCACGACCAACAATGACACTGTTTGATACAACAGCCTTTAGATTATTTTCAGTGTACCACATACAGTAAGTGATGTTTCTTCCTGTTCTGCTCAAAGTATAAAGTAATATTCGAACAGGGCTTGTGTGGCTCTCAGTGGCACTCTGCTCCTATTCAACACAGTTACTGATTTCCCTTGCAAGCCGCAAGAGCTGGCATTAAACCCTGGCAGGTCTCGAGGGTGGCTGTGATGCATGTATGTGCTTAAAATGTCACGAAATTGCATAAGGAGTGAAAAGAATCTGCTGAGAACACTCTGTTCATACTCATTAGTCAGCCTGTTGAAGAGGGCATCAAGGCATGTAAGCCCCAAAACACATAATTAGATGCTCTTTAACTGCAAAAGTGCTGTCAGAGTGAATGTTTCTGCCAGGCTGCTGTGCGTTGTTTTGATTTGCCACATTCTTATGTGCATTAGGAAAGACAAATAAATTATTGAGAGCTGATCAAGTCATCATGAGAATACAAATCACATTAAAAATGCATGCTGTTGTTGTCTTCCTCGGATCAGAAGTACTGCCCTTTGCTCTCTCTCCAGGAAAGCAGTTTACCTTGTCAGGGCAACTAATCAGGTTGTCAACTGGTGTCAGTTACGCTGATGTATCAAATGATCACATGGTGTGTTTTTTAAGAACAGTGGATGGAAAAAGTCAGCGGCTACATATCTTTTAGCCAAACTTTTCATATGAATATTTATATTTTATACATACATTCCTTAATTTCTCAGTCAAAAATTCCCTTCTCAAACCAGACAAACTGAGTAGACTTTTGGGTTTTTTGCCATAAGCTTTATTTCCCAATTGCTATAGGTCTCAAAGATCACATTACAACAGGCATAAAAATAATAGTTACAAATGAAAAAACATCACACATTCTCTACTCACTCTCTCTCAGTCTCCAGCCTGCTATTCTCTGACCTTATTAAAATCCAAAATGTAGAGAGATAAGGATGCATTTCCCTGTTTTATATGTTTTAACTAAAGGCTATTTGTGAAAAATGCACAAAGAAGACTCCCTGCTAAACCACTTAGGAAAAAACTGCTACAAAACTCCATAAGCAGAAATTCAACTCGACATATATGAGAGAAGTAGTGGAGCATAGTGTCAATGAAAATCATGGGTATAAATTTAGAGAGTCCATCCAGTTATATTACATTTTCTATAGGGCTAATGCACTGGTTTAGAGACTTAATGCAACAACAACCAATTGCTTTTCCCAATTACTAAAAATACCTCCCACAACTAGGTCAATCTTTCCTAAAAATTTCACAAACACTCACCAAGGCCTCCTGCTCCAAGGAAAATACCTCCCACCGCATCAGCATCACACTCCCTAGACACTCCGATGATGATGCAGCCTGCCACAATGCCGAGCAGGGCTGAGCCCACCCGTAGGCCATGGTACTCCCCAACGCTGACGGGGTTCATTCAGCAGGTGGAGGCACCCCACCTGCCCTTAGCACACTGTGTCCTGACACTGTACTTTTTCAATTCTTTGACTCTGACACCTTACTGCCACTGACAACTTTACCATAATCTGCACGAGCCTTGCCCTTGCTTTACTTTTACTGGCACAGAAAACACTTTCTCTGGCAGAGTCTTAGTGTCTATTCTATCTCTATTCTTCTTTTCTCAAGACGTCTCATGCATCTTTAAAGTTAGAGCTCAGGTTTCCACTGCCACTGAAAATTAGAAAGCTTAGGACGCAGACCCTTATGACAGCGATACTCAGGCTACAAATCTGATCACAAACCCTCCTAAGCAGACCCAGCACAGTGCATTGAACGTGCCTATGGTGTTATTTAGGAATATACATACAGCTGTGTGGCTGTCTTTGAGGCATGCAGTGCGTCACAAACTTAAAAGTCAGACAGCAGTATATCTACAGTTGCAGAGTGGGCCAGCGACACAAAGACACAGCACAAAGGACAACAGAGAAATAAAGTTGGACTATGTGTTACTTGTGTGTTTTGTCTGTAAGCTTGAAGGGAATGTTTAATGAAAGGTTCAGAGAGTCCTCTACGGTGGCAGCCCGAGGCCAACCATGAAGGCCTGCAGTTGCCATAGGAATAGTATATCCATGGCAACGGAGGAAAAAGAGGGTTAGCAGGATAAACACCGGTGAATAGGACATCAAATGAACTTGCTGGGTAGAGCAAAAAACAGTCACATTTCCTGTTAAGCAAATAAACTCCTTTTATCAAGAGCCATGTGTGTACATCTTTTATTTATCAGTGTTGGTGATCCAACATGTGTGTGTGTGTGGGTGGGTGTGTGTGTCTTCTCTGTGTGAGACAGGCTGCACTTACCTAATGAGTTATTGTAATCTTTGTTGCTTTAAAATGAAAAAGAAAAGTTGCTAGTGTTCACATAATGGTTTGGTCCTTTCAACCACTACATCTAGAGCTATCACTATGGGGTGCAGGGCAAAGTCAATACCACTAGCAAATAACCACTAGTGTAAGTTAAAGACAGAAAATTTTAAGATATTTCAGTCTCATTCTGATTGTATATTTCTGTGAATTAAGAATTGCACTTCCATGTGATTTCATATTGAGAAGTTAAATCTTGAAGGGTAAATTAGCTATAACCGCTCTGTACGTTTATCATCGTTAAAAAGATCCGCAACCTCGTAACTGATTGAAAAAAATACTTGCGTTGGCCGGGAATCGAACCCGGGTCAACTGCTTGGAAGGCAGCTATGCTAACCACTATACCACCAACGCTCGACAGTCGAGGAATTCAGACAATATCATAACGGAACGACTAGCCGAGCAGCAATGTCAGCAATGTCTCGGTAATATAAGATATTATAAGATATAGAGGTCATATCCCTTTAAAACTACCAGTTCTAAAATTGTATCCAGTGTCACAAAACGTCGGGACTGTATGAGATGCACAACTTACATCAACACTTCATGTAACAAAGCGGGTTTCAAACATTCAAACTTACCCCTATAATATGATAGATACCCCTACAATGTCACAAAAACTTAGTGGCCCGTACGGGGATCGAACCCGCGACCTTGGCGTTATTAGCACCACGCTCTAACCAACTGAGCTAACCGGCCTACGTGTTAGTGTCTCATGTAATTGCTGTATATTTCACGATTTGTGCGTGTAGAATGACAATGATATTTTCATCTGACATTGACACAATCACAGTTTCACAAAAACTAACATTGCTTTCTGTCAACCGTAATCGCTAATATCATATTCATATTTTCTTGACATTCCACAGCGTTCTCAGACCTCGTGGCGCAACGGTAGCGCGTCTGACTCCAGATCAGAAGGTTGCGTGTTCAAATCACGTCGGGGTCAGTATGAAATACCTTTTTTTTAAATTTTTTTGTTCTCACCATCAGAACAACTGGATGGTTCCACCATGCTCTACTGCAATCCTTAACTAGTTAATGGATGGTTTTCAATACATTACCTCGATGATATGTGCTGTGATTTTATAACACGTTATGTCGACTATAATAGTCACGAAAGATTTCTACATTCACCGTTACGACAAAAAGCATTTTTTCTAAAAAGAAAAAAGGATCAGAATAGTTCGGGAAAACATGGGCTCGTCCGGGATTTGAACCCGGGACCTCTCGCACCCTAAGCGAGAATCATACCCCTAGACCAACGAGCCACGCTTGCTCCAGAAATTGCCTTGTTTCTTTCCGAATACTATTCCATGAACTTTTTTTCGAAGCTTTCGAAGTCAAACTGTCAAACAATGGCTGCTGTCATGTCCATGAACAGTGCATTACATGCAACAGAAAGATTGACACGAAGCTTAACGGATTCTTTAAAAATATCCCCACTAAAGTGACACAATTTTACAGAAAAGGGCTGTTGGCACAAATTTACTGATTTTGTGAAGTGTATAACTGGTAACCATAGGAGCTCTTAGGAGGTCGATGGCCCCTGTGCATAGTGAGAAGTGAAACTCGTGAAAACTACATACAAGTGTGTAATTATGGTGAAATTAATTTATATCAGGTAACATAAGCGAATGACTTTGTGTTACCTTTTCGCCAATAATGTTATTTCTATGTAGAAGGCTGTCAACTTACCCCTTGTCAATCCAAAAATGTCCTTTGCCAGCATCAGCTAATGTTAGCAGCTCGAATTCGTGTTAGCTAATTACCGAAAGTTAGAGCTAGATAGAATTTTAATTTACTTCTTGATAAAAAAAGAAAAATGCAATTGAGTATTAGCAACATTTTATATTGAAGGTCTAAACATGAATATGTTTCGTTGAGTCAAGCTGCAATAGAGCCTCCTACCACCTGTTGCAACTTACACTAACCTTACCTGAGGAAGCTGCATGCCCCTTGGCTGGCTTATTGACTGTGTGCTAGTACCCATTAGCTTTAGTTGCATAAAAACATCTAGCTATTGGCTATCAGTAAGCATAGACTTAAGAGGTTAAGTTACATTTTATCAAACTTTGCAGCCTTAAATTAAAATCATTATAACTTGTAAATTTATGTAGAGACAGTTTGGGAGACATTCATACTTTAACAAATTGAACTCAAAAATTGTTTAAAAAAGAAAAATAACACGCTCGTCATTTTAAAACAATAATAAATTTATGTTTGCCTTTTACGTTCCTATGTCACATTCAAAGGCCGTTTATGTGAGGCTATCAGTAACGTTACCCTGTACTGGAAAAGACAGGGCCATATAATGCTGATTTGTAAGAACAAAGTGATATTCACTGTATTTAAACCCCATTTTTCGGTGACATGGTTGCCATGCTTAAATTTATTGCGTACCGTAGACGCATGTGACATGAAAGTGTATATACAGTGGTTATATGGTTATTGTTACTTCGTTGTTTGTGAATACGTACAGTCAGCAAATCTCTCTACGGCATACGGGTTTTATCTGTTGTCATGTGACCCATACTCAGCCATCTTGTGGAAAACGAAGAGAGAGAGAGAGAGCCCAGAGAGAGCCACACAACTCGCATACAAACCTTGTGCTGTCAGAACAAGCAGAGGTAAGACAGCCAAAGTTTAATACACTACTAAAGAAAAATCGTACATTTAGTAAAAGTGCCATACCAAAAAGGCATTTTCGGGCGTACTGGGGCGCTTGGGACTGCTGTTAAACCACCTTGGCCTTGAAGCACCGGGCTCCAGTGTCTCCGTGTGCTTGTCCGGGCCGTGTGAGGTGCGGGACGGTTGACAAGGAAATTTTGTTGTGGATCCTGGCTGCTCGAAGGCCGCGTTAGCTAGTTAGCCAACCTGTTAGCGTACTAGCTCCAAGTGTACAGTATAGGGATTAACTTGTGTTAGGGCAACGTTACATTTGTCACATAGAATTGAGGACAATGCTTCTCCTTCTGTGGTACACTTAAATAGTGTCAATTCGCGTGTAGCTGTATCTTTACGCATGAAATCCATAAATTACATTTCCTACGTTGGGATAAAACGCTGCTAGCCAGCTAGTCTGCCAACCGCAGTTAGCCTATTTGCTAGCATAACCAACGTTGGCTACAGTCTTGCTGGCTAGCGAGAGGACCCTGGTGTGGCATCAGCATGTAGCACTTTGAGCACTAACTAACGCTAGCAGCAACTCTGCTGCCACCCTTCAACTTAAATATAACTCATCTTTCAATATCTATCAGTCATGAATGTTTTGGTTCATGTCAGGCACTTGTCACTTCAATAATCAATTGTTATTGTTTGTTTGAGTAATAAGCTTGCTACGTTGGCTAGCGTAATGTTGGTTAATCGTGGGTGTTTTCCCCATAATCGTCCCGGTTGACCATCGCAGCTCATAATGAACACTTCACGCCAACTTAAAACATTATTTAGTATCGAAACCAACATCAACTCGATTATGGTCTGTAACGACAGCATGGGTCGGTCTGACAATGCTAACGTTGGGTAGCCTCAATGCTTTCCTGTTTGGATAGCACTAACGTTACGGGGTAGACTTGACGCTTCACAGAATGTAACTATGCCAACTTTGCAAGAACATGGTTAGTCATTTTTTTTCCGATTGTTTAAGTCGTTTTCTCGTTATCAAAAATACTCTGACGTGCTCGAACTGATAACAGTTGTGTTGTTGTGAACAGATTGTAGTTTCCGAGCTTTGGCTAGTAGTAAAATCATTCCAAACGAGTCATAAAGTTATGTAAACTCAGGTAGTTGTTCGGCTTCACTTTATTTGAACACTGACACATGTGCGAAGTGTGTAGGAAAATTGTCACAAATGTGTTTCATTTCAGATAAATCGCTGTACTGTGTAAAACTACCAACTCACACGTGGCTTATCCTGTCTCCCATATGGTCATTGGTAGTGTTAGTCTACCGTTGCCTGTTGTGCCCCATACTTGAGGAAGCCTCTCTATGTAATAAATCCTCTATTTCAAACCATGTTATAGGTAAAGTCTTGACAGTGGAGACACTCGCTGTAACAAACATCCACCTCTGTTGAAATAACATGATGACTTATTTATATATATGTATGTTGTTTTATACATGGTAGTATTATTTATTATCTTTTTTTTTTTGTTAATTTGCTCAAGAAAAGACGCTCTCCAGTTCGTCAGTTACAGGTGTCTGACATACACTCCCTGCAGGCTGGGGGACTTCCTGAAATAGCTTTAGCAGATTGAAATTGTACACTTCTTGTGTGCTTGTGGGATGGGCTATTCTGAAGAGCTGGAATACATTAAAGTGGTTGACACAACACAAGTATTTTCTTAATGATAATGTTATGAATTAATGTTGAATATTCAAATGCGACAGGACAGCACTGCAGTCAAATTGAATTTTATTTGTTTAGTCTAATCCAATTTTCCATGACCAAACAAAAGTACAAACCAAACAAACAAGAGTTTTTTTAAGGAGGTACAATTACTATAGTCATCTGTTGCACCACAAGTATATGAACAAAACTCAAGTCAAAAGCAGCTAATCTGTTGTTACTCTTCCTTCTTTTCTTTGAAAATTGAGTAGAAAAAGCTACAATACAGCAGTCATGCATACTTTCATTGTCTTACATTTTATATGGTTTTCAAATACTGTTTAGTATGATGGTACATACTGGGTGGTAATAATCCCTGTCCTCTTTTTTATATTTGTAGAACATCAAGGAAGAATGGCTGAAACTCAGACACTTAACTTTGGACCTGAATGGTAAATGAAGTGAACTGACATTGTCTTAATATCAGTCTATGAAAGGATTTTTTGGTTGTGAAACTGGTTTTCTGTTGAGACCTTTGCAGCTTTTCCATACAGGTTCAGACATGCCAAATGCTACCTCAGCTTTATTGTTGTCTCCCCCTTCTCCGTCCCCTTTTTTTTAAAAAACCCTTTGTCTCTTTGCAGGCTTCGTGCCCTGTCTGGAGGTGGTGGCAGCGGCAGTGGTGGTGGTGGAAGTGGCTGTGCAGTTGCCTCTCCACCACTATCACCTGCATTGCCAAAGTATAAACTTGCAGACTATCGCTACGGGAGAGAAGAAATGTTAGCACTTTATGTAAAGGATAACAAGGTTGGTAGGCTGAAAATGCCCGGATTTCTCAATGCAGGCTTGAAGTCAATGTTATTTGAATACAAATTATATTACTGCTGAGATTATATTTACATCTCCACTACTTATGTAAATCTTTCATACTGTAATGCATCGTAACATTTGTTTCATTTATTTCTCTCCTAGATCCCTATAGACCTACATGATAAGGAGTTCCTACCCATATTGCAAGAGGAGCCCTTGCCGCCTCTGGCGCTTGTGTCTTTTACAGAGGAGGAACAGGTAGGAGTATTGTCTTACTATCAGATCTCACTTCTGTTGAGAAATGGAAGGATCAGAAACAGTTTCGGACATATCAAACCACTCGAAATAAATGTCACGTTGGCCTCATGCCAGTGGGCTTTTTATTGTCATTTCTTGGATTATACAGTCCCTTTTTTT
Organism: Acanthurus tennentii; assembly: GCA_029783805.1. Classification (NCBI taxonomy): domain Eukaryota; kingdom Metazoa; phylum Chordata; class Actinopteri; order Acanthuriformes; family Acanthuridae; genus Acanthurus; species Acanthurus tennentii. The sequence continues at coordinate 12,268,676 of JAPZDZ010000004.1, read as the reverse complement.
AATTGACTACCAAATACAGAGCAAGCACACAGAAAAAACTGAGAGCCTGCTGTCCAACACCCCTAATCCCCTCCCCTGTTTGTATTTGCAGAGAAATTTTTCCATGTCTGTAAACAGTGCAGCTGTACTTCGGTTAACAGGACGAGGAGGCGGGCCAATAGCAGGGGCACCAAGAGGCCGAAGTACCTCAAGGGGTAGAGGTAAGAATTGAACTGAGAACATACATGAAGGTT
>JAPZDZ010000004.1:12255221-12268343 GCA_029783805.1 Acanthurus tennentii | reverse complement strand
TGGGTATGATGCTATCACTCTAAAGGCTCGCTCAGCATATTCCGCTCAGCTGTTGAAAGTCATAATTGGTGTGCCTCAAACATGGAAAGCTCTGTTTGAAATAAGAAGGCTAGTCGTACACACATACTGAGACACCTACATAAATCTTTGGGTCTGTTAAAGCTGCATTAATGAGTTCAATACTTAACAACACTGGCCTCTGTGTGCCTCAGATGAACTGTATGGGGATTTTTTTCTTGAAAGTCATTCACAAATAGCATTTTTCGTCTGACAGACCCTAAGAAGGTATGAGGAAAATACAAAAGTATGCCAATGACAAACTATCTTACACTGCCTTAACTACTGTCAAAAGCTATTGTTTAGAAATTATGTAGAGGACAGATTTATTAAATATCACAAGGGCTATTTTATTGTGAATGTTCTGGCTGGAAAAGGAAAGAGACAATACAGCATCATGATTCAGCATATTTATGCAATGGACGATGTTAGTTCAGTTATGTGTATATATGTGCATGTGAATCTCTGCGGGAACACATTTTAAGGTATAAAGAACAAAATCCATGTAAAACTCATTCAATCTATTGACCTCATTACCCACTGCTAATAGCTTCAAAGTGGTAATAGACTTTCTGTCTATTATTTTTTGTTTTTGAAAATCTCAAATGTTTTTGTAAACTGCTAATGTTTGAACCATATTTGTGCTTCATATCCTACCTGATGCTTAGCAGTTGCACATAGTTATAGGCAACAGGACCTCTTTAAGTCATGGCACCCTGTGATTGTTTTCAGGTCGGGGAAGAGGAGATGGGGGGTTTTACCAAAGAAGTTTTGATGATGTGGAAGGTTTTGGTCGTGGAGGGAGGGAGATGCACCGCTCACAAAGCTGGGAAGAAAGGTATTGGAATACTCTTTTTTCAGTTTTGTTGTTAAAATGGGCCCTTATTTTCATTATTTACACATATTCAATACAAGTATTTACTTGACAGCTATTTAAACCTCTTCTTGCTTTGACACAAAGTTTGGTTTTGTCATCTCACCAGGGGAGATAGGAGGTTTGAAAAGCCAGGTCGAAAAGACCAAGGTTGGTGTTAAAATTTTCTCAAATAATCAATGAATGATGTACTCACTCACAAACACAGAGACTTATCTACTTTTTGCTCTCTGTCCACCTAGTCGATGCTGCTCCAGGACATTTTCAGATGAATCACAGTAAGTTTGTCTATTGTATTAGGTCAATAATTGGCCTGTAGGAAGTTCTTAAGTAGGTATAAATGACACATATTACAGTTTGTTTGTTTTTTGATTAACTGACAGCAGTAAGTGTGTTTGCTAATCTGGCTTTATTTTTAACTATCCACCTACCCACTACTACCCAAAGTTCGTAGCAACTATGAAGATGGTGGAACAGGCTTACCAAGGAAGCATGACTTCACGCGTGCAGAGAGTGAGAATTGGCGTTCTTCGCGTGATGATCAGAGCGGTGAGGATGATGAGGGGGGCTGGCGCCTGGCAGGTTCTCGCCGGGATGGTGACCGATGGTGCCCCCCGAGCCCAGGTGGGCACTACCCTGACTCCATTACTGATACAATTTTCTTTGATAATTTTTTTTCTTTTGATCAGTGTACTCACAGCATTCTGCTAGGTTTTCTGTATGGCCTGATAAAAATTAGATACGCGTGTTTATCATCATGTGAGCTGTTGTGTCTTTCTGTTAACTCATTGTAGTGCACAGGAAAATCTATGTAAGATTGGTTGTACAACTCTAACATTTTTTTCCAATTTTCCTCAGATGGGCCTCGGTCAGCCGGGTGGCGGGAACACCCAGATCAGCGTCGCCGTTTTCCATTTGATGCAAGAGAGGACGAGCGTGGCTACAGGAGGCCTCGGTCAGGCAGTGGCAGCCTGGAGGATGAGAGGGACAGTCTGCCAGAATGGTGCCTGGAGGACGCAGATGAGGAGGCAGGCACATTCGACTCATCAGGGGCTTTTCTCTCTCTTAAGGTGAGTTTGGACTCAAGGGGAGTTTTTGTGTATCACAAAGACTAACAAATGTAAGTTATTGTAAATTTGTACTTTGTTGTGTATTCAGAAGGCATCCAAGGAGCCAATCCTGGAAGAGGCAGAGCTTGATTTTAAACCCTTGGAAGAGTGTGAAGAGGGCCTGGAGGAAGAGGACAGTCAGCCCAAGGAGACCAAAGAAACAGAGACAGAGGCTAAGAGAGAGCCTGAACGAAAAGGTCAGTTACTGTATTACTCTGAGTGCTATATTTTTTCTTTTTTTTTTTCAAAATGCATTTATATTGTTGTGTAATGTTGTTTGGCAGGCATAGATATGAAATCAAATGAGCTGTGTGCAAGAATTGAAACTCTACATTCTTTTAATTTTTGCTGCCTCTCATCTTCATAGTAACTTACTGAACATCCTCTTTTATTTTTCTATTTTTCTTTTGTTTTTACTTATCAAGGATTATAGTCACAATTGGTAGTGTCCAATCTTATGTCTTTACTTTGGTGGGGGGGTTTTTTCAGAGTTGGCGAGGGTGTCAGAAGAGGCTCCACCTGTCGCTTCACCTGTTGTTCCCCCAGTCTCTGAGCCCCAGGCACCTGTCCAGTCTCTGTCCAAGAGCCAGCCCAGTAGAACAGAAGAGTCTGAGAGACCAGCTGAGCGGCAGCAGCCCCTGGAGCTCCCACAAGAGCCCTGCAAAGTCCCCATGCACATCCCCATGTCTAACAGCATGCTTGAGTCCCTACCAATGACCCATATATCCACCACTCTTGCAGGTAGGATTTGGGTCTTTAATTTCACTGCTACTAAGTCTTTGATGCTAGTAGATTCCACCTATCTGGAAACCCTCCTAATATCTGTTATTGTTCTATGCAGAAGTTTCCACTCAATCGTCCACTGTACAGCTACCGCAGCAAAAACCCATGGAGGTTCCTGTGGCAATGAACAATCCTTTGCCCTTTCCTTCAAATATATTGGCTCCTATTAGCAGGCCCACCACTGTGCCACACGATGCAGATGAAGATGAGGGGCTGAAACACTTTGAGCAAGTAAGATAGTAGGCTTATAACAAGAAAATTTATTATGAGATAGTGGAGCCATTCTCAATGAGGGTTTCACTAACAGCTACAAGATACAAGCTTTCAGTCATTGAGGAGAAAATTATGTTGTGAAAATAACGGTGCCACATATATGAATACTCTTCAAATGAGCCCTTTATAAATGAAAAATAAAAGTTAATTTCCCAAAGAAGACCATAAAAAAAGTTGTAACAATGTCTGTCCAGTAAAACCCTAGTCTGACTCACAGGAAGTAGGCTGTTTGTAGATGCCAGCCATTGACAGACTATTTTAGTAGGCATTCTTCTCTGCTTTTTACTCTTCGAAGTCCCTGTTGTTACGTAAAACAACAACAATAGCCTCTGAGCAACCCACACATTGAAATGATAAGTTTAAACAAAGATTTGGATTTTGAAGAAAGGAGAGCCTGCTTTGTACTTAGTTCTCGGGATATAGTTAGTTCAAGGATATAGCCATTTTAATGCCAGTACTCTCCTCCCCACATGCTTATGTCCCCCTTTCAATGACAACTATAAGCTATGTACTGTAGACAACTGTGATGTATACCAGAATGATAACTGGTTCAGTCAAACTTAACCTTTGTCTGGTGCTTGCATATCACTAAAAACGAAGTGTAAAGTTGGGTTTAGCTTTGCCAAAATACACGGCAAAACAACTAAATATCTGAAAAATCTGGAAAGGGCCCCTTTGTATAAAATGTTATTGCTTATAGCATTATGAGTAATGTATTGTTTTATTAAATATCTCTGTGTCTTCGCTCTTCAGGAAGCAGAAAAAATGGTAGCATACCTACAGGATGGTGTGGTGGACGATGACAGACATGCAGCAAAGGCCTCGGAGAAGCCGAAACCTGCAGGCCTGCCTCTGACCCATGAGGCTGCTCTCAAGTGGTTCTACAAAGACCCTCAAGGAGAGATACAGGGTGAGATTGACATTACATGCTTAAAATGTGATTTAAATACTGTACTATTTTCAAAACGGCTCCATTATTGCTTCATTATGACTGCTTCCTCTCATGTGCTCACCTTTTGGGCTCTCAGGTCCATTTAGTAACCAGGAGATGACTGAGTGGTTCCAGGCTGGTTACTTCACAATGTCTCTGTTAGTCAAAAGAGGATGTGATGAAATATTTCAACCTCTTGGAGAGATTATGAAGATATGGGGGAGGGTACCGTTCACTCCAGGCCCTGCACCTCCTCCTCTACAGGTAAGCGTTTGCGAAATGTGGCCTTTTATTATCTTCCATCCAAAGGTTTGCTTAGTTATCAACATGAGCTGTTAGTACTACACATGACCTGTAGGTGGTGTGGTATCCCACATTTTTTCCAGTAAAATGTCTCATGGTATTCCTCATGTATCAGTTATTAAGTATTTCTAGATGGTCTTTGTCTTCAGTATTACACAGTAGTTATGATTTTTTTTTTGTCTCCTGTGCAGATTACCATTCAAGTTGTATGAAAATGTGTTATGTGGTCAATTCTGATATGAAATTACCATACTTTAAAAATTTTTTACCTGAAGCTACTCCTTTTTCCTTTTTTCAAGTTTTGCATCCATCTGTACTGTTATTCAGATGCTATTTGACTTGAGTAAGCAGTAGGGGTAGCAGTCTGTCTCTCTCAAAGATGTGCTCTTCGGCACAAAAATTTCAGTGCTGGTTGATTCAACTTGAACTGGTGCCTGGTAGTATTGACATAATAATACAGTTGGTCCCATAAAAAGAACAAAGAAATACTCATCTTTGCTCAATGATGTTATATGTTTGTAACTACGTTTTACTCATTTGACTGATTTTATTCTTACTGTGACTCTTTCTAAAATGCAGGCGGATGGTGATCAAGAGAGATTGAAGAGGCAGCAGGAACTCACTGCTCTCAATCTTTACCAGTTACAACAGCTCCAATATCAATACCTCCTAAGGTATGCGCACCTCTGATTTGACATGATCGTTTACTTGCAGCTTGCTGATGTGTCATTAAAAAAAAAAAAATCCAAATACATGTACATACATACCCGCTTGAAGTTAAATTAACAATGTCTGGTAAAATAAATAAACCCCTGATTTTTTTCCTCTTCTTCTTTTTTAATTAATTCACTATTTATCTGTCTTCCACTGTTTAGGCAGCAGTATGCCCAAGCCCTGGCCCAGCAGAAAGCTGCAGTTCTTAGCTCAGCTCCTCTTCAGCAGCAGCAGCAACATCAACAGCAGATTAACCTGCTACTACAGCAATACCAGGCTCTTAAGCTAAGGTTGAAAAGACCCACACACTATACTACACATTCTGTACCCATATCTTACCTTGCATTGTTTCCTTTAGTGTTTCTTCTCTTTAGTCCTCGGCAGATGTCATTTTAAGACCCTGTATCTGTTCATTGTCTACCTTTTCTCTTGTTCTCTGGTACCGAAATCCTATCCTCTGCCCTGTTTGTTACTCTGGCTGAGGAAAGAAAAGTACTACTACTTGAATTTTCTGTTTCATTGTCATCACTTTGCGATTGATTGACATCCTGTGACTATTCCAGTTTCAGTTGTTACAGTTGTTTCAGTGCACTGGAGAATATATTTTATGTCCTGTTAGGGCTGGGCGATATGGCCTAAAAAAGAAATCTCAGATTTTTTCACAAAAAAATCCCGATTCACGATTTAAATCGATTTTTTCTCCGCACTCTCTGAACTACGGGAGCCCAGTTGATGAGAAAATCGATTTTTCATTAAAACAAATCGGCATTAAGTACAAATTCAGTTCGATTTATCGCCCAGCCCCATGTCCTGTCATTTAATTTAGACATGATGACATTTCATACATCTTTTGAAGCAGAAGTGAATTTGCAGTGGTATGATCTATACAACCAAAACACTGGACATCAAGGGTGCGTGACAATCGATTTTTTTATTTCCTTATGTTTTTGTAGAGCATCCGAAAGCCTCCTACCTCCTGTTACCCGATCTCTGTCTGTACCAGATTCTGGTTCTGTGTGGGAAATGCAGAACCCGTCATCTCAGGCCTCCTGCACACCAAACCTCCAACCAGCTGCTCCGAGCAGTGAGTTTCTCCCTAAAACATTCTGCAGAGTTGCTTTTTTTTATCTTCTTTTTTTGTCTGTTTGTTTGGAGTTTAAGTCTGTATCATATAACAGATGTATTTTAACATATTTCATCACTCTCAACAGCATGGGATGGCAGCAGTGTGTGGGATTTACCTATAGACTCCATGGCACAGGCTCCAACCATTGAGCAGATGCAGCAGTTAGAGAAGTCAAAGTCGGCAAAGGTAGATACGTTTTCTGCTCACTTTGCTGTTTGCTGCTCATGTGAAGTTGAGGCATCAAGTATCCTTGAATACAGCAGCATCTAATATCAGAGTTTTTTAAGATGTAACTGTAGCTTCATCTGTCATGTATGAAGTCTTTTGCAGAAGTTCATTTGACAAAATCATTGCAAAGGTTTTTGTTGTCCATGTAAAAACATTGCTCCTTTTTTTGCAAACTCTTCATCCATATTGACCCCAATTTTAAAAGTAAGAGTTTCTACTTGAAAGCATGAAAGACCATTGGCAAATATAGAGTAGTCCTCTCAGCCTCCTGACTGTACCAAATCAAGCTTTTCTGGTGATTCCAAGCTTTTGGGTATGATAACTCAGGAATAAGCTCTATTGTGCCATCTCAGTGCATAGTACCATAAATTTATTTTCGTTTTCTCATCTATCAGTTGGAGCTGGAGAGGCGTGAGGCAGAAATCAGAGCCAAAAGAGAGGAGGAGGAGAGGAAACGGCTGGAAGAGGCTCTGAGGGCTCGACAAGAGGAGGAATGCAAACGCCTGGAAGAGGAGGAGCTGGCACGGCAAAAACAGGTGGGGATTTTGAACAATGTAGATCTGAACCCACAAAGTATTTGAGATACTGTTTCATTGTTAACACATTCACACTACTATGTTTTTGTTAAGAAAAACAACCAACAGCCATGTTTACACTCAGTATTCACAACATTCTCGGATTCTAGAAAGGAATTGTTGTGAAACACTGCTAACCCTGTTTTAATTTAAAAACTCTGGGGTCGTGTGCATTCTCAGTATGATGAATCATTGACTTAATGATGCAGACAAACAATTTTACTCCCTGACTGTGAGTAATCAGTCATGACCTGTCCTTCCCTGTTCCATCACACCCGCATCACGTGAGCCTTTTCTGGCAAAATTCAAACATCAGCCTGTATTTATTTTTAGCCTCAACAACTAGTGGTTAATTCAACATAAGTCTTGCCATGTATGCCCGCAGCTGTTGTGGTGTTAAATTCTGTGTTATATCGTGCTCCTTCTGCTAACATGCATAGGGGGCAAATGGCAAACGGCTGACCAGTGTACATGAAAAGTCATTGATATTTGTTTTAGGAGTTAGTCTCAAAGAAGATAATTTCCAACACAGTGCAAAAACAATCTGGATGGAAATACTCTTTGTTTAAAATGTTATTTTTAAGTGAAAGGTATTAATGTGGACTGAGTCGCGTTCTTTTATGGAGTTAATAATTGAGTGTTATAAATGTTAGGAGGAGGCATTAAGACGGCAGCGAGAGCAAGAGGAGGCTCAGCGCAGACAAAAAGAGGAAGAGGAGAGATTGGCACAAGAGGAAGCTCTCCGTAGATTAGAGGAGAGGCGGAGGGAAGAGGAGGAGAGAAAGAAACGGGAAGAGTTCCTTCGCAAACAGGTAAGCTGCCGAAAAAAAGTCATATACTTTTCTTTCTTTTGGACTCCAAATATCTCATTAAATGACTGTTTTTTTTTCTCCCACCTCACTAGGAAGAGGAGCGCCGAAAGCAGGAGGAACTTGAAGCATTAAGGAGGCGTGAGGAAGAGAAGCGAGCAGAGGAAGAGGCAGCAGCTGCTGCAGCAGCAGCTGCTCTGGCCCAACAACAGGAGGAGGAGCAAAAGAGGAGAGAGCAGGAGGCCCAAAGACAGCAGGAGCTGCAGAGACAGAGACAGCAGCAACAGGAGGCCCTCAGGAGACTTCAGCAACAACAACAACAGCAGCAGCTTGCACAAATGAAGGTAAAATCTTCGAAGATTAGTCAGCAAAAGTAAACAGTACAAAAAGTATATGAAGTTGACAACATCTTGTCCTGATCCTCAGCTTCCATCAACGTCAAAGTGGGGCAAGCAGTCAGCCAATGCGATAAATCAGACTCAGAACACCCTGTCACTGGCTGAGATTCAGAAACTGGAAGAGGAGAGAGAACGAAAGGCGCGGGAGGAGGTAAGGACAGCAAACAGCAGTCGTCTTTCTTAGAGTCAGGCTTGTTGTGTTAGCTGGATTTATCTTCAACAATGCTTTAGTACCTTACTTGAGTTAAAAGTAATGCTGTTTTTTGTCTTCTATCTGAATGCCATTTTTGTGCAAATTATCACTGTCATCCTTCTCCGACCCCATAGCATCGACGTCAGCAGCAAGAGCTCCTGAAGCTACAGCAGCAGCAGGCCCTGCAACTGGCTCAGCAGCCCCAGGCCAAGCTGTCTGGTTGGGGTAGTGTGGCCAAACAGCCAGCCATTACCAAATCTTTGCTGGAGATTCAAAGGGAAGAAGCTCAGCAGATGAAACAGCGGAAAGAGCAGCAGCAGCCGCAACAACACCCTGTCTCCCAACAAAACCGCAGTCAAACCAGAACTGTACGTGACCCATAAGATATTGCATCTTATTGGCAAACAACATTAAAAGCTATATAGAGCTGTGAAGTGGGTTGCCAGTCTCTAGTGGATTCAGAACTACAGTGACATTGAATATTGCTTAATGCAGCTATCTCCTCATCTGGATGTGATAGCTAACTTATTCTGGGTAGTTGATAAATCTTGAGAAAGGCTGCTTGAAGATATTACCAGACTCTGAACAGTTTAAAAGAATTTAAACTGTAATAGAGCTCTATTGTTTTTCATGTAACCTCTGTAATTGTACTGACCTCAAGATATCTACTTGTCAATTGGCAAAAATAATCATTAGCAACTATTCTAATTGTAAATCAACAATGTTTTTTTTTTAAGCACAAATGCAAAATGTTACATTGTCCCAGATTTTCAACTGTGAGGTTTTTATCCTTTTCTAAGTATTCTGTGAATAGAAAACTGAAAATTGGGAAGTAATAAGCAGATTAATTCATGACGAAATGAAAAGAGACCAGAAGCACAGGAAACAAGTGTCATGGCATTAACGGTGTCTCACTCTTGTCACAGACATCTCTGAGCAACTCAGTGTGGGGGTCTGTGAACACTAGCTCCTGCACTAATTGGGGCTCAGACTCCAGCAGCATCTGGGGTGACACCCACAACTCTAATTTGGGCTTCTGGGATGAGGCTGTAAAAGAGGCTGTCCAGCAACCTCCCCAATCCAGAAAAGGCAACACACAGAAGAACAACAAAGGCAACGCTAATCTCAGGTACATTTCACTAAGAATTTTATTAAGAATGCAAAAACTAAAAAACAATTTCACAACCTCTGTTGAAAAACATGACTTACCACGTGAAGGATATGAGTAATGCACAGAGCTTAATGACTTCCTTTTGTCTTCCTCCTGCTTTTTTATACACTTCATAAGTAATTCTGGGCGGGCCAATAAGAAGGTAGAAGAGGAGGAAAAGCTGCTAAAGTTGTTTCAGGGGGTCAGTAAGAGCCATCAAGACACCTTCATGCAATGGTGTGAGCAAACCCTGCACATGCTCAACACAGCCAACAATCTGGATGGTAAGACTTCAAAAATAAGCATTGCAAATGCTCTCCACCCACAACTGTTGACGGGCCATTTCTGGAGGCCAAACTCAAATATTTTCAAACTGTCTCCCTGCCAGTTCCCACGTTTGCATCCTTCCTTAAAGAAGTGGACTCTCCATATGAGGTGCATGACTACGTCAGGGCCTATCTGGGGGACACTCCCGAGGCCAAGGACTTTGCCAAGCAGTTCCTGGAACGTCGTGCCAAACAGAACGCTAACCAACAGAAACAGGCACCGCAGAATCAGCAGCAAAGCCTCAAGCAGCAGCAGGTGAGTGGGCCTGACACAGTGCCATTTAGTTTGAGGCTCAGCAAATGGTACCAAATGTTTTGGTTTTAGTCCTGTAAAAGTAATTTGAGTCTTGTAATGTTTCCACTTTGGGACACTTGTGCCTGGCATGTTCAGACCAATCAGAGCCAGTTGTCTGACAAAGCCAATTACATCTCAGTCCATGGCACTACTCTTATTTACCATTCAGGGGTAAATTTCTCTTGCATTAGCTGATTTGAAACAGCCGCAAAAGATATCACTGCATTGCTCATTTCTTGTTTCCTCACAGGAATAAAGACCAAATTTTTAACAGGCAAACTTACAAAAAGTGTTATGTCTAACACAACATAGCCAATTGCTCAGAAATAAAGTACATTTGGTCTCTATATCTCCCTCCTGCTTCTGAAAATAAGAAGCACTTTCCTCCTTGTTTAAGTAATACTAAAGATTGTCTGACCAATGGGAATCTATTAACAAATGTTTTTGCTCTTCTGGATCTCATGGTTGTGTTACATTAAGTCAAGTGGTAACATTTTGACTTATAGATCAGAACTTCAGATTCGCATTTTTCTCCTGCCTAGGATTCTGTATGGGGTGGAACAGGGTCTTCATCCCTCTACCAGTCCAACCATTCGAGTGGCCAGCAGCAGCGCTTTGAGACCGTCACCTCAGGGAAGAAGAAAAAGAAGCAGAAGATGGTCCGCGCAGACCCCAGCCTCTTAGGTGAGTTTAAACATCCATCTGAAAAACTAGAACAATGTGTCACTGCCTCTATTATCTCATCTGCTTATTGGGTCCTTTTTTGGGTTTTTTTTTTAGGTTTTTCTGTGAATGCATCATCTGAGAGACTGAATATGGGAGAGATTGAGACTTTGGAGGACTTTTAAGGGACAGCAGCCAAGCAAACCCCACTGACTGTATCCGATATGAACAGCAGCTGTTTTACCCAAACCCCTGCTGCGGCTCCTTGACCTCTTCCACAACTTCACCAAAATTTCAGTTCCCCACTTATCAGACATACTCTGGTAATCCCTCATAAAATTCTTATTTGTGAACAAACGGTGATCTCAGAGGCAGGGTGTGTTTTCCTGTTGCTTACGGACCTATAATCTGATGAAACCCCTCCAGAGAAATGGACTGAAGCAAACTGGCCAGTGAATCAGCCCACCAGCCGAGAGAGCAGTCACCAAGCTAACAAAAGGTTCTGAAGAAAGTCTGTTGATGTCTGTTGGACATCAGCTGCACAATGTCCTGTTGTAAATTCAACAACAAATTTCAAATTTGGCCTCCATTATATGGGATTTTTTTTAAAGTATGGATATATGGGTTGGGTGGTTGGGGGCATTACAGAAAAGGTTAGAGATTATATCCAGTTGTTTTGTTTTATTTATTTAAAATGTTCCCCCCCCCACAGTTAATTTCCCCTTTCTCTTTTCCCCTCCCTATTTTCTGCTGGGTGTTCATGGATTATGATGGCAACGTAGAGCCCAAGGATTCGTGCCCACTTATGTCCTGTTTTAAGGACATTTTCAAAAGTTCCAAGTAGTTATCTATTTCTTGTAAAATACTAGGCTGTTTAAAGAATAAACTTTCAATTCTGCATCTGTATTATAATATATGAAAATGATCTGCTGGAGTCATACTTTTTTATTGCAGTATGAAACAATAAAACAGTCTGATGTGTGGGCTGTTCACACCTGTGTCTGAACTACTCAGAGAACCCACAAATGTGCTGATTTCTTTTGATTCTCATGCATTCACCAGGTCACCTTCTGAAAAACCACATTCCTGAGATACTGTTGCTCACATTCACATTGTCAGTAAACCTAAGAACATTTCAAATCACTGAGATTTGAAATACAAAATGAAACAAGTTATCGTATCACATGCCTTTTCCCAGGTTAATTCTGCCAAGCAGGCGAGAGTGATCACACTCTCTCAAAAACACAACTGTAACCACTTTTCAAGAAGTAAAAACCTATAGTCTCTTAAATCCACAAAGAGGAAATAAAACTTGCCAATTCCTTCTAATTAAAAGCATCAACATATTTCTATGCACGCGTAGACTGTCACCACATTGAAGCCAACACCTTTTAGAAAGCCCTCACTGACGGTACTGAGTTTGTGATGACCTTTCAAAAGAAATGTGTTGTGACAAAATGGCCCTAATACACCAAACCGTTGTTTTCTTAGGTTTGCTGTTATGACGTGATGCTTGGATCAACTATTAACTATTACTACTACTGTAACTATTTTCTTCAGATGAAGTCAGTCAAAAACTTTTATTTTGCTGCATCGATGATACATTGAAAAGTGGACGCACATAACTTATGATCACATCCACTGATTTGATGCAGAGGTCAGTTTACCAATGATGGAGAGTAATACTTGGAAAAAAAAACATTAATTATGTCCTCTGTTGTTCAGGAGGAGCATTGTTTAGCCTAGAATATAGACCTGATTGTGTGGGTTTGAGGATGACTGAATAAAATTATGCTTGTGTTAAATCCTGCTATCAGACACTGAGTCACCACCTACATCTCAGCTTTGTTCATCCATCTATGTAGGTCTGACATTTACAGGCCCATTTACAGCTGTCCTCCAGGGTTAGAGACACATCTGCCCAGTCAGACCTCAGCAGACAGGATTAAGGATGAGGACGTCATCTTCCTACGTAGCTAACTACATTCATGATAAATGGCAACAAATGTAGGTGAGAATGTAATAACTGTACAAGTTCTCAGTTAAATGAACAACTCTTAAATCAACATGTTTTTGGAGCAATAGACAAAACAACCCCTCAAAGCAATGGCAACTTCTGAGTCGACTAAATAAGGCTTGTTGCATCATGGGAAATGCAGGACCCAGTGTTCTTAAGTTAAAAGTCACAATATCTCAACTCTTACTCTCCTCTGTTTTCCCCTTTTTTTTACTCCTTATAAATGCTGTCTTGATGCATCAGTGTCAACACAGTATAACAATTTATTCTGTATAATCAGTACCCTTTTTTAAAATTT
>JAPZDZ010000004.1:12237716-12251348 GCA_029783805.1 Acanthurus tennentii | reverse complement strand
AGGAGTAAACAACAGAAGCTATTAACCACCAATACAGTGGCTAACATTAGCTTTTAGCTCAGAGGGACTATGTTTTTCTAAAGGCATCAGTGAAGTTAATTCCATGAAACAGAAATTTAAAGCTCAAGTAGCCCTAAACCTCTCCTTATGGAAACAAACACCAATGGAAAACATCATGTTATTATTTTTTACCTTATTTAATCAAGCTGTCCAAAAGGCACAGCCTTTTACACACAGGGACTATTTAATAAACAAGTTTGTTTGACATCCAGTACCCAGCCGTTGCCTGGTTTGGGCCTGGCCGGTTGTTACTGGTTGCAGCCCGCCGCCCTCCATGACCGCACAAGCTGCCTTTTGTGCCCTCGGCTGAAGGCCTCATTGATGGCTAAGCTGGCCGGAGGCCTGGGCCTCCAAACCTCCAGCCAGCTACGGGGCAGGAAGCTGCATTACTCAGAGTCAACACAGCAGCATCAAAATACTCACATCAGAGGTGCATATCAGAAAGCAGAAGATACATCAGCTAACGTGCTGAATTTGAGGCTTAAGATCATATTACATATACTAAGTATACCTATATACTTATATACTTAGTAATTGTGTCATGTTTTCGCTGTATTAGAGAGAAGACTACAACTCTTTGATAATGACAGAGAAAACAGCAAAGCCAAAAATGTGAAACAAGGTGAAGGAGTTTACTGAGGGCGTCAGGGGTTATAAAGTAAATATCTAGCATTAAATAAACTGAGTGTAAACATGTTTGTATTACGGTTTTGTTGGTATGCATAGAGTTGAGGACAGAATAAGTGAATCAGTGAGTGTGTGGGCTCAGAGTGTGATGAGTTGTTTTTTCAGGAGCAGTAAAGATCAAATTTTCCTCCTGTTCCTTTACATTTCCAAAGAACAGCTACACAGATATTCAGAGACAGCACCAATCGTAATCACAAAGTTGTTTTAGTGGTTTATTATCGATCAAGCATTTACTGAGGCTTTGCTGTAAAAGATGTGTTGTGAACTGAAATGTGCCCTGGTCAGAGACTTTGCTTCTCTGGCTACTCTAGAGGTGTGAAAAGTCTCAAGGCAACTTCATGCTCATATGGTAGGAATGTCAGATGACAATTTTGGATGGAAAGAGAACAGACGATTAATTGGCAGAGGAGCTGTCCAGAACCAGAGCTTCATGTGAGGCAAAACAAAACAAACCTCCTGTTCTACAAGTTGGTTGAGGTAGTTTGTTCAGACAATAGACAAGCTCTGTGGAGCTGTTGAGCAAAAAGAGAAACAGGTAGAGAGGCTGCACGGAGCTCAAACGGACAAAATGTTCATCCTTTACAAAGACATCCTTATGCCCAGGTTGGAGCCATTAACCCAGTGAGACAGAGAGAGGCTGTTGGAGTCATTACAGACGGAGCCATGTCTGCAGCCCTGCATCTGTGAGATCGCAGCGTCCAATGAAAAGTCAAACAGCCATTAGCAAAGCAGTGCGCCTCCTCAGTGAAATCACTGCCTTACGAAAACATTCAGTAAGTCAATACTGCCAAGAAGGCATCGTTTTCATTTTCTGTGTCAGGGATTAAGTGACTTTTTTCTTAACTTGCAGAGACAGTTTCAGACCCTGCCTCAACAACCAGGGACAACCAGGACACCATGTCAGGAGAGCCACCCATTGATATCACCACCAAAGACCCTTTCCCTGATGGGACAGAGCAACCCACCACATTTGACTACGAAGACACCACACACCCGCAAATCATGGACGAGGAAGGTAAAAGTGACATTCAACTGGGCATCCAAAGCCATCAAGTCAAGTCAGTCTCATGTATTTAAATGATTAAAATGTCATCTCCTTTTTGTGTGTATGTATGTGCAGGCGTGCTGGGGCCAGGGGCCATCACAGCCATTGTTATAGCAGTCTTCCTGGGAGCGTCTGTCCTCCTTGCCCTAATCGTCATCACACTCAGGAAGTTCACTGCCTCCTAGAGTGAATACACCCGATCTTGTGTGTGTCTGTGAGTGCCTGTGTGTGCATGTGTTTGTGCATAATGAGTGTTGACATTTCATCTTTTTCTCACAACCTAATCTCTCACTTCTGAACTTGCTCATTGCCTTTTTGTCAAAACTATGTTTGTGTCTTTTGCTTTGCTGTAGAAGCTAAAAAATGTGGCAGGTCCCTTAACTGACTTTTTACAGATTTATTCCTCTAAATGTTGCTCATCATGTCCACTTGTTACTAAAGGTGTAATGTTAGAAACTGGCTGGCTCTTCCAGTGGAAATCATAGCATGTCCATGTCATTTTTAATTTCGCTCAACATTTTTCAAGATCTTACATTTAAGCTCTGAGGGGTTTTTAATGTTTGTGAACTGTTTCCTTTTTTCTTTTTGATTCTTGAGAGTTTGCTGTGAACAATCCCGCTTGTGTTAGCCTTTATTTGTGCATGTTATATATGTGCTTTTGTCAATCTGTGTCTCACTTTTTTCTTAAATTAGAAACATGTTTGAGATTTACATCCCTACACATGATTTTTTTTTAGCATTTCACAATGATTGCCAAATGCCAAAATATTTATATAAAAAGAAAATCCCCACTGTGTCACCCATGTACAAGTTCTGAAGTTTGTATTTCACCTTTACAAACATTTGTAGAGTCAAAATAAGAAATAAACATTTTAAAAAGGCTTCTTCAATGAATGTAAACAGGGTAGGTGGGGTTGTTTGTTTTAGCCTGCAGAGCAAATATGAAGTTAGAACGTGGGTGAATGTGTGTGTCATTCAAGAGAGTGTTTGTAGTTTTGCTGTGTTATTTGCATGGGGGGAAGGGGATTATTTTAGTAAAATTGTTTTATCTCTTTTTATACGTCTGAGAGTCCTCTCTACTCAGCCATATGGCTGGTTGTTGCCATAATAATTTTACTGCCTACAGATTGAAGGTAAATGAACGAATACAATAAATCACATGTCAAATGTCTGTGACTGTTTCTTTTTAAATGCATGACCACTGAGTCAACAAAGTTAACAGAATTATATTTATGGACATTGGGTTTTCAGCCATTATAGCCATGTCTTTTTGTCGCTTAGCACTGAGTTATTGAATGAAAATCAGTTTGTAATTTGAGTTCTTTTCAGCAAAAATGGATGGATCAAAAATAAAGCCATGTCTTTGCAAAAGATGAAAACATACAACATGATTTTGTTTTACTTCTTTTAAAGTCTTTTATATAAGCCTGTTTTTACAACAAATCATAACTGAACAGAAGAGATTTGTTTTTTCGGTGAGAGACAACCAGCCCTACTTCAGTCACAGCAGTAGGTGGCAGCGTGGCTGGCAGCACCTTTTACGTTTACAGAAAAGACCTGGTTTTCACTTCGATGAAAGCAACATCTTACACTATTGCCCCTAAACTTTTTTTTTTAATTCCAATTCAAAGACATTTCTCTGCTGACTGATAACAATTCCCGTTCAAAGTGTCCTTTGCAAATATCATCATTTTATCCCTAACAAAAGGGGATAACACTTTCTCACACTTAAAATACGACTAAGTCATCTCAGCACTTGAAGCAGGAAACCCTCAAATATAATCAATGTCTGAATCTGCGTCTGCAGCTTCCCACAAGCTTGAAAGAATTAATGCTTTGAAGGCATCATCATCAGCCTTTCTTTTTGACATAGGAGGACAGATTTAGACTGACAATCTCACTAATAACAATACAAATGATATTTGCAGTATGGAAATCATGGTGTGAAACACAGGAAACTGACTGTAAACAAGCTAGTCTTTAATATAAAAAGTCAATACTTACAAAAATTTAAAGTGACCTGGTCCTGGCCTTTTCTTCATTCATGTTTTCAACATCCCTGCCTGAATCCATTGCAACATCTTAACACTAAGCTTTGTAAACACCTACATTAAACACAAACTATGTGACTTCTTGTTTATATACAGCAGTGAAGAGGTTTAGGGCTACTTGAGCTTTAAATTTCTGTTTCATGGAATTAACATCACTGATGCCTTTAGAAAAAACATAGTCCCTCTGAAAAGCTAATGTTAGCCACTATATTGGTGGTTAATAGCTTCTGTTGTTTACTCTTGCGGTCCTGTCAGATGAGCTTGAGTACACTCTTCATCAGCACCATTCCACTCTGAAGAAACAGAATACCACAATCTTACACCAACAGGCTACTCAAGTGCGACCTGTGGTGTTTGCCAATACTACAGTGTCCTGATATCTGTTTCATTTTACCTGTTTATATGTATCTACTTTTAGCAATTGGCTTTTTGGCCTTTTAGCCAATCTAATGCAATCTTTACGCCATGCTGAAGATGTGTCACTGAATATTACAAACAAAAATATCTAAACATCTTTTGGACTGATAAGTGTAAAGCTCAAACCAAATACCAAATACCAAAAACACTATTGGCAGTTCCTTTAGTTGCAGCTCTACTGGTTGTTGGGTGTTAATTAGCAAAAGTTAGCATGCTAACATGCTAATCTAAGATGGTGAGCATGCCAAACATTATACCCACTATATCAGCATGTTAGCACTGTCATTTTGTGAATGTAGCATGCTGATTTTAGCATTTAGTTTGAAGAACCGTTGTGCTTGTCTGGGGTTGCCAGCATGACTGAAGATGGAGTGTTGTGACTAATGGTTATCTTAACAATTGATCGGTTTGCAAGTGATGAATCACTTAATTGTTTTGCCCTAGACTAGTTAACGTAGTTTCAGTGGAATAAACTGAGAAAGGCAATAAAAAAATAGAATTAATCAATTGTTTCTGCTGTAATTATATTACTTTTATGCTGTGTAACGTCTCAATGCACCTAAGCAAAACAAATGATCAAATTAACAAATTATCATGAAGAGTATTACTTACATACTGCTTATTTCCTCAGGTTACAAATAAAAAATGAAAACCTCTTTCAAAAATATGAATAAAATCTTCTGTTTTTTAAAACCATTGCATGGTGATAGTTTTAAAAAAACATAAGCTATAAAAAAAAACCTGTTAGACATGTTTAAGTCAGCTTTGTTTTTAACGGCTAAAATGCTGGTCCCAACCCATGCATGATGTGTGGCATTACTCAGGAAGTGGTGATGAAACAGCAAAGGTAGAGAAAGCAGAAGTTCGTCTGGCACGGCAAAGGCTGTCAGACAAACACACTGAGTGTTCAAACAAGAGAATGGCATCCGTGAGGTAAGAGGAAAACTGCGATTGAAATTTTCCACTGTGCAAGATATCTGATATTGAAACTATCAGTTTAGACTTTTTCACTGTTGCAGTTAAATCATTTAACCAAAGTGTGCATTTACACTCTCAGACGTTTAAATTAAAAGCCAGTCCATGGAGTTTTTAGTAAGTAGTTGTAAAAAATTATTTATTTTATGGCAAACAATAGCATTAATGAATACTGAACAATGTTGCTGTAACTGCCAAGGCCCTCAGTGTTGTTTTTTTTATGAGTTTCAATATCCAGGAAGTCTGATGGACAGTTAATGAAATATAGAGATAAACTGCTACAGAGCTCAGAGATTTTTTTTGTTTTGTTTTTTTCAGTAAAATTATTTTTCACTCCTCAGAGAAAAAAGGCGTAGGTCTTTTTCTGTTCTGTTCTCTAGCATTTTTCTTTTGTCAACGACTATTGAGGTTCCACAAAGACCTGATTTTTTGTGTTGTGTTTAATTCGCTATACGATGAGATCTTAATATGACTCTTTATCAAACGTTAATTTTAGACTTCAGGCCTAAAAGTTTCAAACATTAACGCATGTTAAAAAGTGCAAATACTGAATATCAATAGTCTGTTCTGTTTGGGTTTTTGGCCTTTAATCAAAACACAGAAACAAAAGAACGAGTTCACAACTAGTGAACCCACAAAACTGTGAAGTTTCAAAAGGCTTGGCACCATGGCACATTTTGCATGTGTTTCTTGTGTGAGAACAAAGAGTAATGACAGGAAAGACAGACTCATTTTGAAATTGTGACAGAGGTGTTGAAATTAAATCAAACCAAACTACTTGTCTTGCAGCAACAGCAGCATCAACATGACTAGCAATTGTTCATTTGAATATGTGGACCAACTGATGGAAACTCTGGAGTTAGTCATCTATATCCCCATATTTGTCCTTGGTATGATTCTCAACATTGCAGCGCTTTTGGTATTCTTGGTCTTCCTGCGAAAATGTACAGAGTCAACTCTCTACATGACCAGCTTGGCTGTGATGGACCTGCTCCTCCTCTCCCTTCTTCCTTTTAAAATGCATGCCACCAACAACAAATGGCCCGCCTCTCTCCAACCTTTCTGTTCAGTTTTGGAAAGCCTATATTTTGTCGGGATATATGGCAGCATCTACACCATTATGTGCATAGCTGTGGATCGATGGTTGGCTATCTGTCACCCATTCAAAGCCAAGCAACTTCGTTCACCCACATTGGCCCTGGTAACCTGCATGGCGGTCTGGGCGCTGGTGGTGGCAGCAATCTTTCCCACCACCTATGGCTTTAGGGAGGCCGTGCAAACAGAATTCCACTGCTTCCACAGGTTTTCATCAAAAGGCTGGAGCCCTGTGGTAATCATCTGTCTGCAGGTGTTCGGGTTTCTGGGGCCTGCACTGGTTGTGGTTTACTGTTCGGTCCAGACCATTTGCACGCTTCAGAAGTCGGGTCAGCACAGCCCGCAGAGCCAGGCCTGTGTGAAGATTATCTACAGTAGTTTGAGTGCCTTCCTGGTCCCTTTTACCCCGAGCCACCTGGGCATCCTCCTGCAGTTCCTGGTAAGACTAACTGCAATTTTATTTAAGGCAAACTCACACAACACTGAAATGAACAATGAACGTTAAAGAAGACAAATAATTGTTTTTAGGCTTTTGGTCACGTCACACAATTTTCATTAGCAGATTTGTTTTAGACAAACCTGTAGGCTTACATTTCAAACACATTTCCTAAGTGAATCAGTGGCTTATTTTTTCAGTTTAAATGTGCACACTGAAGAAAGAAAGTAGCCAATTTAACCAGCCACAAAAAAGGTTGTTTCAAATTATAAATGATTGAGACATCAAGAGTTGATGCAGAACTTTAAAAACAGTCAAACTCTAAACTAAATTGCCATTGCAGTCTAAAAAATTAAACAACATGGAATGAGCGAAGCAGATATATGAAGATTATGTCTTTACACAAGCTGATGACAAAAATTGAAAACTAAAGCATGGGTCACACAACTGGCTTAGCGTTCCTCTGGTGTTATTGGAGGACTCAGATTTTCATGCCGCTGTCGGGTTGATGGCAGACTAATGTTTGTTTGTCCTTCTTTCCAGGTGCACCAAGGAGTGATTCAGGACTGCAGCAACAAAACGAGCATCAGCCTGTTCATACAGTTAGCTTTGTGCCTGTCCAACATCACCTGCTGTCTGGATGCTCTGTGCTACTACTTCATCGCTCGTGAGGTGAGGAGCTCCAGAAACACTTTCAGACTATCAATGATCAGCCAAAGAAAACCAACCTTCAGCACCTCAGAGGTCTGAATATAGTAAAAACAAAAATCAAGTTAAAAGAGAACTAGTCTTTTGAAGACTTCCTGAGAGAGAATATAAGATCTGACTTCTTAAGGTTTAGGGCAGAGCAGTGAAACTGAAAAAGGGCCAGTGCTGTTTCCCCTAGCTGACATGTGAACGTGGCATGCACATGCAAGAGCAATGGTTGGTTATGAAGCAGGTCAGAGTGCAGTCAGTGCTCTCTTTAAAGCTATAAATGGAGGGAAAATTCAGAGAATATGTGTATAACACCATTGTATGATTTGGTCCGATGGCAGAAAGCCAGTAGGGCCATGCATAACTTCTAAAAGCTCTGATAAACTAAATTTTTGTTGCAAAAAGAAGATGAAGAGCATAAAAGTCATTTTTAAAATAATAAAACTGACCAGTTTGGCTCCGCAGATAGAAATACATGCACCTGAAGGTTAGACAAATGAAAATGTGGTGAGCAAAGATGGATGATGTAATATTCTGTAGCTCTTACCTAATCTTATCCCAACTGACATGACTATAATAACAACCACAAAATGAAATGCTTTGAAATTAAAATAACTTCACAGACATTCTTTGGCTCTTATTACTATTTTAAGTATTTTAATTAAAAATGCCATTAATTATTGTCTTTATTGTTGGCATTTTCATATTTTGGTTCTTTGACACATCATGACTTGTTTTAGCATGACTTTTAATGAAGCACCGTTGTCTATTGTAGCTTTATCACTTAATATCAGAAATCATTTAAACCTCGAGTATCTGGTGTTCTGGCATGTTTATTTTGTTTTTAGAATTTTAAATGGAGAGAAGCTACATATATGTAAAGTTTTTATTACTTTACAAATTAAAAATTATGCCTGACCTTATTAATGCAAAATCAAATAATGCTCATGGAGATTATCTTAACAGGTCTGTAGTAATCTGTACACGTCTATGGTTATTCTGACATGACTGAGGAGGAAAGGCATGCTGAAGTTTTATGAATGCAGTTTGTGAATTTGTTTTTATTTGTTGTAACTTATAAACTTCCTTTAACTTACCACAATGATTACACAGTATATGTCATCCCGTTGGTCCTGATATATGTACACAGTTTATGCAAATGTAATTTTATGTGAATATTATATTTGTTTTTTGTTTGTTTTTATTTTATCTTTACATTGTAGCTTCAAGCATGTGCAATATCATTAAAGTTGTTAAAAGTCAGCTGTAAATGCAGTCAACCTGATCTACGTGCTACAAGACTGTTTATGAGACTGTTTTGATATTAGTGTGTTTACAGGACAACATTTGATTTATGTGATTACAGTCAAAGCTAAACCCAGATGAAGGGTTGTATATTTGGTACACTGAGACACTCTCTGTCTTATTATAATATGCTGAAAAAAGTCACCTGCCCTTAAAGTGGAAGGTGCTTATAAGTCTATAGAGAGCTGGATTAGGGATTTACTCTATATTATTGGTGTTTTTATTAAACAGAGTAATCAGTTTAAAGCTATTCTAACACCATAAACAAGAGATGATGCCTGTCATGGTGTGGTTTGTCTGCATTACTTGTGTCTCCATATTTTCATTTTGCATTAGCCTCCTTTTTATTGACTATCTGTAAAATGTTAAAATCTTTGTTTAATTTTTTGTGCCCCATTCTGTACTCATTTCTAAGTGAAATTTTTGCTTAGTGGCAGGTATTTTAATTTCTGATTATGTATTTGTGAATTTTGTTTTTGTGAAGCAAAGGCACTTCTGATATGACCGGCAGAGCTTGTGGGTCTGGATTTATTTTCTGCTCCATGCAACTGGTCTGTAAAATAAAGTCCAGACAAAAACATGCAAATGATTTGTTCGCATGGCACATGTCTGTTCTGAAAAGTAAAGCTCACCAGTCTGGCAGACATCAAGTCTGCAATCAAATCTCTTTCACTCCACTTCTTCTATTTTAAAGGGAAATACGGCTAACCACAAGAGATTCATCCTGTGACGTATGTAACATTCACCACGATGAAGCTGCACTTTTATGTTCTTATAAGACAAACACCCACAAAACTTGAGCTGATCAGAGCTATTTGTCCCAGTTACACAGTGCCTCCAGTGCTGTGAGGAAGTTCAGAAAAGAGTAAGCGTTTATTTCCCCTATGTTAAAGACTAGCTGCTTTTCTAAAATGTTAATTTGTTAGTGGTGGCAAATTTTGTGACCCATTATTTGCAGATTCATGCATGCTTTACTGAGGTTAACATTGCTGAACATTTAAATGACAAAAAATGTTTGATCATTTATTTTTAAAGCAGCAAGATAATCGACTGTACAGCAATATAAGTTAGTAACGACAGAGAAATATGAGCACATATCATGGGTCTCTCTCAACAGAGACTTGTAGCTGTACATTTGAAACAAATCAACATTTTAGAGATAATAATGTTAAGATAGAAAGGACTAGGTACTGGTAAGAGCTAAAGACAACAAGTTAATCCAAGTAAAGAGAAGGAAGAGCAAGACAAAATGAGTTTCAGCCTTTGATATCATCTACAGTAAAAAGCATTTTTCCATAAATTCTTAACTCGAAGCATAGTATCGCTGACTGCAGACTTTGGTTCCTTCTGTCTTACTAAAGCACTGCTACTAATTACAGTCTAAAGCCATTATATCCAGTCTAAAGCCATTATGTCCAAGGAGTAGGAAAAGTGTGATACCAAAGGAAATAAAGAGACACACCATAAAGAAATGATCGTTCACAAAACAAGTCGATTTCAGATAAAAATCTATGCATTTTAACAATATGTTCAAATCAATTTACAGTATATATTGCTTAGGAACAATCAAAGTTATGTACACCATTCATCAATGATATAAACCAGCAAATAAACTACATGAGGTATGTTTTGCCATTTTCAGACATCATAAACAAAAGAACAACCAAGGAACAAATATTAACTTCAGTGCACAGAGAAAGCAGCTTTTAAATCTCCTAACTACCTCCCACATTGCACTGGGTTACTAAATAACAATAAGAACAAATCTTGAATAAAATTAAGTCTTCTGATGAAAAAGGTCCCCAACTGACACATATTCACATTTTATGCACAACTTGATAAGCTACAGATATATCCCAACACATTTATGAAACATCCAAATATACAGACTATTAAAATAAAAAGACAATGTACATGAATAATAAAATAAAACATTTCCGACTTGTGACAAAAACATAAACAAAAAAAACCCATTTAAACTGAAACTAAAACTCTTGGACAAAAACTTGCTCTTAAAGTGCAGTTAAAAGCCTAAAGAATTCAAGAGGTATGGTTTAAAATTGGCTTCAATGTTGGATGGCTGTGATTTCCGCCTCAGATTTAGACCCTGTCGCAGATGACTGTCTCAACCACAAAAGTGTTTTCGAAGTGACGAATGCTGTGGCACTTTTTTGTCTCACGCCTCTCAATACCTAGAAAAGAAAAGCAAAAAACATTAAGAAACATATCAAGTAAAGGTTTTCAGTGTCATAATACATCTACTGCTACCATGCCTGTAAGTGTCCAGTTTTAATCAGCAGTGATTCCCGCAAAACTCACATCCATATATGTACTTAGGGGAAGTTCTGTTGCATCATTTCTGAAGCTCTCACTTCAATCAAAGGCAGCTTCGACAAATATATCAATCGTGCATCACTACCTCCTCCGTAGTGTGTGGATGTGTCCACAGCACTACAAGTGACTCACATAGCAGGAAGTTCCCCAGGCTGCCCCCACACACACATAAAAATCAGGCTGCCAGGCTGTTAGAGAAGGATGTAACAGTGTAGACACTCTGTCTGAAGTGTTCGCTTGGAAGCCCTGTTTGGTTCTACTTGTATTGATGTCTGTATGGTCACTTGCTTTCTGATTAATACTACGCACATAAACTAAATACCGGACTTCCCTACAGCTTGTATGACCGGAAGGAATTCTTTCCCCCTCAAGGGCAGAGAAATGACAGTGACACAGCACATGTCACATGACTAAACATCTCACAAGAGGTAGTGTGAAAGAGGATGACAAATAAGCATAAGTGATCAAGCACTTATCACTCACTCATTACCCTGAGTAGATGGGAAAAGGAAGTGAGCACTCACGTCGGCGTTGGTTGCGGCGTCTGAGGCGGTAGGTTTCTTTGCCATAGCAGAGCCTGTGGATGAATGGGCCCAGCTGCCTCATGTTCCTCACCCTCCCTGTCACCATCATCTCCTCTTGAATGATGTAAGTCTGGGGAAGGTACGTC
Organism: Acanthurus tennentii; assembly: GCA_029783805.1. Lineage (NCBI taxonomy): Eukaryota > Metazoa > Chordata > Actinopteri > Acanthuriformes > Acanthuridae > Acanthurus > Acanthurus tennentii. Next base: position 12,239,577 of record JAPZDZ010000004.1, on the reverse strand, counting down.
CCTCTCTGTGGCAAAGAGACACAAATGAATCACTCTGTGGATCTGTCTGTGGGAGGAATACTGCAGACCGGAAGATGGGAACATGCTGTCCTTCACTGTCTAAGACAGCCATTCATCTCCAACAATGCTTTCACAACAGCTTCACCAGTGACATACACAGTGAATGTGTCTCACCTTGACATTGATGAGCAGCTCCCATAGGCTCCTTGGAGGCATCACCAAAGTTGTGTTCAGCTCAGTAATGTAACATTTGTCCAGTGCAATGTCATAATAAGCTGTGAGGCCCTGAAATGGTTAGAAATATGTTAAAACCTGAGCCATAATAAAATATTCTGAGAAGGAAAAGTAATGAGACTAACCCAGAGGATATACACATTTATTCACATACCCTCTGAAAGTCGTGGATGATATCAGCAGGATCACTGCCTCCGAAGTGTGGCACAGGTACACTGATCTGCTCATAGTTATCGTCAAGGTAGATGCCAACATTCTCCTCAAGTTCCTGCCGGCCCCTCAGGGGAGCATACACAGGGTCCTCAAAGATGACCCGGCAGTGGAACAAGCTGTCCTCTGGAATCTGCTAATATGACGCAACAGGGCTGAGTTAGCATGTGACAGTTACTTCATGTCATTTCTTTTTAATCTAAATGTTCATGAACATTCTGTGTCACTGGGTTTAGGATATAATGAAAAGTAGAGGTAGGGTGATCTGACCTGAGGTATAAAGTAGTAGCGATAAATGTAGATAGAGGCCAGCACCAGTCCTGACAAGAAGATCACCAGGCCAAAGGTGAGGCAGCAGAGGCCTGTGGGAAAAGGCTTCTTGGACCTGACAGGAAGAACAGGCTGATCCTGTAAGGACAAGAGTAGAGATTAAAGGACAAGTCAGCATTGTAAAAATGATGCTTTTAAAAATGCAACATATTAAAATCTAAATCTAAACCTACTCAAGAGAAACTTTGTAAGAAATATTTTTAACAAGGCTTATGAGTTGACTTAAAATTAGTCATATTTAGTACAATGATGGAGTAACAGTGAACATTATGTCCTCTCACACCGCCATGCTTGGAAATACAATATCCAGATCGTAACAGAGTTAATTCTGAAAAGGGGCAGTTGCCAGGTCGTTAGTCAGGGGAGATCTGGTAGACGTAGGATGGGCTGTAATGAGACATGCCAGATGCCCACCCACGGTCTCTCAGTAAATCTGCTGCTTCCCTCTACTACTGTTGCCATGGAGAGCGGAAGAAGCAGGGAGAACAGATTGTGCCAGGCACTGACGAAGATGCTGGCACGTGGCCGTCTGGGTCTATTCTTGGAGGCCTACTTCCATGCTCCATATTTGCAGTTAGCTAGCTCTCTCAGTGGGAGTAGAAACGGGAACAATTGCGTGGAGCCGGAGTCCCTCAGCAGAGGTGGAAATATTAATAGATCTACAAACACTGGCTCTGACGCCTAGCCTACTATCACAGCCAATCTGAATCCACACAGCCTTTGACATCATGTCTTTTTTTTCTCTTGACGTAATGAACAGGTGAAAGATGCAGAAATTATGGCTGCGTCATCAAGTGGGATTTATCATATACAGTGTGTAAGGGGAAAAAACTGAGGCACAGAGAGGCAAACATCAGTGTTATGCAAGAAATCTAATTTTGTTTAACTCCTGGGTGGTAGCCCAGAGAGAACGCCGAGTAAAGCTGGACTTATTGTGACAAGCCTGACTCCCTGAGCATTCAGTTTATGGTCAGGCTCAAATAATTCTACAATCCCAAAACAGAGAATACATGATCATCCAAGTTAAGGGCCTGTCTAAGCAATCAAGCTATTAATCTATCTATCTAAAGGACCAGTTCACTCTTTT
>JAPZDZ010000004.1:12223359-12237616 GCA_029783805.1 Acanthurus tennentii | reverse complement strand
ATGATCATCCAAGTTAAGGGCCTGTCTAAGCAATCAAGCTATTAATCTATCTATCTAAAGGACCAGTTCACTCTTTTAACTATATTGCAACAATAAGTGATCCCTATTTTTAATTATTTGAGCCTTAACAAGAGGGACCTGGGATCTGCCATGCTGCAGAGAAGTTTCAGGGAAATCAATGGCCACTGTCACATGATGAGATGATGAGATCCTTTCTTCTAGTCCTTTACATTTGCACAACTCTACTCAGTATCCAATTTACAGGACATATTAATTACTAAAACGATATTACAGCTACTACAGTATTAGGTAATTTAGAGTCCTGACTTATTCAAATGAACATTTTAAGAAAGCATAAAAAAGCATAAAAAAGCTAGCCCTAGATTGCCCTTAGATCATGACCACGGTGTAAATACATCAAGCAGTGATCCTGGATTACCGGCAGGTTCATGTGCTATCTGGCGCAACCTGCAGGATTCACGGAACATAACACCTAGCCACATCCCTGACTGCTGCATTGACCGCATCTGACAGGTCTGTTGCTGTCTCATTTCGATTAAAAATTTAAAAAATTAAAAAATGTGGAAAACGAGTGTTTATGCACACAACTCTGTAATGAAAGGACAGGAATATGCTAAATTACACAATTTAGCATATTCCTGGTACTTCATGCACCACTTGGTAGTATTGTGTCATATTCTGCTGAATACACACTCAGGACAGCCATTTGCAGTCCGTCCTCGAGGTGGCTTAGCAAGGTGACGTAATGTCAACATCCCAAGGCTAGGATGGCCTGCAATGTTGGGTCTGTTCCCATCTTTATTATAGAGTTACTGCACAGTAAGCTTTTTTCCCTTTTTAAGTGTCCTAGAGTAAATGTACCAGCTAAAACAGTATAATTAACTGCACTATGTTAAGGGATTTCCAACCATTCAGTTCCATCAATGTTAAAATAAAAACATAAATGCAATACATTCATGTAAGCATGAGTCTTTTGTTTTTTTTATATAAGGTTGTTTACATAATGGATTAACGGTATAAATCCTATCAAGTGGCATATTGAGGCAAAGACATACAAATCAAACATTACAGCTAAGAATAAACCGATTAACGTTAATCTATATAGCTATAACTAATGCAAAAGCAGTACATGGTACACATGCTATGCTGAGACAACAAGAAAAAATGCCACAACAAGAAACAAAGAAAAACAAAGTGTGCAAACTCACGTTAGCTTGAGGTATAATGATCTTGTCTTCATCGTTCTCTTTTTCAGGCTTCTGCGCCGAAACTGGCTGGAAAGTGATCTTCACCATGTTTGTTTGTTCAGTCTACAACTGCTTTATCTCGTATCAGATTCAGTGAGCTGGTTTCATCCACAGAGCCGGGAAGATTATATAGCAGCAAAGAAGGCTCGCCCCCGGGGACCAGTGACATCAGAAGAGCGTCCTCTCTGACGAACGAGCCTTGTGTGGGTCTGAAGGAAAATCCGCCTCCCCGCTTAAAAAAATAAGAGTCCTAGTTCGGCTAAAATGTTTAAACTCAAGGCAAAATACACCGTTTGTGGGAGTTCTATCATGCATATAAAGATACTTGAATGCTGAAAGCTTCTAAGAGTAAAAAACTTATATTACCTCCTATTTGCTGATATTAAAAAACACCGTGCCCTTAATCTGAAGGCAAGTGCCCGATATGGTAATGTTTTCCGTATTTTATTTAAAGCTGCATGTCCTCTTCTCCCTTCTCAACCATGTTCCTAACACTATCATCCGGAAATATAGGGACGTTTCAAACTCTCAGTCACCTACCAGACTGCAAAAAAGTTAGCACTCGGCAACTATTACTAGTTTTGCAACTACTTCCATCACTTCTACTACTGACAGCGTCTTGCACTTTTAAGGGCTCTTTAAAGCATGTAAAGCATACATTGTTGTAAATTACACTGTGTATTGTACATTATGTGCCTTAGTTTAAGTATTCATTACCGGTTCAATGTTTAGTGTATGTATCTCTTAATGTATTGCAATGTAATCTGAACTTTTAGTATGGTGTACATACACCTATAAGTTGACTCTACATCAAAGCCTTACATTTCTTTAAAGAGGGTTACAGCATGTGGGAAAAAATGTGTATTGAAATGCTTTAGAATTATTTTTACATCATCAATTTTTAATTGCATGTATAATACTTTATAATGTCATTATCAAATTATCAGAGCCAATAATTCAAATTTTCTCTGATTACACTAACCTAACCTTAACCTTATGGAAACCATGCCCCAACCGAAATAGTGGTGCTGTAGCCGTAAACCAAACCACCAAATCACCACCCAATGCAAATTATGCAACACATGCAGTTTTGCATTGATGCAAACAGCTCTCATCACCGTACGTAAACAGTCGTGGCAGTGTGTTCATATAGCTTATATAGCTCACGAAAGATATCAGCAGCACAGCATTATATTTAAACAATATCAGAATTTGAATTGATTATAGAACAATAAAGGTGTATAAAAATCTCAATTTAGAAATACATTAGAGCTGGTAATAGAGACATGTCAGAAAACCTTCCAAATAAGTGAATGATTAATACTAGAGCCAGTACCACTGTAGACTTGTTCATCAGGCTGAAGGCTTCTTTCTAGATGAGTCGTGTACCTGACAAGTGGCTCATATTGTCCAATTCACATTAGTTATTTTAAGAGGGAGTGGAGCACAATAGCCTTATCCTCATAAGTGGACTGATGGTTCACAATCAAGGATAAAATAGGCCAAGCTGACTAATGAAGCAATGTGAGAAATGGCAGATAAATGGCCTTAAGTGCTGGCACACATTAATTAAAAGAGAGTGCTTAAGGGAGCTAATCTTTAAGGGCAAGTGTTGTATATTTTTGCAAAAGGCTGTGCTTAAAAAGTTTGCATAGAAAGGACTAATTTTGTCTTAGAGAAACCTACAGTGATTTTTATGCAATTCAGAGATAAATGTTTAATTATTCAATCTGATTTATATGATTACATCTATTTTGTAGGTTACGGCTTTCTACGGCGTTGATCTTTTGGGGGGTACTTTTTGATAAAAAATTATATCAGAGGATCATATTTTCATACTCTGTGGGTTTTGACTAAAGTTGGGGACAAAAGCTGACATGATCTCGAATGATTGGCGGGTACGAGCGTAGCGCGTCCTCGCTACGCCTTGCTGTTGTAGCCAGTTGACCCATTCACATGTAAATGAACCGTCATATATATGTAGTACATGCCTCCTCCGAGCAGCCTGACGGAGCTCAGTCTCTTAGCAAGCTTTGTTGGCCGCTGGGATCGCCCGGCCATCTGTCCCATTGACAAGCTGTAACGGCTCTTTGGATTAAGCATCGACCTCCGGTCCAGTGAGCTTCTGGCAGCGCCTGGGTTAAACTTCAACAACATGGCCCCCATCCGTAACAACACAAACGGAATAGATCGAGGTGATAACTGTAGTGGGATCAAATCTGACAGAAAGGTAAGGGCCTCTGCGAGCACTTAATGCCATTATTTATGCTTTAACTTGGCTGGCAAAGTATCTCCATTGTCCTTACTGTCTTCTACACTTACTGGCAGATGAGGAAACCTCTGGTCGAGAAGAAAAGAAGAGCTCGTATCAATGAAAGTTTACAAGAACTCCGAGTTCTCATCGCCGATGCAGATGTAAGAAATTATGGATAACGTTGTATTTGTTTCCCCCTTCTTATTGTATTGTTTTTTTCACAACTTGAACTAAACTGATATTGTATTTTAGCTGGCATGTGTTTCCACTGCTCAGGGTTTTTTTTTGTCACCCGCTGCAGTTGCAATCAAAGATGGAGAATGCCGAAGTGCTGGAGATGACAGTGAAACGTGTGGAGAGCATCTTGCACAACCGGGCTCAAGGTAAACATTAACGTTGTATATGTTTATGTTCTCAAAAGAGTAAGCCATTAAAATAATACGTTATATATTTCACTTTCCATCCATGAATATTTAAACCAAAACTAGCTTAATACTCACATGTCATTCGTCCGCCTGACAATATAGTACTTTAAAACTAGTACTCATTATTTTGTAACGTTTGGCGCATTAATATTTAATCAACTGTACTGCGGCCACAGGTGCGCGTGCGTGGCTCAGCCAATCAGAACAAAGAACCTGGCCTATGTGACTGTCCATGTTCAGTTTAGTTTAGCTAACTTCTGTGCTAACCGACCGTTTCACTTTGTCTCTCTGTAGAAGTGGACGCCGTGAACCGGGAGGCCTGTGAGCGGTTTGCTGCAGGCTACATCCAGTGTATGCATGACGTGCACACTTTTGTGTCCAACTGTCCAGGCATCGACCCTACAATAGCCGCGGAGCTGTTAAACCACCTACTGGAGAGCATGCCCCTCAACGACGAGGACCGCCTCCGGGTGATGCTGCCGGACGCGGTTGCAGAGGTCCCCGGCAGCAACAGCACTTGGTGCCTGTCTGAGAGCATGGACACGGCTCTGGTTTCCCCTGCCCCCTCCACCACATCCACCGACGACCTCTGCTCTGACCTGGATGAGACAGACTCAGAGCAAAGTCATGTTTCCTCTTCAGAGGAGGCTGACAGCCAGGATGTGTTGAGCTTGCCTTCCTTAACATACTCCAAGTCAGTGTGGAGACCGTGGTAGATCATTCAAAGACAGGTTTTGCATGTTGTAAACAACAGTAGATAATTTGATACTAAATATTAGGATGTTTTATGGGGTAGGCCTAAGAACATGACAGATATACTGCTGAGATGAAAACTTTTAAACTTGTTAAAAGGCATCAAAGAAGCTCTTTGTATCATTATTGGAAAGCCACAATTAAACTAAAATGTATTTAATAAATAAAATATGTAATTAAATCTGTTTTGTGGGTCAGAGACCAGAGGGGTCTTTATTGCTAAGTGCATTGGCCTTTACTTGTGTCTGCCCTCAGTCAAAGGGTAAATGCATGTGTAAATATTTACTTGTTGATTATGACTGGGCTGTAAAGAAGATAGGTGTCCTACTAGGAATGCATTGTTAGTAGTGTGTAAATTATTTTTTTTATTTAGGATGTCTTGTACTTTGTATTTATAAGTGTCAGTAGGCTACCTCACTTGATAAGTTTCAATAAATATCTGATAAATTCCTTGCTTTAAATTCCATTTGTGCAGCGTTTTCTTCATCTTCAAGAGCCACGTTTCACACACAAGGATCCCACTATCCACCCACCCACAGCTGCTTACAAGATATTAGTTATTACTCTGCAATTGTGGGCCATTTGTGTGCACTCCCTCTCTCTCTCTCTCTCAGATCCCTTTGCACATCGTAGGCACTTGTGAGGTGTGAAATGAGTAATCCATTCACTCCTTATATAGGCCTAGCTGAGGACTTGGCAAATGTGTTTTATAACTCCACTTGACTTCAGCCTTTTTAATGTAGTTTCAAAATAACACAGGAAGACAACTTGTTCAGTAATTGAATTGTACTTTAAAGTTGCAAAACCACCACTCTCACACATTCTTGTATAAGTTGAGTTTTTTCCAAATGTATGGTTATCAGTATATGATATGCCATTGCATATTAGGCTTTAATGCTGGGCATAAACCATGGGGATTTTAAATTAGATTTTTAATTATATATTGTGCTTCTGCTAGCAGCAGAAGTGGGTTAAGGATCCCTTGCTAATTAACATGGGACCCTTGGAAAGGTTGTGTCTGCACCTTCAGACAAGACCTCTATGGTCCTGGTGAGAGCCACAGACACTGTTCTGCCTCTGCACCATTAGTTGCAACAGTGGCAAATGAATATGAAAAGACAGCATTCCTTGACCCTGTCTTAATCCATCTCAAGTGAAATGCCTCCCCTGGTGTTCCTGTGATGTTCACTCCAAGTGTCACTTCTTACACTGTTCACAGTCTGAAAACACCCATACTGAGAGGGATCTTTGGTGAAATGACAGAAAAAGATTAACACAGAGAGTCTGGGATCACAGTAGTACATTTATCTGTCTTAGAATTATACATATCCAGTGTTGAAATGTAGCTAAGTATTCAAGTGCTTTAATTAAGTGCAACTCTAAGGTTATTGTACTTAAAATGGGCATTTTATGCCACTTTACATTTCAGGCTGAACATTTAGTCCTTTTTATCTGCTACATTTATGTGACAGATCAAGTACAATTTACTTTTCAAGGTATTTAACAAACAAGATAAACTCATAAAATGTGATTAGCATAGACTGATTTGCAACAAATAAAAGGAGCACTTCTTGGGCTCGCTACAGGAACTTATACTTGAGTTTTTCCATTGCTCGTTGCTGTGAACTTCTACTTTCAGAGGAAATATATCACTTTTAGGGCCAAGAGTTTTCTGACAACTGTATTTAAATGTAGCTTTGAATATAAATGCTGCTTTCATATTAAGGGAATAATAATAATATCATGAAAAGTAAGACAGGAAGAGGAGAAAGAAAGACAAGAAAAATAGGTATAACAGAATTGAAGAAAGACGAACTTGAAAGTCGCCTGTCTGCATGTTGACTAGACCGGATTTGCGGGTCCGCAGAGGTGCAAATGACCGCTGCAGGAGAGCACTTTGTAAATGTGAGTGAGGTGTGAACGCGGAGGGAGGGAGGGGAAAGGGTCGCTTTGATCAGGCCTGCAGAGCTGCGGCCTGGAGGATCTGACTGTCTGCAGAGAGACACCACCGTGCGTCCCACTTGTTGTTTCAGAGGTCGACTAGACGTCCGTTTGCGCCGGGAAGGTGAATGTCACGACTCCGAGAGCAAAGAGACAACGATGAATCGAAAAATACGCTCATGTTTCAGCGTTTAGCGTTGATCCGACCTTTCTGATGGTTAATTCTCATCAAGTTTATGCCTAGACCAGTTACCCCCTCCCTGAAATTGTCAAGTATCGATCTGCTACACACAGGTAATAATGTATTAAGTCGATTATACTCATTAATTGTCCCATTAGCAGCTGCAGTATTCAGTGAGTCTGGCATTTGATCCAATTCTAACTTATATGCGCTTCCTTTCAACAAAATTGCCGAAAGTTAATTAGTGTTTGTATGCAACAAAGAAACATTTCACAACACGCTTAACTTCATTGTAAATCAGACATTTTATTTAGAGAAAATTAACAAACGGAAACAGAATGTCCACAATTAAAAATAAGAAAAAAATAAAGGGAAAGGAAGGTGCGTTACCGTCAATGTCTCTTCAAATAACAGAAAGACAAATGACAAAATTCAGGAAATGTTCAAGTTGCTGAGAAGAGCGCTGATTTAAATTACACTATAGGCTTCAAAGTGCAGGAAAGCTCTCCACGCAGTCACTTGACATCTGTCGGAGCTGCTTTATACCCGTGCAATAACCCTAAACCTTGACTTCTGAAGTGGCAACATGTTTGTTCTGAACAGTGATGAGCTCCAGTCACTTCCACAGGATGCTCTTTTCCATATTTATGAGGGCCAACATCAGACCATTTCAAGTGTCATGTGGCACACTTTTAAACTGGGGAAAACATCAATATTCTCCTCACTTCTTGTTTAACACCCACCATAGACAATATAGTTTTTTTCACTATCCATAGTGGGGATAGTCCCAATGTTTATTACATAACTTGTATTTTTTATAAATAGTGTTTACAGTAAATATTAATCTTGGTCCTGCTTAAGCTGGATTTTCCATTATAACTTAAAAACACAAAACTCTGTACAGAAACAACTATCATATGTAAAAATATATATGCTCCAAGTCAAAGACAAACATTCACAAGCACTGAAATGCAATGAACTTTCTTATATTGAGAGGCATCTGTGATATCAAAGTCAGTGAAAGTTTCACAGCTGATATAGAGAAGGAAATGCCACATTTAGTAAGAAACTAAAGAATGAAACACAAAGGAGGACACCCTTAAACTGCATTGGGTTACATGATGCAAGCTGCTCCAAATTAAAAGGAAAATTTGAAAATTCTGAATGAATTCTTAGAAATACAACATGATGTGCTGGTGAGTGTGTTGTTTACAGTGTGTGTGGTGCACCTGATTGTCTTTTTTTCCACTGCAGCCTTATATGTTAACAGCACCTTCATTGTGCCTGGGGATCAGTCATGTATGTACTTGAAAATTTCTATGAACTTTCTACATCTAAAAGTATATTTCAGCCCTTGCCTTGTTATTTTCTTGTAGTGATTATATGCAAAACCCAAAACTACTCTGTGCAAACTGAGCAGATGTACAGGAGTCTCGTTCATGTTATTCTTACAGTGCAGCCGACAAAATGCACTTGTGCTTGATGGGTGAACATGAAAGTAGTATCTGAAACCAGGTTGACCACCTGTCCTTACCACATGCTGGCATAGTTGCAGTGTTTGTCGATCCTCTGTTGTTGTAACTGTGTCACATATCACAACAAAATTTGTTTATTAACCTCAAAAGTTAAAACGTTACTGGGCCGCTTTCTGTTGTGTGAATGAGAACATATTGTGTTTCTTTTATGGGGCCCTGCATTTCCTAATCAGTGCATTAAAGGCTTTCCAAAGGTGCTGTACACTGTGAGGTTCAACACAGAGATGAATGAATTAACATAGGTATTCATAAAGGCTAGCACTACCTGCTAGCACAAAAAACAGTGCAGCTTGTTATGAGCATATTAAATAAAATAAAATGTCATTTGATATCTACTATGTATATTCACATTCTACACAAGTTTTGACTGTTTGAGTCAGTTCTCCACTGACATGTCAACATATTCAACTCAGAAAAACAGTAAAACAGAGACAATTATGAAGACTTTTGTGTGTAGAGCCAAGGGCCTGCAGGATGTAAAGTAGGTCCCTCGTCATACTCTTCACACACTACAAGAGGCTGATGGGTAATAAATGTCACTCTCAGAGTATTCAGCAGTTTATTGTCCAGCTTGTTGTGTCTGAGAGTTAGAGCCAGCAGCAGGGTCGTGGCAGGATATGACAACAGTGTTTGTATGTTCCTCTCCGGGCCTCTGCTGACAGCCAATCTCCCCTGTCTCCGTATCACCAATGTCCAGCTCAGGCTGATCCTCTGTCACAGCAAGCGCTGCCGCTTCCTCTGAGGCGTTGTCACAGCAGGAGCATGCCTGGACAGCACACACAGATTCAAATGAGACAATGAAATGATAGGGGAGGGATTCAGAAGAAAGAAGTGCAAGTTTGAGAAACAATTAGAAAATGGGAGCATACCGGTTTGACACAACCATATAATAATAACTGCTATTAAGAAAAATGTCAACCATAAAGCCTCTTAACAAAACAAATGATGGTTAAAATAAGAGTTTGAAAAAACACTGATTTCCAGCAACACAAATAAAACAAACTGCACTTCCTCAAACTCGACCATGTTTAGTAATTTTTCCTGCCACACATATTGCATTTCACGGCCTGAACAAGCTGAAATAAGCTGAAGTGAAAAACAAAATTATTCTACCTTGACGTCTATCGCCTTGGGCAGACCTCCCTTCTTCATCCATGGGTGGACCTCGATCAGCTCCCTCTTCTGCTCCTCTGTAAAACGTGGCTGGCTCTTCTGCAGCAGCCTCAGCTTCTCTCTGTCCTCTCTGAGTACCGTCTGGATGTCACTGCAGAGACAGCAGACACACAAACATTCAACACCCACTTCAATACTTGACCCTAACTTTGGATTTCCAAAAAAATGTGTGGCATGATATATTGACATTTTGAAAGATCGCTAACAGTGAGAGGAACCAGGTTTTTTTTGTAATCATCATAGTTATCAAACTGTGTTAGGGGCACTTCTAACCCTTTGGCTGTATTGATTTAGGAGTGCCATCTAGTGGTCAAAACTGTCACTACAACCAGTCTTTTTGTGAGACATGCACACAGATTGACTACAACAGGATATTATGTGTGCCTTCTTTCATGCACAAAACTAGAGTGCAAGTGGAGTTGAATTACTAATCATCCCATTTCTGCAGCCCACAGAGGTGTGCGTGTGCAGCCAGGGGGCAGAAAACATAGAAAACACTTAGCCACAGTGGGAGGAGTTGAGAATGAGCTGTTGTGCTGCAATCTGCCAGAAGATGGTTCAATATTCTTGGGAAAGCATCTGATTCAGACCAGCTCTCTAATGTACATGTGCTGGCAACTGTGGGATTCTATAGGTGCATTTACTTTGACTCTATACTGAAGCCACGTCCAGAAATTTGTCCAACGCACCTCCACCACAGACATTGTTGAACTCATGCTCATAATCCTACACATTGAAGGACTTCAATGGCTCCACAGCACTCTCCTTCACCATCTGTCTTTATCTTATAATGCGAACGCTCTCTCTACACTCTTTTTGTCCTGTGACAATTAAATCAGACCTGTTTAGAGCGCTAGATTTTAAAAACTAAATGGTTTTATCCAGAAACAAGGGGAGGAGAAAACGCTGAGGTAAAATCTCTTTCGACAGTGAGTAAGGAACTGTTATCAGTGCAGTTTTGTTTGGTGTGATTTTGTGGTGGGGGCTAATTTTACAACATCTACAAGCTGCTATTTCTCATTGGACCACATTGTGTCATGTTAGGTGTCAATAGTTTCTAAACGTATTGTAAAAAGTCAAAAAGTATCCCATACAGGTTTATTTCTTAGAGATATTTTATCTAAATGGGATGAGCTATCATGACACCATTCTGATGTTTTCTTCCTCCTGGTCGCACACACATCCTCCAATGTCTGTACACAGGAAACCAGCCTGTTAATAGGAATGGGACGGGTATCCTGGTTGCATGCTTACCCTTTACCCTACATCACTAACAGACAGTTGATAAACTATCAGACAGTCTATGGGGGATGCTAACCTACTCCTCAGTGGCCACGCCCCTGTCCTCCCACTCACCGCAAAGGCAGCTGATAGGTCATCATGACCTTGTCATCTGTGTTGGCTGTGAGCAGCCACAGCGGGTCCTGCAGTACATACTTGATGAAGTGTTCATTCTGGTCCATCTCCATCGGCCTTCCCCCGCTGCTGCTCAAGTGACCGTTGACCTTCTGGCTGTTCTGGGACGAGTCCACGCTGCCGAAGTACTTGCTACTGTTGTTGCTTCCTATGAATACCCAAAAGCACAGTATTACGCATTTGAAACAAAGCTTTATTTTTTTATATTAAAAGCATGTGCTAGTGGTTACTTGTGAGCATCTTCACACTTTGCTACTGCTTATGTATGCAAGTTCTTTACATAGAGCATCTTAGGATGCGATTCAGTAAATCTTTGAACTAATTTAAGTATATACATGGTCTCATTTGACAATATTGTGATAAAAGCTGCACATTGGTAAACCTGTGACCAAAAACATAACATACAGTTACACTCTACACTAAGGACTACACATGAAATTTAGAACAGGTTTGCTAGTTTTGTTCACTGTGGTGTTTTCTACTTTCCATACTGTATTCGGTTTTCTTGCAGATTTAACCTTGAGGATGAGGAAAGTTCCTCTCATCTCAGTGTATCCGTAAGATGTTGAAACAGACCTGTTCCACTGCCAGACGTCCCGCTGGCTGTCGTCCTGCTCTTAGATGTCCCGCTGTTGGACGTCCCGCTGGCTGAAGTTCCACAGCCGTTGGAGCCTGAGCCCATGGACCCTGAGGTGGCTGAGCCGCTGCCTGAACAGGAGTCTTCATGGAGAATAATGTCTAGCATGTCGCTGGACAAAGAGTTGACATCACTGTTGTTTCCGTCCCCACGTGAACTTGTCTGTGAAAACAAAAACATTGAAGTTGTACTGTTAAAGAGAAGCTTAGGACTTTATAGCTGTGGCCAACAGACTGTAGCACTTTCTCTATCTCTGGCATCTTTGTAACACCGCTGCAGTATCATCTGTTGTACTGCATTTTTAGATTCATCCGGGAGTACATTTCCGCAGAGAGCATAGAAAAGTGTCCATCCCACCAGTCACCTGGTTCACAGTACCATCTGCCTACCTGTGCAAGGCTGAGCATAAAAATTTTCTAAAGTTTTCATTTGATGCTACAATCAGTTTCCGATACTTATGATAACTGTATGGCTTAAGCATTGGTATGATTTTTCATGCAAATCAAAGCAATCTTATTTTATATATGCTGACAGTCAAACAAATAAAAAGGTTTTGGTTTAAATCAGTTTAAGTGTTTTGAACTGAAAATTATGTCTCTAAGGTTTCGTAAGTTAAAAAACTGAAGTTGTTATTCTCCGCAATACGTGTTACTGGAAAGACAAGAACACCGTAAGATTAAAAAAATGATAACCATAAGTGATGAAAAGAAAAATTAGAAAAACTGTCAAACTTACAACTGATATGGAATCTGAGAGGAATGGTATGGGAGAAGTGTGGAGGTTTTCTGATGATTGGCCTACCTCTTTGCTGCAAGCCCTCAGACTAGACCACACTTTATCCCAAGACAAACGCTCACAGACACAGGGCGTGCCCTCGAAATACAACGGTCCAGGTGGACCAAGGAGACTGAGAGATGGCTAAAGGGTGTAAGGGATAATAACATCATGTATTAACACCCTGGGCCACATTTCATCTGAGGAGTCTAGACTGACTTGACTTTACACATGGTTTAGCAATACAATAGCTAAAAATGGCTGCACTTTAATACAGTGAATATTGTGGAGGAATTGATGTGACTACGGCATTAAATCCTTAAAAAATAAGAGACATTTGAATGAATGTCTCCAAGAATCATGTCACATCCTGCCGACGGGAGCTCAACAAACCCTCGGTGAGTTTGGCGAGGCATTTCACATTTTTGTCCTGGCACAAGGAACGTTACAGGAGGAAAAAAAAAAAGAAAATGGCCACAGGCATTGTCAGTTCTATGGGAGGAAAGGAAAATAAATAAATGGAAGGAAGAAAGCAATCAGGTTTGTTTCCTTTTTTACCTGCTTCAGCTCCCTCTCCTTGGCCTGGCTGCCACTTGCTCCTTTCTCCCTTTCAGCCGTGTTATTCCCTTGTCCTCCAGAGGAGAGCGCTGTGTTGTCCTGCCTGTCCACAGATAGCTCCAGCTCCAGCAGGTTGAGTGGTGAGCTGCAGCGAGATTGGAACAGGGGTGGGGATGCTGTGCCTCCAACAGCTCCAGACTGCGGTGTAGAGGAGCGAGACTGACCCTCCACAGGGGCCTTTTGAGTTTCGGAGGATGTAGGAAAGTAGAATGATGGAGTCAGGTGGCCTGTTTGTGTGACGAGGTGGCTCTGGGGGGTAAACTGGTTCTGAAAACTGAAGGATGATGGAGCTGTGAAGGGGACTTGGTTTGGAAAGGCAGCCGGACAAAAAGGTTGCGTGTGGGTCGGGAAACTCCCAGTCTCTGTGTGGTACACCGGCTGTGAAGCTGGCAACCCCGTGGCCATTGGAGGGTACACATAGTTGGGCAGCACTAGAGCCACAATTGGGGTTACCATGGGGGCAGTGTAGGGAGCAGGATGGACGGATGGGGGGCAGGGAGGAGCCTGGGTGCCCTGGTTATCCCTGCAGCCTTGCAGAGTGGCGTCTGTGTGGGGAGCTTCAGAATTGGCTCTTGGGTAAACTTGGAGGGGGTAGCCCGGCATCACAGAGGGGTAGGTCATGGGAAAAGTTGACTGGGAGGTGTCAGAGGGAGACCAAGAGGTCGGGTTAAGGCCATGGTTAAGACGAGGAGGCCGCAGCTGTTGTTGTCTTTGTTGGGAAACTGTGCTGTCTGAGGACTCAATCTGCTTCGCTCGCTTTGACTTGGTCTTCTTATTCCGTGTCCCCCGACGCGTGGTGGGCTCTGCACCTTGCTTGGAGGATCGAACAGGAGGTGCAGCTAGAGATTATAAAGGATAAATAGAATGTGATGATTATTATGAGAGTTTGACAAAGTGATTATTATTAAGGATTTTACAGTTTGAAAGTTACTGACCTCCCCTACAAAGAGCTAAGTTATAACAGGGATGTCAGACCACAGTGACATTCCTCCACCAAAACTCACTCAAACAAAAACATTGGCAAACAGAAGATCATAGTTGAGATGTGAACAAAGCAAGAGTTTGGTTAAATTATCTCAACTTCTTTAGTCTGATTTAACAATGTAGACACGTGAAATGTTGGAAGTAATACGCAAAAATGTTAACATCTGACATTCTTTAACTGATTGAATAACTGAAACATTTATGATCATGTGACGTTTTTGGTTTCTTGATCTCAGACACAAACTTGATATCATAACAGACAGAAACTACAAAAATAACACTCAAGTTGTAATTAACT
>JAPZDZ010000004.1:12209177-12223259 GCA_029783805.1 Acanthurus tennentii | reverse complement strand
CTAAGTTATAACAGGGATGTCAGACCACAGTGACATTCCTCCACCAAAACTCACTCAAACAAAAACATTGGCAAACAAAAGATCACAGTTGAGATGTGAACAAAGCAAGAGTTTGGTTAAATTATCTCAACTTCTTTAGTCTGAGTTAACAATGTAGACACGTGAAATGTTGGTAGTAATACGCAAAAATTTTAACATCTGACATTCTTTAACCGATTGAATAACTGAAACATTTATGATCATGTGACGTTTTTAGTTTCTTGATCTCAGACACAAACTTGATATCATAACAGACAGAAACTACAAAAATAACACTCAAGTTGTAATTAACTGGCACTGTCCTTTCAAGCCTCTTGATGTGATGTGTCAGTGTGGCCGTCAGACGTACCATCAGTGGCAATCTGTTCTTTCTGGCGCTGCAGGTACTTAGAGCAGTTTGCTCTGAGAGCTCCGAGCCCGCGTAGCTCTTTGAAGCGATACAGAAAGGCCTGCTCCTCCTTCTGCGTGTGGGCTGCCAAAACCTGTTTGGTCAAGCCCAGTTTCTTGTAGGACTCCCTCTCCTGACTGGGATGTGAAACACCAGAAGGCAGAGGAGCTGTGAGGGTCTGGTTGGATTCAACTGCGTCTCCTGTTCCGGGAACATCCTCTATGATTTCTGTGCAGAGGACAGTGAGAAAAGAACTTTAACACATACTACTCTGTTTTACATACCAGCCTGTCTTACTCACTTGTTACCATTATTACTACAGTACCTATTGAAAGGATTTGTGTGTGTGTGTGTGTGTGTGTGTGTGTGTATATATATATATATTACATTTATCTGATAATTTTATAACAATCTATGATAAGGCATGATATATATTACCCATTAATGAGTTGTTTGCATATAAGTTGCATATAGGCTATTTATAAGTCACAATAAAGCACTTATTAATGCCTTCATTTGCATGATAAAACCCTACAACTCTTAGAGAACTAAGAAATTTCCCTTAATAACCTCTTAATTATTTCCTATTTAATGAAAGTATGGAAGCTGTTGTACATGAGTTGTGATCATAATCATCCGACCTCCTAACCTCCAGAAACTGGGTTTGGGTTGAAACAATTCAAGCAAACTCTCACTGAAGCAGTTATTGCTTCTAATTTGAAGCGACCTGTTTTTTTTAAAATTCTTTTTCAAATGGGTAAAAAAGCCCTTTAATAACTTTGTTGCTCAAATAAAATTAAAGATAAAGATACTCATCTTACATCTTTGTATGACAAATACGCAACAATAATGTAAATCAGGTTGGAAGGAAATATTCTTTCAAGGCACCGTACCTGACTCTGGCTGAGGTTTCTTGTCCCCAACATGCACTATGGTGCTACTGTAACTACACTGGCTGGTGATAGACACCACACTCTCTGGTTTGTTAGGTACAGGTAGGGGCAACGAAGTGCCCACCACTGCTGTTGCAGGGTCGCTGGATTTTTTGTCACAAACATCCAAAGCGGAGAGCCTGGACTGATCCTTTAACAAAGCTGGTTCTGCCAAAGAGAACAGAGAACAAGAGGTACTGACAAGGAGCGTGCATCACGGAGTCTGAGAGAGACTTTAAAGGGCAGAGAAGCCGCAGCTTTGAATAATGAGGTGACGATGATGGTCTGTTATTGTTGAAAGTGTAGAAAGTGAAGTGGTGAAACATACCTTCAGACACCTGCATGTTGTTAGCTCCTTTCTGTTTGCCGTCATCTGAGTTAGAGGACGTGGTGTTGGAGGAAGACTGGCACTTCCTCTTCATCGTGATGGGAACATTACAGGTCTCCAAGTACCTACAAGAATAACACAGTGATCAGTCTCTCATATTATCATCAGCTAGTTATCTGCAAGAGACACCACAAAAAAAAGCAGTAAAGTTATTTTTGGGTGGAGTTTTCTGATTAGTTTAGTTTGAGAGGTTAATCAATAGGTTATAGTTTACAACTCTAAATCCAAAAAAGTTGGGACTGTGTGTGCCTGTGTGTCTGTACCTGACAACACTGTCCAGACAGCTGATCTGCTGGTAGGAGTAGACGGCCTGATCATTGAAGGTCAGATCCTCCTGGAAAGGGAACCTACCCTCCTCCATCGAGACCCCAGACTCCCTCAAGTTGAGAGGAGCTGCTGAGTCTTTGCGCCGCACCACCACTGAGCTCTTCTGTACAGACTCTAATGGAGGGAGACCAGGAGTGAGACACACTTTTTTCAGCTATGTACACATTATTATGCAGGTAGCTGTCAGCAGGACTTACTGCTATTGCTCTTCTTGT
This sequence comes from Acanthurus tennentii, assembly GCA_029783805.1. NCBI lineage: Eukaryota > Metazoa > Chordata > Actinopteri > Acanthuriformes > Acanthuridae > Acanthurus > Acanthurus tennentii. Next base: position 12,220,970 of record JAPZDZ010000004.1, on the reverse strand, counting down.
TGTCTGCTTTGGTTGTCTGCTGCTCCTGGCTTTTCTGACGCTGAATTCCCTTACAGATTTCCTGAAAAGTTCGCTGTGAAAAAGAATAAAATGAAACTCATGAGTCAGTGCAATATCTTTTTGAGAGTCCAAAGTCTGTTGTATTTGATCTCTAAAATATTTTATCAAGACTTTTATTAATATCCAACAAAGCAAGCTATTTTTACGTGTAAATCAAACAGTACACAATAAATAGACTCAATTTTAATGCCTTCATCTAATTGTAATGCAGATTTATCCTTCTTTTCAGTCCAAGAGTAAAATTAATGTATTGTTATTGTATGCATCTGCAAATCCCATGTATCATCCTGTACAAGCAGGACATGCAGGCTGTAGCATGGTTTTAAACTGTAAGTATTTGGGTTTACTCACAGGTCGAGCTTTGCTGCTCACTTCATTCTCTGCTTGTTGCATCTTGCTCCCGCTGCCGTTGTCAAGGCTCTCGGTAGAGGAGGTCATGCCCAAATGGTGGTCACTTCTGTTCAAGCTGCAGTAGCCACTGGACCCACTGTTATGAACCGGCTGATCACATGTTTTGAGAGAGGGAAGGAAAGAGAGAGATAATATTGGACTTTGAGGTCTTAAAGTTGTTTTTACAGTGTACAACCCCTTGCATTTTATTCTTTTCTATGAATGACTGAATATGTATTTTGGAAGTAAGATATTTTTCTAATTCCTCAGCTGTATACTTTATTAGCATTTACATCTACTCTTTGGTTAATTTCATTGCTTCTAGCCTCTGTGATCATGGCTAAATAAACTACCGTTTCTTCTAAAATCACTATCATGTGTCCTTGAATTCTCCTCTCCCTCTCCTAACTCACCTGTAGCAGAAGCCGATGGATCTGCTCAGTAATATCCTGGATGTCAGAGTCCATGGTCTTTGTCTCTGAGACTGTGGGGACCGGGGCCAGAAAAACATCTTCATTCACAGGGCCCCTAGTAAACAAAAACAAAAAACAAAAGCACAAATCAGCAACAGGTTCATACATTCCTTACTATTAACACTGTGTAGAACTCTGCAGAACATCTATCAGCTTAGATATGACAACACAGCAACACTCACATGCGAACTTTGTGCCTCCCAATAACAAAGGAGACCTTTCGGCTCCAAGGATTGACAAAACTGGACCAGCTGGTGTCAAGAATGATGTATTCACCATTACGTGCACAGAACCGGATGGACGAGTGGTCAAATGGTTGCCCTGCATATTGAAGAACTGCAGACACAGCCAAAATAAACAAGGTCAAGATCATGATGGGGACAGATAAGACAATCTGCCTGCATCTATTAGACTCTGAGGACTCACTCTTTCTGTGGATGGACAACATAACTGGCCGGTCGTTGGGATGCAGGTGACGGAGGACTGGTGTGCCAATCAGGTCCTGTGGGAGGTATCCGAGGAGAGGAACCGCCCTGTTGCACAAAAAAACAAAACAAAACATGATTTTCAAGCCGTTGATTCTGCTGTCCTCAAGTAGTAGGGCTATTTGTGTGGAAATACTCAGAAGTGAAACATGGCTTACCTCTCATCTACATCCTGAAACACACAACTTGGAGTGTGTGTGGTGGTGAAGATGCGTTTGTCCGTGGGAATTCTGGGTGCTTTAGAGAAAAGATTTTTTATTTTACACGCTGTGCCCCTTTAAATACAATTTGAAAATTTCATTAGCCCTTAAAGAGGTAAAAACTAAACTAAAGACTTTGTATGTACAGTTATCTTTACCTGTACAGAGGGTCTTATGTATGTTCAATAGATTGTAAAACCTTTACAAGCAATGTTGTCATTTCTTACTTGGTGATATAAAAATAAAATTAACTTGACTACATATTAACTACTTTAAAATGACATATCTTTCCAAGATCTCACTTTCTTGACAATTAAAGACATTTAAAAATATAAGATATTCAGAAATACAAGACATTCTTTTTCTGCTTTTCTATGCTTTTTTCTTTTCGCTGGGGACATTAAACTGGTTTCCTTAATTTGCACTCAGGTTCTTACCATCGTAACCAGAGTGAACTCTCTCAGCCAGCAGGAGGCAGCAGAACTGGTCCTCAGCATGTACTGTGTCTTGGACCTTCATCAGGTAGGGTGTCATGCGAAACGGATAATACCGCAGATTGCCCTCACACTCCTTACCACCACTGAAATGAGTTAAAATAAAAGTTACATTATAACCTGTGTCCAGGTTTGTGTGCAGTTTAGATCTCCCATTATTGAACACATGGGGGCAGTGTTTAGCTGTTCTTCTTCATTTATATCAATTTACAATTAATGACAGAGTAAATGTTGATACATGTGTTTGTATTTTGCATTTCAAGTGAGATAATACTTCTCCAAAGCATAGACATTTTTACACCAGTTTAAGAGTGTTTAGATCAGAATGTGAATCAGATTTGTGGTTTGCATATTTAAATGTTTGGAAGTCAGTGGAAAATTTTCACTGTAAGGTACACTACAGCATGGGTGTGTTTTAAATGTGTGTGTGTGTGTTTGTCTGCCTTTATGTATGCATCACTGACCTGGAAAAAGCATCTGATTACAGTATACAAGCATGTGATGTCACAAACTAATTGAAAAACATCTAGAGTGGAATAAAAGTATGAATATAGATGCCGAACAGGTACGAGCAGCAGATGGCTCAACACATGTTTGAACCAACACTCACCTGATACGACAGAAGAAGGACTTTTCCTGCATGCAGTCAGACGGAGATGACTCTGAAAACGGGGAAAAGAAATGTTTTATTTCAAAGGAAACATGATCTGGCTGAATATTAGTCATGGTCACGGCTACTGCAGGCGATCAAGCTGTGATTAATTTCACTACAAAAACATCATCTAGAGGCAGCTCTGGCAGTTCTGCACTTAAATGCAATGAATTTAAACAAAGTCAGCTTTCATTTGGCCAAAATATATCCAGGCACACTGTGGGACAGATCACAACAGATACTGTGCAGCTGATGTATCTGATGAGTCTGATGTAAAGAAATGATTTAAAGTAATAGACCAAAGAGTCGATCTGGTAATTAATGGTTAAACTAAAGAGAATATCATGACCTCTCTGGAAAAAAAAAAAAAAAAAAAAATCATTTTATCATCTGTATAATTTTTCTGGCTTGCGTCTGTTGTTTTAGCATCTGAGATACTTTAGTCCATTGTATTCAGAATGCTTCATTGTCATCTATTTCATTTCATGCATTTTCTGTGTGCAAAGGACTTTGAAGAAAACTTATGACAGTGTGAGTGATATTCATATTTCGCAGTGATTGTCCTTCATAATTTATGTGTCTCTGATATGTTATATATGTACCTGCTCCAGTGCACATGCTCCAGGAGGGGAGGCGGTAGGGCGTTGTGAAGCTGTAGAACACGCTGACATCCTGCGGCGTCAGGAACTCCACAAACTTGGTGTTCTTGAACACATCTCTTTTGCAGTTGAGGATGGAGGCGGCCTGATCAGAAATGTAGACAATCCTTCCTGTGTTGAGAGAAACTGCTACTGCAAAAATGTCCTGTTGAAGAGACAAAATCCACAACTGCTCAAACACAATGTTCAAAACACAGCTCCAGTATATGCAGCTAAAATGTTTTCAATATTTTAAATATTTTTAAGTTAAATTGGGCACTCACATTGTTTTTGAGGGTATATTCAGATGTTATGCTGTCTATCTCTTCTATCGTATAGGAGGATACATCCAGGCCTGCAGGCTGGCTGTCATTGATCATCTGCAGCTGGTAATACTCCTCATTGGCTGCAAGATACAAAGTGATTTCAAGTCTGGTTACAGCTTCATACACAATATGCAACAGATGGTGATTGTAAAATGATGTTTCAGTGAAAACAATAATGAACCTGGATAAAGAGTTCAGCAAACAGATGACTGATTCATACTGAAGTAACAGGCATTTTTTAACATTTAAGAATGTCTCAGCACTATGCCAAAATGCATCATATTCTGTAAAAAGTAGACTAAACTGTTGAACCTCTACTTGCCCAATTACATCTGTAATCATTTATCCAGGGGTACAATTAAGCCAGAATTAACAGATCATTACCCACACAACAAATGCTTCATCCAGCACAAAGTTATGTCTGTATTTCTTTTTATGGTTCTCATTTAGCTACTTTGCTCCCTCAATTCCAAAGCAAATACCTTCTTGTGGTAAAAATAACCACAACATTCTTGAATTCACTCATGAATGTGGAAAGAATCTTGAAAGCTTAGCTCAAACAAAAGATAACAGCTTCAACACTATGACGAAAACACTCGAAAAGCAGCATGTAGAGGTTGGCAAAAACACCCAAGTCAGAGGCAGAGAGAAGACAGACAGAATTAGGAAAAGGCACTTTACCTTCCACTTGTTTGACACAGCGCAGCGCGTACTTGAGGGTGTTCAATGTGGTTGACTTGTTATTGTGCCTCTTCTCAGTGGGCAAGTGCAGCTTGAGCTCTTTCAGAGTTTTAATCACCTCCTTCTGGGTCTTGGCCTTGGCGGACTCCTGACTACTGCAAGTTGCACAATCACACACGTGCACAGCGGCATGTCAGATGTTGTAACAAGGAATACAGTATGCAGCATTGCATGTAAGCATAAATTGAGTGTCCAATGAATGTTTGCGGTGTGTTACGGGGTGGTCGGCGCACCAACCTGCAGCCGCTGGTTGATGGGTTGTCCTGCTCTGAGCTCAGTAGACTGAAGGCGTTTGAGCTGCTGGGAGGAGACGGGCTGTGGGAGTTCGAGCTGTGGGGAAGAGAAGCACAAGTGATCATTTTGAACATAATAGAGCAAAAATTACCTTTGTTACCTCAATGGAGACACACTGAGAGAGGGAGGGACTCAGAGCTAATTCTTGTTCTGTCAAATCAATCTCGACTCCACCACTAAATAAATGTTTTATAAATATACATAATCAAACAGCTGACTGGGCATTACACGTCGCCATAATTGTTGGATATTTCTGAAGCATGAATTTCACACATACATCTCCTTCTCACCCAGCTGAGAAACCTGACACCGCTAATATGTTGGAGTTACCTAATAATGAAAAAGAAGAAAAAAAAGGGTCTACTCAGTCTCACAAATGGGTGTTGTTTGTGTGAGCCTAAAAAAAGATCTGCTGATTTCTGCCTTTGTGGAAGTTAAAGAGGCACAGTGCACACGCAGCCTCCCCTCTCATTTAGCATCCAGGCTACAATAGAAACCACACAACGCCGAGGTCAGCCTCACCTCCTTGAGGAGCATACATGTGGCTGCAGCTCACAGGGTGCGCAGCAGGAAATCACCAATACAGCAAGAATTAGAGGTCTAAATACAACCAGGAGCGAAAGCTAAGCTAGAAATTCTGGGGCTGTTGAAAACAGCTCCCCTGTTGCCCCCAAAACTGCATCTATAATCTGATGTTGCTGACTCTGGGGCCCCTAAGTAATTTAAACCTCTGCTACAATTAACCAGGAGTATGTAAGAAATTTGAAAAATTAGAGAGAGGTTACAAAGTCTATGAGTTCAATTAAATGATGAACTGAGTACATGGTAAAAAAGGTGAAGCTTTGTGTCTGAAAATGCAAAATGCACTATTTTTTGAAGCCAATATCATAGACTGTGAAAAAACTGCAAATTATATTTTCAAGTAAATATTTACATGTGTAGCATAAAAGTTCATCCTAGAGCTCAGAATCAGTAGTTTGCTCAAAGTATGATCCTTTTTCTAGAGCTTTCAATGCAACTAATGGCTTTCCTCAGTTGACAGAGTTAGTCACATAGATTTTCAGTGGCGGGGGGGTGTGTGTGTTTAGGAATAAAATAAACAAACCCCACGATGTCACACTACTTAACGTCATTAAACTTGTCTTTGTGTGCACTGTTTTGACAGAGTGACTGCTAGGTGCAGAAATTTTGTACGGTGCACTTAACCTACAAGCTTAACACCACACTCACACATTGAATTGACTCAGCGCACCACAGGTTACAATGCATAAGTTGCTTACCTGGTACCTGTTATCTTTGTAATTTCTCAATACTGTTTTAGTCTCTTTACTAATATTTCAGTTTTTTTAGTAAATAAAGACATTTTTTTTTCTCTCCCAGTGCTAGTTTTTGACTTAGTTTTATTTTACTACGTACCTTAAGTGTGTATGTGGTTCACTGTATTTACCTACAAGCTTATCCTAAGACTATTAACAGCTATGAGATACTGACTCACCTGAGCAGCATCTCAGGTTACTATGTATAACCTGCTTACCTGACTGAGAATAGAAAACACCTTTACAAATAGACTCTCTGAGCACAAGAAAGGTATCTAAAGGTACCAAATTTAACCTGCAGTGCTCAAGAATGCAACAGCTGGTTTTAGAAAGGAAAGTCTGAGCATGTATTAGTGATCAGTAGGCTAATTTGCATTGTGAGCCGTGGAAACATGTTCCCAGAAGAGAGTTTCTGCTTTGGTTTCTCCTCTGTGCAAAGTGCTTCACTGGTCAAGGTCGAGATCAGAGCAAGCTGGCCTCATTTAGAAACCTTCCACTGACAGGTTGTGGGAAAATTCGCCCTCTTACCTCATCATCAGGTGTATGCATGGATATCTCATTACATTGAAAAGACATGAATAACAAAGCGAATCGGCTACATATGAACAAAGAGGAGTTGCAGTGGGTAAAAAAATCTGTGTTTTTCCGTTCTGTATGCTGATATTATTTGATCCATATTCCCCTAACTGAAAACTACAAATGTGTGACAGATTCAGGTTTTGTTGTCTGTGTGTGTGCGCGTGTGTGCAAACTAGTATATTAGCCTACAAGATTATCGGTGCAGCAATACACCAACATTAGCAGCACCGATAAGACGCTGACTCATCTCTCAGATACAACATGTTGCCATAAATAACCAGCTTAAATGACTTAATATAGACACAACATCCACAAATACTCTCTCCAAGTACAACCAGGTAGCCAATTTAACCATATACACCGAGTCATCAGATTATTCTGCACATCTATGCAATGTTACAGTCAGATTCAGACTTCTGAAGCTCTGTCAAGTGAACATTAACTTTTAAGGATGGCTAAAACATCTGGACTGAACTGAGGTCTGAACTCTGACTTGGCCCTCCCAAGGAAACGGGTGTTTTAAAGTCACACCAGTGTTAAATTAGATTAGTCTTTGAGATCATTATCTTGCTGTAAATAAAATATCCCATCAGTCATTTCTCTTGCACTGCAGCAGGTGTAGCTCCAAATTATTTTGCATTCATTTTGCCCTGAATCCGTTCATAATGATGCTGCAACCACAATGCTCAGTTGTGGGGATGCTGTGTTTTCCAGCATCATGCAGAGTCGAGCTGGCATCAGATATAAAATTAAGTTTGACAGCCAAAAAGCTCACTTCTGGTCCCATCAAAAGCACAGAGCTGTCTTCTTCCCCACATGCCTTCAGGCGGATACCGGCACAGATGTCATGTCAACAGTGACTTCTTCTTTGTCACCATAAAGTGTTCCAAATTTGCACTTGAACTATAAACATTTTGACTATGACATGTAAATCAGAAATGTTCTTCTCATCTTAATGTGTTTGTGATTACAAACAACCACGCTGTCCAAAATGCAAAATGTGGGACTGATCCTTTAAAAAGCACATTGGCCTACTTTGTTCAAACAAACACAATCTGTGTGTATGTCTCTCCCTGTATCCCTGTCTGCCTCTCTTCCTCATAATGCACAGCTTCTTATTGAAAAAGCTTTTGCTTTTGGCCACAGAAGGCAAAAATAAATTGATCTTTTTACCAGCTGAATCAATAATATTTAATATCTCAGTGTAAATTTGGACAGTATTAGGATGTCATGTATCATGCTTTTCATTTAGTGACCTATATCATTTTTCTTTGTATGAGTAAAAACTGAAAGACAGGGAGAGAAAACTGTAAGCAATGAAAGAGAAAAAAGGAGAGATAAAGAGTCTATTTGGGCTGAGGGAGTGGTTTACAAAAAAAAAACTGGCACAAAAGGTTAGAAGTTCAATTAAAGAGGGAGGGAGGGGTGGGAGAGACAAAGCAGGAAATGGAGCAAAAAGTACAGATGGAAGAAGTATTTAAATTGTAAGCAGACAAGGAAGAGAGGTGGTGGGAGTGGGTCGATGTTAAGGGAAGGAAAAGGGAGTGGTTTAACCAAAAAAAAAAGATCTGATTCAAAAGTTCAAGTGACGTTAGAGGGGCGAGGCTGAGAGTGAGTAAGAATGTGAAAGCACATAACTTATTACTCCGTCCAGTAAAAAACAGACATAAACACTGTGTTGCTATGGCAAGAACAAGGAGTCGGACAGCTTGACACAATCCATCTTGCATTAAAAACAAGCCAGCCTCCTGAATGACGTCAGTCTAAACTTCCTACTGGGAGCGACAGCCGCTTTATTTTTTTCCACCCACTCTGGTGGTCTCCTTAGCAGACCACATTGTGTCTGACGCTGTAATCAGACTATGGTCACGTTCTGACAGTTTTTGGAAAATTTTGGAAATCTTCAATCATTATGTTCAACCAAAGCTCGCTCTAGCGGAAGTTTTGTTCCCTCTGCCATAGCAACACCAAACAAACTGCCTCCCTGACACAGCTAAGAGCCGGTGGAGATGCATGTAGACACGAAAATTGTGTGCAATGTTTATACCTGCATATTTCTTTGTTGTACTGGCTGTGAATAAAAAATCTTCCTCTGGGACATAAACATCTAAATCGAATCAAATGCCTTCCATTGTTTTAGAGCTAATAGAATAACAGAGAGCAGAACAGCTGGCTGACATGTGTTCACTGCAACACAGTTTACCTTAGAATGACTATCACTAAAAGGTTTTCCATCAAGTAAGCTCAACAGACTCGAAAGAGTTTATTCCAAGCTTGGTGAATTGAAATGCGCATGTATTTTGTATTACAGCTTGGTTGTATAGCTAAAATAAAAGTTTTATTTGCCTTTAACATCTGACACAGACAAAAGATGAACATTAACTTTTACAAAGAACAATAAATCAAGCACACTCCCTCACTAAAGGGGCAATCTGTATGAAACATTAACATCAGAATATTGTCAGAGAAAATATTAAATTTTCAAATAAAAAACCAGGAGACATAATAGCAGCTTTGTGTAATGCTGACACTCGTTACACTACTGTCATATACCATGCCTTTGCCACATCAAACCAACACAATAAGTCCAACCAGTTAAATTTAAAAATGGTTCCTAACTGTCCCTTGTTGCTCCTTTACAATCGAGACGGCGTCAGGAACAACAAAAAATGAGTTCAAGATGAGACCAAACTTTTCTATGGATATTCGTTTTTGAACTACAAAAAAAACTTTAATGGCCAGACTAGGTGAGTGTTGCTGTCAGCCCTGTCCATAGCCGGAAATGACTTTGGCTTCACTGTCCCAACCAGTAAGGAGATTCAAGATTGAACCAGGTGTTGGTAACATGTGGCCCTAGTAAAATGGGATTTGATTTTTGGTTGCCAAACATGTGAATCAGTGCAAATATAAGACATCCTTGAGCATACAGTCAAAAAGTGTCAGGCTAACAGGTCCAGTGGAGTCCAGTGGAGACACATGCATCATACAACTCATAACCTCCCAATACACCGTGAAGAGATAAAAATTAAGGGATGAGAAAAAGTGTGTGATATTAAATAATAATTTGATGAATGATAGATGTGGAAGACTTTTATCAAGATGAGGACAAAGGTAGAATACTGTACCAAGCATGCAACTAACCCCCTCCCCAAAAAAGACCCATGTCAAGCTGCCTCTTCCAGAGGCAAAAAGTGAGTAACTTGTTGCATGCCATGCAAGCTAAGATGGAATCTGGTTTAGAAAGTAATAACATGTTTGTACAGTGTACAATGAAATGGATGGATGTTCACTTCATCCTTGTTTGACCTATGAGAAAACTAAAAGAGCGCATCCACTTATGTTTCAATCTGGATGGTCAACACTGCAGCCTTGGCTTCCTCATCAACCGACATTAGTCACTGATGAACACATCCGATGCTGATGGCTGAACTCTTTATTGCCAGACCGTGGTGATGCAAATAAAGCGGATATGATTTTTCATCTTTTATGCATTAGGGCCTCAGTCTATATAAGTAGATCAAGGTTTATATCAAGGGGGAAAGGAAGAGAGGTGAAGTGTGGCATTAATTTTTCAGCACTCATTTAAACTTCACAAAAAATTTTTTTTTTTTTTAAATTTAAATTTGTGTTATCAGCAGTTGGACAGTCATTTATCAGCTATGACCAATTTTCTGAGCAATGACTGTTGTGATTTGAACTTGCTTGTACTTTCTACCTTTAAATCTACTGTAAAGAGGAGAAAGTACTGGTTCGTGCTGGCACCGCAACGCAATCCATGCAATTATCCCTGCATAATTAATGATTTATAATGCTTGTGTTCTTAAGTGCACTTAATGATTGTGAAGCTGAATCAGCAAACCCTATTTTACATGCAGCTATTTGACCACAGTGAGAACAATACTGAGTTTATAAAGCATTTCTTTTGAGAGAAGTTTATCTTAAAAAATAAATACCAACACTTTGATTCACTGGCATCAGAGTGCTGATCAGACCAATCACTACAGGATACATGAAGGATCCTGCACAGTGTGCCAATAAGAACAGTAGCTCCCCCCTCTCCTCTTTCACACTGAATCCCAGAAATCATGCCAGAAAAAACAGGCTTACTAATGTTTTATTATTTCACAACCACCACTAACCTCTTGTTGCTCTCAGAAGATTCCAGCAGTGCTGAGTCTTTACTGTTGCCATTGGAGCTGCCAACTGACTCGTGCCCGTGGCTTTCGTTGCCATGACTCTCATTGCCATGGCTTTCATTGCTGTGGGATTCAGTCCCACTCCCGCTGGACCCACTGCTCTTCATTTCTACGTCCTCTTCAGGAAGCGATCGGGAGCAGCTGTTTTTGCGATGGTTGTGCGGTGAGGCGGGAGGGTCCTGACCACTGCTGTCACTGCCCTCCGACGGAAGGCCTAGGTCAGGTCCCCCTTGGCTGTAGCCACCAATTCGGTGTAGCTGTGCCATGGAGCTGCACCCTGAGGCCCCCCTTGGCATGGAGCTGCATGAGGTGGACACTCTGCACCTTGAGGCTTCGTCCTCATCCTCCAGCACTGGGAAGTGATAGGGCTTGGAGTCTGAATCTTCTGACATTAGGAGGAGCGCTACCCTGAGCTTGTTTCAGGTTAGATGGTGAAAGAACACAATTACCCCATTTTCACAAGGATGCTGCTGCGGTGAATCAAAGAGAAAGCAGACTGATCTGTTGAGAGAGGGAGATTATATGAGTTAGTAATGAGGCAATGTTTATCATTACAAGTCATGCATTTTTAATTCTTGGAAAACATGATTCAATAGACAAACTGCATCAGATTATTGGCCCGGTTATTTAGTGTTTAAGGGAAAAACACTCTGCTACAGTAACTGAGTGACAGAATGTTGACTAAAACAAATCACCTGCGTCAAAGTTCCAAGTCTTTGCAAAAGCATTTTAATGCCTTACTGACATGAATTGAAATCAATAACTGCCTGGAAGAAAAAAAACATTTTTGAAAATGGTCAGTAGCGGCCAAATTAGAGAAAAAAAAACAGGACTTTCACAAAGAAAATACTTTCCGATTTTTTAAGTATTTGTCTTTACATCTTAATAGTTCATATGAGTACCATTGCCGAAATTGACACTAACTGAATTTCTTAATATCCAAAATATC
>JAPZDZ010000004.1:12198950-12209077 GCA_029783805.1 Acanthurus tennentii | reverse complement strand
TACCCGGTGAGAACCCACACTGCACAGGGAGAACATGCAAACTCCACACAGAAAGATCCCATGCGCCCAAACCGGGATGCGAACCAGGGACCTTCTAGCTGTGAGGCACTGCTGCTAACCACCAAGCCACCGTGCAGCCCCTTTACAAATACAGTGTCACCTAAATAATGTTGCTATAATAATGCAACATTTCAGCAAATTGAGGACCAAGCATATGCAACTGTCAGTTCAAACCACCCAGATCTTGGTTGATCTTTTCTTGGAAATGTCTGGTTACAGAGGCAGCCACGTATTGCATTTTTTGGATCATCAACAGTGGTGTGTTTGGAATAAACACAAGAAAAACAAGGAAGAAACTGTGATCAGAGGAAGAAATTTAAATGCTCTCGACAGATCTTCTACAGAACCAGATATTACAGTAGCGGCAAAACTGTATTTCAAGTGATCACAGAGAAACGCAATTCAAAAATACAAAAAAAGTCCAATGACTGTATATCCATCATTTTGGTTAAGTATGAATGAGGAAACAGTCTAAGAGACCAAAAGAAAAACTTAGGCAAAATCTATCTGGAGAGAAGTATATTGAAAGTTACCTGTACTTAAGTGCAAGGCAATCTCATTGAGATGAGAAGGCAGTAAGTGCTGCATCAGCCGTAATGATGTAGAATTATGCTGATTATACCATAGTGATTGAATGTAACACACGACTGCTATGATTATCTCTGTGTGAAGTGTTTTTGTTCTTTAGCTTGCACATCCTCACAGTAACATTTAAAGTCACATTTAAAGTTAGTGACACAAACATTAACTAATATTTGTAAACTATGTTCAAACTCAAATTCATTATTTCTTACATAATCCTGTTTCTGGGCAACTTGTTAAGATCACATGAAAGCCACATGCCCAGTTCTCTGTGTGTAACTCCCAGCATGGCTGTTTAGATGGGATAACCCAACTCAGTGGTGGTGTGCCTTGCTGTGTGCAGTGGAAAATTGCTATTTTCAACTCTGACAGATGACACAGCTCAGTGCCCTCCTTTATTCACCTGACCTCTATACAGATGCACCAGTATAAGTATGAAATTAGTATAAATTCATTTAGCCCAATCAAGTTCATTTTAAGCATCAAGCCCATGCAAGCCCGAGCATTTTTGGAGGCTTTTCCTAGTATGATGCTCAGCTTGTGTTGATGTGCTAATCCTTCACTGAAAGCTTCAATTATACGTGTGCACAGTATGCATGAAAACAATTTTGGGAAGGTAGCTTCACAACAGAAAAATGCAATTAGCCAAAGGAAAGAAGCTTTAAGTCTCATGAGCTTTAGGGTGCTGATGCAAAAACCCTGAGCAATTTATGATCAAATAATTAATGTTTTCTCTCATTATTGCAGGATCACGAAAGCATTGTAAAACATTGGACTTTTTAGCAGTTAATTTTGTTTAAAGAATTTTTTTATTGTATGTTTATAGTATAATGGGCATGTGTAAAGAAAGATTTGATTTTATACAGTTTGGTGGCATGAAATATGTTTCGACATTAAATTGGACATCTTTCTATCTATAGGTATGGATATAGATATAGATATAGATATAGATACACATATTTATATATAGATATGGATAAAAAAGGAACACAAAGTGAAATCCTGAGACATCTCTTTGCCAGAACTTTATGGCAAAATGAAAGAAGTTTCAATCAATAATCAATCAGTCTAGTGTCTCTTCTAGACACAACTGGGTTCACCATCAGCAGACTGCTTATCAGAGCCCTGCTATAAAGCATGGTTGTTTTTTCCACCCAATATCCGTGTTGTATTTAAAAGTGGGTCAATCAAAAGTAAAATGAAAGAAACAATCAAGAATGCACCAGGTTTCTGTAGTCTGGGGGCCAATATAAGAAAAACTGGAGCAAACAGCTTATGAATAATTGGTCTTCAGCACAAAGTGCAACACTTAAGCTTAGTCTTGTGGTTAAACTATTTTCAGCACAATTAAATAAAAAGCCATGCTATAAAGTCTTCCATTACACATTGCTGGGCATCTAGCTGAGACTCATCCAGCATATTGTACATACTGAACATTCTGCACAAAACGCTGACTGGGGGTTTTGTTGCACAGAGAGGTTTTTTTGGCAGCTACTCAAAGTCTAGTCCAAAGTTAAAGAGCTGACAGTCAATGTGGCTGATACTCATAAAGTCCAAGAGTTCACACTAGTTCCAACGATAGTCTCTGCTAGACATTCACCTAATTAGATTGCCATTGTGCCAAATTGGCTGGCTTGATACCAGTTGAGAGGTCAGACGGAGAGAGGAATAAAGATAGACTTCTTAAACTCTGATCCTTCTGTGAAGCTGCAGTTCCACCAATATCACCTGGGGCTTAAGAGAGAGCATCAGGTAAGGAAATACATTCAACTAAATTTTGAAAAAGTGACACATATTCATACTTTTTATTGTGCTAAAGTTTTTGAGTAAATATTGGAATTTTTGGAACAGTGTCACACCTAGAAAAGTGCACCAAACTGGACTTAAACTGCAGAGAGTGAAAGTTCATGAAATAAAAAGGTAGACGTGAAAAGAAAAGAAGAGAAAAGAGATTTGTGCAGCTGCAGACCAACAGATCTGGCACGTTCGATTTTACTAAGTGCACATTGCTGAAACATTCAGAATGAACAACCAAATATTTACTTTTGCAACACTAAAAAATAATTGACATAATTTATTGTGCAGCCTTCCTTAATTTATGTATTTATCAGATCAGTACCTAAAAACATCTTGTTTAATATATAATTACCACAAGCAGGCACAAAACAGCATAAATATGTGTACAATACAATTAGTTCTATAAATACAATCAACCCATTTCCCATTTGACCATCTCTTACTTTTTCTGACAATAACCTACATGACCAATCCATCTCTGCAGTAAGACTACCTAAGGCTACTTTAACATGGGTGACTCTTTTTTCTTTTTTCCTGGCATTAACAAAACCAATATCACTCCATTGAGCTGCTGCAGGACATGAAACTGAAGAGAAAGTAGCATGGATTTCCTGCGTTCCTACTAGGAAACCAATCATTTTGAACTGAGTTATCCCACAGGGTGCTAGATGTTGACTTTTATCTAGCATGCAATATTGCTGAGGTGTCACTGGTTTGCAGCATCTATAAATACGATCCATGACACATTCAAACGTCAGCTGTGATGCTTTTCCTGACTGGTAGCAGGTTTTGGAAGCAGTTGCATCCGATACTTAGGTAGGTACAACGAGGTACAGGTGGCTAACAAGACAAGATGAGAACATAACACGATAAAAGGTTATATATTACTCCTCTTAGGCCCTAACAGTGATTATAATGCAATCAAAAAAACGTTCTGAGCTATCAAAGGACAAACTGAATGCTAGAACCTGTCGTGAACCTGTTGCTCACCTAGCCTTTTCAAATCTTAGGTACTTTAGGAGAAATAATTTAAAGGAAATCACTTTTCAGTGTGAGGAGGATGGAACACTTCATTCAGACAGGGCTTAAAACCATTAAAGCTAAGGTTGTAATCAGGGAGGAAAATTAAAATTTGATTATGTCTGTTCAATTTGTTAGGTCTAGCCATCTTCTTTAGCCTTCTTCTTATTTTCCAACTTGTTGCTGTTCTCAATTAGTGGTACCACTGACGAACACGAGCAGGCACGTGCACAGACAGACCCAAGGTGGTGCTCAAGCACCTGCATTATTAGTCTCTCACTATATAAGTGCCCTGTTTGCATGGATTTTTCCTCAATTTATTTTTCTTATTTGTCAAAAGCTTTATTTTTTAATTCCTTGTCTCCATGATCCAACTTCCTTGGTGACAGTAGTGTTTGCCCTAAGCCTCAGCATTGTTTATCACTGTTGTGAAATTTAACCACTATTAAAACATTGCAATACAGCTAGTCTAACTTTGGCAAAGGCCCACAATCAAACCTAACAACAAGCAAGCTAGTTGGCCATAAAATTGATTCAGGTTAACGAACTGCATGGTGTAAGTGCAGAGGAGACAGAGGTCAAATTACTTTACCATTTACACGTGTCGTTATGAACAGAGACTCAGTTGAGATAAGTTTATATCTCATGCACAGTGGCTCTGATTATCATTTGAAGATTTCAGACACTTAAGTTGGACTGGGCTCTATAAAATAAGTTTATTTAGAGGATAAGCATAAAAAATTAGCGCATGACATTTTAATTAAATCACACTAAATTATTATCATATTAAGAAAATTATATTTCAATGCTGTGGATTAAATCTAACAATTTTTTAAACAAACATGGGGGGGGGATAAAGAAAAAATAAATATTGTATGAATCTAAACAAAGTAACAATACCTTACTCCTAAAACAACAAGTTTTGTGAGGTTTTTTTTTCGCATGCAGACACCACTGAGGCTGTTTCCTCTTTCCCTGACCTACATCTACCCTCAACTATATCTCAATTATTTGTAATGGATCAAGTGTACACTACAAACTGTACAGCACTTTTAAAGACCCCCCGCAACTTTGTTCATTTTCCTAATAAGGGCCATCTTGTTCAAACTAAGAAGAAACTGTCCATTACAAAGGGAAGATTAGGTCTGCCATGTTTATCTATAGTTCTATATCACTGGAAATTACACAGTAAACTTAACATTGAGCCATTAACTGACAGGAAAAGATATACTGAGTTTGAACACATTTGCTGTTGCACCTGAGATACCTTGTCTAAATCGCTTCTTTTAGAAAACCCATAGGTGTATTATGCAGTCGTGAAACATGATCTGCTTTCAGACCATTTGTCAAATCCTTGAATAAACTTTGCCTGACAATAAGCAGATAAAAAAATACAATTTGCAAGCCAACCTCGCTTGTGTGGGCAGGGAAGTTAGTACCCGGCAAATTGCCAGACCTTCCATTGCTTTACAACATTAAGATAACTGGTATAAATGACTTCTCCTTTGCCAGCCCTACATGCGTCAGCACTCCTTTCTCCTCCCACTTCAGCTACCAGACTTGCTGCTGATTGGTTATACTGCATTGTGCTGGACTACTTAAAAAGTCTTTTACACAATGAATCACTATTAAAGTAAATTCCACATTTCCATGGTGATAACGAATGTTTTACCAATAACTTTAAGGGCAAAATGATGATTCTGTGTGTAAGCTTGAATAAATCCTTGCAACAGTGAAGTCTTTAATATTTGACTATTGAATTGTCTCTAATTTGTACTTCTATATGTATAACTACAATTATGAATATGACTTTTTTATTCATCTGTGCTAACCCTCAAACTGGCAACCTCTCCATTAATGAAATAGGCTAATATGAGCAGATCTGTTGCTATATATCTGTTGTTATATATGTATATGTAACAAATATATATAAACAAGTTAAACAAACAAATATACAAAGAAATTCAATAAATAAATAACTATGCTTTATATGCTGCATTATAAGTCATTCATTCAAACTCTCCCTCAAAGTGGCAGTACACAAACCGTTACTTATCCAAAGTACACTTTCGCAAAAAGTTAATAAAGTTCCATTACTAAAAAGCTAAACTGTACGCCTAGTACATGACTAAGGGTATAAAGTCACTTCTAATCTATAGATTTTAAACATAAGTGTTAAAGCAAATTGTAATAAATGAATGTATCCAGGGGGCAGTGGTCCTTTTATGTAAGGCATTCCCCTGATGGCCAACTACGCAAACCGCCTGAATCAAATATGCATGCCGATGATCTATTCGGGGAAAAACCTTAGCTCATGTCTCACAAATTCTCTAATCAGCGCTGCGTATGAACTTGTGCCATGTGCAGCTGCGGCGGACTCTTTATGTAAGGCGTTACACCCGGGTTTTTCATGTGACACTGATACCAAAAAGCATATCTCTGCGGGTCTTCCATTTAAGACACCACCACAGTTATTTCTTTCAACTCTACCATTCTTCGGTATTGTCATATGGTTTTAATTTCACTTCAAATTGCACCCACTCTCCTACTACAAATGTAGGTTGGGTTGGGATCGCCGGTGCTATCGCAGTTAACGACACTAAAAGGTAGTTTCCCCACCAATCGAGTCACGTCTCTGCTGTCATGTGGGCAGTGCTGGTGGCCTGCTGTAGTCTACTGACCGTGGCTGACCCTCTCACTGACACAGTTATGCAACTTTGACGCTGACGCTCATACAGCCCAGCATTTTATAAATTCACAGCTCAACTCCTTTACATAAGAATCTTCAACTATCATATTTAAAACCCATCATCGCATTCACTCATCACACTGAAACACAGATCATGCAGGAAACAGCTTGCGCAAATAATTAAAAATGTACCAACCTGACAAAACTGCAAATCCTATCCCGATCCCGCTGACGAATAATGCCGGACTCTGTCCGGTTGAATTCCGACTAGCGAGAGCGTCCAGATGTCGCCGGTCCTAGGTTGCTTTTCCACACTGTTCTATCCCGCTTAGGTTTCCAGACACACCGACTCTCTGCCCTGCATCTCCAGCTCAGGCAGTGACCTCATTTCGAGCCCTTGCGGGAGCCCCTCCCTAACTCCTTTCCTATTGGTTCAGAGAGCCGCCCGTCTCTACCTCATAGCACTCTGAACCAATAGACAATACCCGCCTTTAAGGGGGCGGTTGCGGTAACTGCCGCTCCGCGCTGCGATTGGTCCGTAGTGCTGTCACTCCTTTTATATAAGGGTGTCAATGCCTTCACGTGGGAACCCACGGCTACCTCCAGCGTGAGGAAAGCGAGAGCAAATCACTACGACGCAGCTGCCGGTGAATGAAGCGGTGCCCATGGTTGGCCCACAGCGGCTCAGTAAGACCGACTGTTATCTAAACGGTTATACAAGTGTGTGTATAGCCAATGTGGGTGAACTGTTTGCTGCGCAAGCATTCGCGTAAGCATTAAAGTTCCTTTACTCAAACAAATGTTATAAAACAGAAAGAGTCATTGATTTTAGTTGTATTTTTATTAATAATTGTTATTAAATGAAAATAAGTGCAATGTTGCAATAAGTTTTTTGAAGTTGCACTGTGTTTAATGAAGCAAAATTTTGTAATTATACATCATAAATAAAGACCTAGTATGTTGTTATGACGTGGTTTATGTTGTTATTATGTGATTTAACTCTCGGCATAACATGATAAAGATGTGTACTATCCAGTACCAGAGAGCTTTATGCAATAAATTTTGGGTCCAACAGACAAATAGAAAAGACAGAGATGGACATTTACTTAAGGTGTAGAGGTGAGCATTTTCACATGCAATGTTTTTTTTTCTATCTCCATATGTTTTATGGGTTTGTTTAGTTTTTTTTTTATTATTGAAAAGCCTGTGGAAAATAGGGATCTCACATATGATAGGTTAATAGAAACTGTATATACATAAAACTATTGTATCGTACAACCTTTTTATTATCACATTCACATCTGAGTGCTGGGGATGGTTTGGAATTCTGCTCCTCTGAGGAGTCAGTCAAAAGTCCCCCTAGTGGCTGGGTTTGGACTCACGTTAGCAGCTGGTCAAACCAATTGTCAGTATTCTATTTATGACCTGGATGTTGCTTCAAAGGCTTTGTGACTCACCATTCTCACTCCACTTACAGGGTCTTACAATGCATTACAGAATTTCTGAGCTTGTCAGCCTTGAGCATATCACATATCACATATTGTGTAGTTATGTTATCCTTGTGAAATGATACTATTTTCTCCTCTCCAGTGTGTAATAGCATCTCATAATGCTTCCTGAGGAAGAGTGTTTAAAAAAGTGCTGTAACGAAGAAGTTGCAATATCCACTGGATTTGAGGTTTTTGTTGTTTGTTCTATTTGCTACAAATGTTTGTGTATTCCCTAAAATTCATTTTAAAAAATGCATTCAGTGAATTTCATGTTTTTGTTTTTGAGGTTTCCTGACCTACTGGGAGTAATTTGTGTTCAGTACATTTTTAGGTGAATACCTGAAATGCATGGATTGCAATAAATTGTCTCATGGTTGATAGTAAAAGCCAAGATAACAACAATTATATTTTTAATCAATTTTTATCTTTTTTATTTTTACTTTAACTTTGGCTGTATCCCTTTACAAACAATGAATACAAACAAAAGGTTTTACAGTATGTAGAAGAAATACTATTCAAATTTATTTGGTCAGTGATATCAATCAATTTCTTAGCCTTCTTTGTCCGAAATAACAAGGTCTACACCTGGTGTCACAATCTGGGAAACAACACGATGCTATGTGCTGTTATTTTGGTGATCTGTTTCAATCCTTGCATTTACAGAAAAAAACTCCATGTGACCAAATGTATTAAAATAAAATCAGCATATTTCTTTTGTTCCTTTTTTGACTCCTTTTGCTCTTTTTCAAAAAACACTTATCACTTTAAGAGCTATGAGAGTCTCAGCTCACATTGGTTGAGCAGCAGGAAAAACCCTGGACAGTCCATTCAGTCCATCGTGAGTCTAGCACATGCACATTTATGTGCACCCCTACAGGCAATTTGAAATCTCCATTGAAACTACGTTTCAGCACTGTGCGGAAACAAAAGCACATGGAAACCACCCACAGAGACACAAAACACCCAATAATACTAACCAACTTATAAAGCACTTGTATTACAACATGCCTCACGTGTCTCAGCCACAAAGGATTTAACTGTGCATATACTGTTGGAGGCAAAGAGCATGATGTGAAAATACGCATATCCTGTCTTTCATCAGCCACATTGATTTCCATTCTGACACACCAGTGATAAATTAACAGATCTTTCACACTATACTGACCTCCGTTCACACATTTAGAGAGCTGCTGTGATACTGTTGTACCATCTGCTTTCGACAGAGGCGCCTTACATCAACTTAGCGTGTGATGTGTGTTGTGCCATACTGTTGTAAGTAAATATAGAAACAGAAAGAGTTTCTGATTTGTATGTGAGGGGTGTTCAAACCATATAGGGGTTCTAACAGATACATTTTTGAGTGCTCAAATACCCTATGTAAGGAAGATACTGCAGAAATATACATAAAATAATAACCTGCTGCACTGGTAAAAGGTTTTGGCAGAGAAGTATCAAATACCGTAATTCTTAACTAGAAAACAAAAACAAAACAAAACAAAACAAAAACTATTGATAAAAAATTAAGCAAAAAATATATAAAAATAATCATGATGGTTGTTGTCTTGAACCCATCTTCGTTTTCTGGGCCCACAGATGGAACACAGTCTGTAGTGTGACCTACACTTGGAAAGAAAGACAAGTCTCCACATAAGGAACGAAACACCAGATGGTAGAGAGAACCAGCCAGTCTTGCTGGTTGCCTTGTGCTCTGTGTCAGTCTGAGCCAATGTAAAGAGAAAAGCTGTGAGTACCGGCGAGCATACCAAGCATGTGTAGCCCCAAAAACAAGTAGGATGCACGTGTTTACACCCTGTACCCTTACATTTAGTTCAAATGACATATGAGCCACAAACAGATCGCGACATAGTCTACTGTATACAAGTATAGACTGACAGGTGTATAGAAATGGTTTATATAGTAATGCACAGTGACAGCTATTTAGCTTGGTCATAGACTGGGAGTTTCTGTCAATACATATTGACCATAGCAACACAGTGAAGGGATTAGTGACTCATTTAGATGTTTTTCATTTCTTGACAAATTCAGCCAAAAGAAAATAAAGAAATATTAACAGCACACAGAAAGAGCATATGTGAGGAAAAGCGTTTCTGAGGTTTAGCTTGCTTGCAATTTTTAGTTTGTGACATTCATCAAAAGTAGCAAAATGATCCTGAATTTTTATGATTCGAAATCAAAATACATAGTGTAACTATTGCCAAGGATGGATTAATGGATGTCATGAATTAATAGATGTTATGAATTAATGGATGTCAAAAAAAAACATAAAAACTGTATTTAGGTCAAATGTAAAAGGGATCCTTTTATTGAATATACTATTTGACATGTAATTGGACTCACCTTATCCAAACTTTAAGAGATAATGTAACAAACAGTACAAAATAATATATCTAAAAAGTTATGTTAAGTATCAGTAATCTGTAACATGACTTCTGAACTACCAAAGCCTGTAAAAAACTTGGTCCTAAGGA
>JAPZDZ010000004.1:12153516-12164415 GCA_029783805.1 Acanthurus tennentii | reverse complement strand
GCTGTTAGTGCTTTGCATTTCATTGCATTTTGTTATTGCCTTATTTATTCTATGTTAGCCTTATTTTATTTATCTTAAAAAAAAAAAATAAAGCTTCTTGAATCTTGAATCTTGAAATGGTTCATTGCCTCATATTTCTACAAGGCTGCAGTTTCTCACCAGATGCAAAGTCAGTATTTTTAAGTGCTGAATTTTAGATCTTAATTTTACTTCTAATTTATTTCGTGGCGATGACTATTAAAATTATTGCTCAATTAAGGACATATTAAAGAGGAGAATTACAGCGTATGAAGCGAGTCATGTTTGATTGATTGACAGGTGACTCAGCCTATCACAGTCAGCCATGATAGCTGCTGCTGCTCATCACCTCGCTGCTTCACTCAAGCTTTTCTTTTTGACCAAATCTGTATTTTTTTAGATTTTTATTCAGCGATTGTCATGTTGTCTTGTTTCAGTGAATGTGATATCAATTACCTTTCATTTTCTGACACCAATTAATTTGTGGTGAACACAATTTCTTACCTTGTGAAACAGTTTTGCACTAATTTGAACAGCTAACTGTGGGGGGGCAGGAGTTGAACTAGGTTGTGATGTGGGAGGTGAACTGACTAATGTGGATACAGAAGCTGGTCATGTGGGAGGTAAACTGGTTACAGATAACAGCTCATTTAACCCACAGGGTCCCACCTGCTGCTCTCCCAGGGGGCCGTGCTCCAGATGGCCAATGATTGCTTTCTTACAGGCTAAATACAGAAACACTAACAGGCCCCATTTATTCTCGTAGTGGGTGTTCGTCTGGTACTGGTGATGGGTTTGTATATGTCTGTACTACGTCCCGTGGATGCATAAAAATTTGCTCGCCAACACAAAAGAATCAGTAAGAAAGCTGGAATGCAGCCAAGCTGTGAATAGATTTTATTTTCCAAATGTATTTAGGATAAAATGTAGTCCAGTTAGTAACCAAGAAAACTAAGAGCGTCTGTCACTTTCCTCCAAACATTACCTCATTGGTCAAGTTGGCACCCTCGATGTGGGTCATACTAACACGGCCACTGTGATGATGATGAAGCTGCACTGGCCTCTAAACTGCAGTCATTTGCACAGGAATGATTTTATCACATGACCTCTGTGTTTGGTGAAATATGGAGGGAATTTTTGGGGTGGAAAATTTACTTAACAAATTATGAACATGGAAGTTATTCAGAGGATAAAAATCACAGATCTCTGCTTTTACTACAAGTAATTAGAGGTCCCGAGATAATGCTTGTCCCATTGAAAATTGGGCAAATGACTTTGAATCTTTAAACCAAACAAAATGTGTCAAATCAGCGAAGTGATCCATAATTTCCCATCTGGTTGCTTGATAATGAGGACGCTTTGTTCCCGGCTGTAGAGCTTTGTTTCTCTTTTTCCCCTTGTTTCCTGTAACTTTCCAGTAAAGAAAAAATATCAGAAAATATATATTTTTTAAAACCCAGATTATAGAATGACTAAAAATTAGAAAATGACATTGTTCCACACTTGAATGCCTCACTAAGTTTTAGAAATTATGCTGACTACCATGGTGTGAAGGTTGTGCTGTCTTTGCAAAGGCTGGAATACAAAGTTTTACTTATTAATTTTCTTTTCATTGCAGCTTTGAGCAAGATTTATCATAATCCATTTTATAGATTGCCAAATGTAGACAGAAGACATGGAAAGCAAAAATATTACAATGTGCCTGAAGTAGTTGTATTTTATATCTTTCATTTTACGAAAGGAGAAAAAATCTGGATTTAGGACAAAGTGATAATTTGGTCGACTATGATAACTGAATAAAGAGCTCAGTTGTGCCGGAATAATATTGGTTTTCACTGTGGACTCAGATGCTTAAGTATTTAACATGCCTCTCACACATGCAAACTGTCTGCGCTGCATCCACCAATTTGCTTTAATTGACATCATTTTTAACCGGTGGCAAAACTTGTTTGCATTCATTCCGCTGACATGTTTACCTATATCCACACAGAAGCTATTAGTTTTCGTCAGCTGGCACCTATTGGCTGATTCCTTTGGGATTTTTCTGTGTGGCTCATAGACAAGGCAGCTGTCTGGATATGATATATAGCTCACATTTTGCTTAAATGCTTCCCAGCAGGTTGGAGGTTAAAGTGGGAGAGATGAGCAGCCTGACAGCGTGGTCCTCCCTTTGCTCGTCAGTCAGACTGAACCTATACGGCTGCTGCGCAGCTTTTCCTCTGCACCTCCTGTTCATGCGAGCAGAAAGAGCGAGTCTGGAGGAGTCGTGATGCCCATCTCAATGAGAGGAGGGGTAGAGGAGTTGGAGTGGGACAAAGAGGGAGGTGGTGTGCAGAGCAGAGCAGTGGAGGA
The DNA here is from genome assembly GCA_029783805.1 of Acanthurus tennentii. Taxonomy (NCBI): domain Eukaryota; kingdom Metazoa; phylum Chordata; class Actinopteri; order Acanthuriformes; family Acanthuridae; genus Acanthurus; species Acanthurus tennentii. The sequence continues at coordinate 12,162,045 of JAPZDZ010000004.1, read as the reverse complement.
AAGATGTTGCAAGTTGTAGCATACAGAGAAACCTAGGGGGACTGTTATCGAATAAACTGTAAGAGGGGGAAGAGCAGCAAGCCTGCAGGAGTCGTGATGCTCATCCTAATGTGGTATGCCAGAAAGAGATCTGTGTTTGAGGAGGAAAATTCAGGTTCAAATCATGTTCAGACCACCAGCAATGTTAATCTGGTAGAATTACGGTAGTTCAGCTCATTTGTTGGGTTTAACAATACAGCTACCAGCACTTAAGCAAATCCGTTTCATAGCTAATAGCGTGTATGTTCATTATCTCATCTCTCAGCTAAGCACAACTTAAAAAACAGCAGAGGGCTCATTTTGTAATGCAACCTTGTGATTTCTCAGCACAAGTGCAAAGAGGGGTTGAATTACTTGCTTAACTACACTGCCTCTGCACAAAACCTGCCTCAGCAAAAAAGTATAGGGAGTGACCTTCACATAGCAATTCAGACAAGACCCAGCTGTGAGCATGAGCTTTTAACAAGCTTTTATTTTAAAAAAAAAGTCACGGCCAGACATGGCTGCCAGTGGATCGTCATCTCTTCGATTTGGTGTCAGAAGCAGTCCTCTGCTCGGTCAGGATCACTTCTCCGCTCGAGACCAGAGCCCCCCGACCTGAAACTTTTGTCACTGCAGCTCTTCCTGCAAGGGAACGATGGAGAGTCACCTTAGATATGACAAATTTTAGAGTTAGAGATGTTCAATTTACAGGTTTAAGCAAAATTGCCAGCAATCCCTGGTTCAAAAGGACACAGGCTGTGGAAACAAACACGTTGGACAGCTTTAGATATTCTTGACCAGATTTACCATTTTTCAGCCCCTCAATTTGAAAATTCACATAATCCCTTTGTAGACTGTCATGGCAATGCAGGATCGCTGATATTTATGATATTAAAGCTCTGGCATGTTGCATAGATTTCTGGTTTAAGGCATTTAGAAAATAACCAAAGAGATTAAAATAGTTTGTTGCAACTGTATTTTCACAATAAAAGGCTCTACTCACGTTGCCGGTGGCATGGCTGTTGACAGGAGTTTGTGCTGCTGGGATAACACACTGCCGTGGCACAATGGATGAAAACCTGAAGGATTTCAAGTTGCTTTTTTTTAGTCAAAAGGAGCTGCAATAAGATTATCACTGAAGGGACTCATTTGAATAACTGTACCGTGTCTTTCTGCACAGTGAAGGTGTTTTTATCCACAAACGTGAACATTTTAACAATGAAACGTTTGTAGTGTGTTGGATAGTGGAGGCCTGAGGATCCATCCACAGGCAAAACTGTGGTTAGGTAACGGTCATCATGGTAGGGACACCTGAAGTGAACAAGAGCTCATATTTAAACAAATTAAATGGAAACTTGCAGTTGCATAGAAGTAATTAAATCCATGTATTTATACCCATCAACCAGAAGGTCCCACTGTGGCAGGCTGTGAGGATTTGGGGTGGAAGTGGCCCAGCAGTGCTCCAGGTTCAGGATGATGTTTGGATCAGACCTCTCCAGAATGTTCACCTGAACATATATAGGTTCCCTCAACACTTTAGTGATTGGGTAGTCTGCTGGAGTGTAGAATGAGCTATATGCTGCCTCTTCTGCAAGAATAAAAAAAAAATAATAAAAAGAAAAAAAAAGAGCACTTTAAATACACAAAGATTGTGCACCAGCTTGCAAGGTCATAAAGCGTCTGTGCTGCTCACCCTCCACACATCCCTTTGAATGACACTGTCCATTGCCCAATTTTAGCTCCACTCTGAGGGGTCCTGCAGCAGCGACCGGCACAGGTGGAGGAACAGCATTCACCTCCATGACCAGAGCCTCCACAGCTGTGCCAGAATAGCGACACTGAAACAACAGTCTGTGAGGAGAGAGAGAGAGAGAGAGAGAAAGAGCGAGCAAAGAGACTGTACATCAAGAAAACACACAGCGGACCACAGAACTAATCAGAGAGATCAATATTACACAAGCTCACTCAAAATGGCTGTCCCTGGTGATTGATCCTCTGGGTCCCAGTCCCACTTCATATGCAGAAGACATATGGTTCTCATACACAACATAACCCTCTTCCTCCTGCAGGAGGAGAAGCAGTTCAGTCCTCATTTAAGTTAAAAAAAAAAAATTGGGAATGTCATCTATGAAGCAAAAACACAACAAACAGTCTCAGGCTTCTCAAAATTGAGAAGGTGCCAATTTAAAAACGTCTGCAAATTGGAAAAAAAAGTGCATTTTGGAGCTGTTGAGGACATCATCCAGGGATGGGGAAGCTCTTGCTGGTCATTTTTCCATATTTACATTTGATAGCATGAATAGTTTGGAACCATGTTTAAGCTCACACATTAAATAAAGCAGCCACCTTGACTGTAGTGCCACATGCAGTCACAGGGAACTGAAAGATGGCAAAAGAGGAGGTGAAGTCAACAGGGGTGCAGGAGGGGTTGTTTGTTTCCAGCAGGCTGACTGAATCCACATCGATGTGGGGCACAGTGGCGTCTCTTGCCACCACCACCACAAACTGACCATCCCTGGTGCACTGCACAGTCACTGGGTGAGAACAAAACAGATGGGTGAGTTTCTCTGTTGCTGTAGTTCAGTTATTTCAAACTCATCACACTGATTTTGCGTGTGAGGCTTTAGCAGTCACAGAGAGCACAGATACCTGCTTTGCCGTAGTAGCACTGCTGCCCAACAAAGCAGCAGTTTATGTTTTCACACTGCTCAGCTGTGATATCTTGAGTCCCACACCGGATCTTCTCCCCCTCCTCCACCAAGCACTTATCAAAGGGAGCTGCAGGTGGAGGGACCTTCGACTGTTGTTGAGGCAGCTGAGGAGGAAGAGGTGGTTGGTGTTTCTGCAGAGGCAGCGTCCAGTGATGCTGTGCAGTAACAGCACAAGCCAAAACAGCCACCACCACAACACCAAACAGATACTTGAAAAGCTCCATTATGGTATTAATAACTACACACTGGCCAAAACTGAAACAACAGTGCCCGTGGCTCAGACGGAGCTTTATACATGATTGATTATGTGAGGTTTGCTAAGAACTCCGCCTCTCTTCGTTAGAAGTCAATTGTGCCGCAGCCTTGGGAGTTAATCAGCTGGGAGCTGACAGGTGGAGCTTATTGTCTGCTCATCTGTCTGAAAAGAAGTCATTACACGACCGCTGAGTCAAAGCTGAGTGGATTTTATTTCTAAAAGAGACATGAAAGGAGCTGTGAACAGTGTGGAGCGGAGAATCTTCTGACACCTGGCCCCGTTTACCGTGACCCCATACTGCTTACATCTTTTATGTAAAAAAAAAACTGCTGCATCACACATAACATTTCTTTTACTTCCTCCCACTTGCACCACCTGTGTAAAAGCTGTCTTTTTCTGTCTCTCAAACACACAGATGTATGGGCGGTACACACAGGAGCTGGGTGTGTATGCCAAGGAGGAAGCGGCCCGCCTACGGGATGGAGGAGTGCGGGATGGTGGAGGACTGCGGAGGAACACCAGTGTTCGTAGTCGTGCTGCAGATTTGCTGGAGTATGAGAAAGACCCCTGTGCAAAGTGCCAACGTAAGTGATCATGGAACAAACCTGAAATCTGTCATCAGAGCGTGCTCGCAGGAACAAAACGTGCAGGTAGTTAAGTGCACTGACATGTGAAGGTCAGACCAAAGCAACGGTCCATGCTTTTAAACAAGGTGGATATTAGTGTGTGCATGTGTGTGTGCATGTGTGCAGCAGACTGTGGCACACCAGCAAGTGTGAAAGTTGTGTGAAAACACTGACTTCTTAAAGCACAGCAGAGGGGCTACCTGACGCAAGGGAGCAGCAAAAGATGTGAACACGATTAAATGTGACTGATCTGAGCAATGACCTCCAGCCAACAAGGGCTGTCTCAATGTCAGACGGAGACAACCTCCTCCACACTGCCAGTGGCCCACCATGAACAGAACTCTGTGTGTGTGTGTGTGTGTTTGCGTGAGTAGATCTCTGATATGAACTGTCAGATTATTTTATGTCTAGTCTACCCAGATGACTGCAGATAAGGGAGTGGCATCGGAAGAGAGCTACCCTTCGGACTGATGTAATCAACAACAACAGAGTGAAAGATATCCTTGTGTGTGTGTTTGCATTCTCCAAATGTGCTTATTTTTGTTTGTACTTCATTGAAACCTTCATTTTTGAAGCACTCAAAGGATTTTTTTTGCAAGTAACCACAACCACATTGCATTTTTAAGGTCAGTTCACCTTAATTGAACCACCTAAGCAACATTCTACCATAGAAATAAAATATATATATATAAAACCACTCACACTCACATGAGAAGATTATCCACAGAAACAATGACACTGTTTTTGGGAAGACACACTGCCATGCGATTTTTTTTTTTTAAATGCTGAGTGCTCCACTGATAAAATTCTCCTTGTTTGCACTGCATTGATTCGGTGGATGAAAGTCAGAAATGAATATTTTAAAATCTAAAAAAACAAAACCCAATTTATTTGTCTGGCTAAATAGTATCAAAAAAGAGTTTAAAAAAGGTGTTGGTTGTGCAGAATTTTGTGAAATTTGACTATCTAATTATTTTTTTATTGATTTCATTGAAAACCACGATGCTTTGTATATCATTTGGTTTTAAAATGTTATTCTTCCTTAAAAACCATTAGAAAGAAGCTCTTCAAAACTCTGTAATGCAGTAATGCAGTGACATTTGTCTTTACATCCATTGCAACGCTGCAAAAAAGAGCTGCAAATAGCTAATTCAGCATTCTTTTAAGGGTGCCAACTTGACAAAATGTAAACAAAAGCTGGCAAAAAAAACAGTGCTCAGGTTTTAACCCACAATGCAACTCACAGAACCCATGGTTGCATTAATCTTTATGTTTAAATCCCCGCATGGGACAAGTTGCCGGCCAGAATTCTGTGTGCATTATTTGAAGTGCACAATGTATGTACAAATAATCCTGTTATGTAAAAATAATTTATCAATCAAATGGGGAAAAAACAGTCCTGGGTTAAACTGGCCATTTTAATACCATAATCAATACATAAAGCCTTAAAAAGTGTAACATAATGTCAGTAAAAATAAAAAAAAAAGAAAATGGACAAGCAGGCAGAGTGTTTGTTTTCACATGTGCAAGCACAAGTGAGCCAATGTGGCTGTTTTCCAGGATCCATCTTTGCCTTATTGCCGTGGTGACTAGTGATCTGATTAAAACTCGATAGATTGCACCATAGGTGAAAGCTACACTATATCAGCCCAGCCTCGCTTGCTTGCTGTAATGGAAGCCATTTAAAACAATCACTCTTACATCAGGAGCCAACCAGAGTGATTTGTGTGCTCTCCGTTTGTGTGCCGTGTGCTCGTAGATCAAGACGTTTGTGTGTGTATTTTTAGACTTGTCTTCAGATCGACACTCAGGCTGGACGGGTTCTGCTGTCGTCCTGGGTGTGCTGAGAGAAGCTTCAGATTTGGTGGGAGTGGGAGTTTTAGTGTTTTCCTCTCATGTATCTGTGTGGGAACATCATCTCTGTGGGTGATGCACTACGAGTGTGTGCTTCGGTTCAGATCAGTAACCGGAGCCGCATCGTTTGAACAAGGCAGCCTACACATGCTGCCAAAGGCTCTGCTGCCGGTCGTGATGGAGTGTTAAAAGCAACCACTGCCTCACTGTGTTTATTTTGGTTTATAGCTGACGTTACTCAGATATCTGTCTACCAGTTACTTCGAGGATCAGCATTAATGCATTATGACACATGTTGTGTTTGGCTTTGCATTCAGTGACTCTGATTATGATATTTGTAGTTGAGAAATCTCTAGTGTTTTTATTTATTATTTTTGATCAAAGCTACTTGGTCTCAGGTGATGCAATTCAGGACCAGCAGAGGTGGAGAAAATGGGGTTTTGTTTTCTCTTAATTTTTCTTAAATTTATGGGATCAGGAGAAGACATCTGTGAATGCCACCAAGCCTGCGGATGTGAGCGCGAGCCAAGATGCTCACGAAAGTATGTGGCTTCGCAGGTGCCAGATGAGATTTGTGTCTGTGTATGTGTGTGAGTGAGTGTGTGTTTGAGAGAGAAAGAGAGAGAGAGAGGGAGAGAAATAAAAAGAGAGGGAGAGAGAGCTGTGGGAATTGGAATTTCTGCAGCTTCCTCCACATGGGAATGTCCAGTGAGCTGAAATAAAAATTCAACATCCAGTGGAGAACAAAACGGTTTAATTTACACCGATACATAGATTTTAAAACTCTGTGTTTTTTAACTTGGTGTATGTTCACTGTGGGATGAGTGTCTCTGCACAGGAGCATATTTTTTTATGTCTTCTTCATTTGCATGTATACATCCTCTGCTGGCACATTGCCGTCCAGCAGGTGGCCCGTCTGCAGGGCAGCTTGCCTCGTCATGCACAGAATTAAGCCCCGCCTCTGTCCGGAGACTCATCATCCCTCCCGTGACCTGAATCCTGCACCATAAATCTGCAGTTTACTATATTGTGTATTATGCCTGTGTTGTAGCAAGGTCACTCCAACCACAAGACCCATTTGTGAACATGTTCATGTAGACTGATGATCGCCTTTTTCCTAAAAGATTATGAACGAAGTGCGCAAATCATATATTTGACAAATTTTTAACAAAAAAAGTGCAAGTTAAGTGAAGCAAAGAAAACAGAAATTTTAGCAAAATTTCTCTCAAAACTTGGATGTTAAGCTTCAAAAACTGGTCGTGGATGAACACTCAGTTGTACAGTTAAGTGGGATCATATCTGCCTGTTTTAACTGTATCTGAGGAACGCACAGTGTCACCAGTTGGTTTACAATTAACAAAAGATTAACCCACAAATTAGTACAGCTTTTTACTTAGGCAAAATCTTTAACAGTCCAGTTTCTCAAAGTCAAAGTCACTCATAGTTTCCGGTGCTCTTTCATATTTTACTTAACAGAAAATAGAAATTTTTTTGGACTTTTGGTGGGACAAAATATGAGGCACCTTTTCATTGTGTTTTCTTTGAAAACTGTTGATGTTACGCCAGAAACAACACAACACTATAAATAAAACTTTAATACATCACCTCTTTTGTGAACATTTCTGTGTGAGTCAGTCAGACAGATTTTAATCAGCAATGGTGGCTGTTTAACAATGAAATAAACAAATCCCATGATCCCATGCTGCTACAACATCAAACTACATCTTTTGTTTTGATTGTTTTGATGGAGAGACTCCTGCTGCAGAAATTACATATTGCGCTTTTACCTGCAAAATAAATGGGTCTGAAGATAATTTGGAAAATAACCGTCAACAAACAAAAATGTATGTTAATGGAGGTCTGTGACCCAGAGGAACATCACCAACCCGTTTCTCTGTCTCCTGTTTTTCCATTCATCTGTTGCTCTCTCCATGCAACAGTTTTCTCCTTGGTCATGACAGGATACGTGTATGTGACAACTGTGTTTTTTTTTTTTAATGAAATATAGATTCACTAAATGTGTTAGTAGCACAGTTTTAGCTTCTCAAGGGACGGGCACGTCTACGAATGCTCTGGATGCTGAAGTGAATCCCAGGCTTTGGCAATGTCCACAGACAAGAGAGGAGAAATGAGTCCAGTGATGCTTCTTTTAGCTGACCCAGCTCAGAGTTATAGATTATAATGTAATGGTAGAATTTATAACCATGACCTAGCTTTGTTTTGTCTCTGTATTCTCATGTTTGAGGTGGGAGAAGACAATGTGATGCTCTCATTCTCAGCATGATCACATTCTTTAGTTTATTATTGGTCTGTCACAGCTCACTCGCACCTGTTAAATAGCATCAGATAATATCTCTATGTTCAATCTACTCTTTGTGTTTATAATTTCTCGTTATATTTAGTTTTTTTTTTCATGATCAACCTGTTGGTCTCTCAGATTATCTGGTTAAGGTTTTCCTGAGCACATAAAACCTGTTTATCCAGGTTGAAAATATGAAAACTGAACTGAAACATTCCTTTCTAGACATGTTTTCAGATATAAAAATGTTCCTCTTTGAAAAATAATTGGTAAATAATTTGTGCCAGATGTGTTTTTCCACCAGTAATATCTCTTAATTGTGTTAAAAACTCTTATTTCTTAATTACATCTATTCATCTGCCTGCTTTGTGAAATCCAGGATATTCATACATTTTTCATTTCACATTTGAAGGTCCCATATTATACTCCTTTTCAGCAGGTTCACATAGGTCTCAGAGGTCCCTGAACAGTCAAATTGAAGTTTGTTGTCTAAAAACCCAGTTTTTTCCTGGACTTCAGCCAGCCAATATGTATTGTATACGTGAGACACGTGAGACACTGAGACAACGTAACTATGTTACATTGTAAAATGAGTAGGGGAAGGGAGCTGCAGTAGCGAAAAACTGAGCGAGTCATAAAACGTTATATATGACTGTTTCACAGCGGCAATAAACAAGCCCAAACCCCTACCTGTGTCTCCGCATAGCCTTTTTGTCTGAATGCAGCCTTATCGGCTTGATTTTTCAGACACAAACACCTCTC
>JAPZDZ010000004.1:12122649-12136644 GCA_029783805.1 Acanthurus tennentii | reverse complement strand
TAGTGTGTCGTTGTGTGTGTGAATGTCTGGATACTGGCTTGTACTGTAAAAATGCTTTGAGTGGTCAAAGACTAGAAAAGTTCGTTATTAAAGCAGTCGGCTTAGCTTTTATCATTCGCTGCTGGTGTGTCAAAGTAAAAGAAACCCAGTGCAGCATCATGGGTTTCTCACAATAGCCAATAGGCCTCTCTCGCCTTCTGAACAATTTCTATGTTTTCTGTGATGTTGATCCACTCGTAGATTTGCACCCATCTAAAATTGCATGGCTGATCAGTGCTGAGTCTCTGCTGGGTCCTCAGCTGAATGAGGTCCTTTATTGATGATGTAGTGAACGTGGCTGAGCCTCGTAACAACCCTTGAGCACCATCGTTGACCCAGTGCACCAGAAAGCTATTCTAATTATATTTGAAGTGTTGGAGGGAGTGTGCATACTCAAGTGAAGCACTTGTTATTAGCATGTCATACGGTTGTGGAGATACAATGCTGAAGCTCTTTGTGAAACCGAGTCTGTATCCAGGACATTACCCACCTCTCCTCCTCCACAGACACACACCATCTTCTCTCTGCTGGGTCTGGATCACGCCTATGTGACCAGCATGGGACGTCTGGTTGGAGTGGTTTCCCTCAAAGAGGTGAGCATGTGTTTCATTTCCTCAATTTTTTCTGGTGTGTGAATGTGATCTGGAAGTGATTATTAATGCCTCCCATTCCTTTTTCTTAACATTTTCTCCCTGACTTTCACTGGTTCTCCTCTTTTTTTCCCTGCTTCCTGTCGCTCTGTATCTCCAGCTGCGTAAGGCCATAGAGGGCTCAGTGACTGTAACTGGAGTGAAAGTGCGCCCTCCTTTGGCCAGTTTCCGCGACTCTGGGAACAGCACAAGCGTATCTGAAGTAACAGAACTACACAAGCTTTGCATCCGCCACAGGGGTCTCTCGCTGCCAAGGGAACCCAACCCCCCCAATGTGGAGGACCAGCCAGATCTCCAGTACAAAGAGATCCCTGTCAACTTCTCGGACCAATCAGATTTGCAGTTTGAAACCAGCCCTGGTGACGCCACAAATCCGTCGTCGTCGGAGTCGGTGCTTCAGGAAAGCCCCTCGTTCACCGAGGACCAATCGGAGTTTACTTTTGACTGCAGCCCCTCTCACACCGAGGAATCAGAGTTGGCCTGTGACTATGACCCCCTCACCCACACTCCTGAGCCAGACATAACAGAGCAAGAAGAACAGGGGAGTCCATGTGCGAACAAGGACCTATCAGAACCTGAGGGAGAGGGTAGCCCTGCCCACACTGAGGATCAGTCAGAATGATCAGAGGGGATCCATACTGTCGCCTGATGAATGTCGACGTTTCTTACATTTGTAGAGGTCACTCTCACCTCCAAGTCCAGCCTAGATACTCGTGTTTCTAACAATGTTGTGGTGTGAGTGAGCGAGTGAGAGTGAGCATGAGTAGATGTGACAGTGAGTGTAATGTCAGTGTGCAAATGCATGGATAGAGAGTGCAGTAACGGATAAAGCTGGTTTTATCCTGTATTTTTACTCATGTCAAGAGATCCCATGAAAAGATCAAAAGCAAGTTGGGGGGTCACTGGATCAAACCATTGTGAGGTAAAAGATGGGGAATGCAAGGGTTAGGGGTTAGGGTTGGATACTTAAAATACAACATTTATGTTCATAATTAAGTGCTTTAATTGCATAATATTACTGTTATCTGGATTACATAGCTGTATATACAGTGATGTGTGTGGGGAGGGCACATTTTTTTTGGGACAGGGTATATTTGCCAATGACTTGGTGGAGCCTTTTTTGAAAAAAAATTGCAGTATAAAACAGTTGTTTTGGAGGTTTCAGTCAGTTTGCTCAGAAATCACAAACTGCAAATGTCAGAGTATTTAAAGTATCTAAATGGACCATTTGGTCAGATTTTATTGATAAGCATGATTAAAAAAACATCTGGGCACTATAGGTTATTTTATTCAAACATGAACAAATAGTAATTTTTCAGTTGTGGATTAAGACCTCTTTTTTCTACTACAGCACCAAGTTTGTTTGTTTTTGTTTGCTTTGGTTTTTTCCTTTTTTTTTTTTTTTTTGTATAGTAAAATTGCCTGTATTCAGCCTAAATCATTGTGATGAAGTACATGTCTTTTAAATGGGGAAATAGTGATTTTGTAGGGCATATTTTCCCATGTATTTGGTGATAAACAACACTAATTTGGTCTTTTTGTGGGATTTGTTGACAATAAGAAGAATTAAGAACATCACCAGCTTTGTCTTTTGTGTGTGACGAATGTGTGTGTGTGTGTGTGTGTGTTTGTGTTGGTGTGTTTGTGTGTGCCAGGGATACTTTTTAACACTTTCCAACAGCGTCTGACATAATTTGAGTCTTAATGCCAAAATAACATCCTCTAAACACGACATCAAACATTACAAGAAGAGCAAGACATCACACGCTAATAATGGAGGCAAGAAGTAAAAGGAGCAAATAACAGAGAAGAAAGCACAGAAGACATGGAAAATTATTATAATGAGCACATGATCGCATGAGTTCAAAGTACTACCTATTCCCTAACACTGGACATCACAGGGCCAGAATTAATGGCTAAAAATATAAATATATATTGACAGGGGTTACATGTTGGCTAATATGCAATAAATTTACAGTAATAATGCAGTAAACGGTGATTGTCATGAGTTTGTCCAGACTTCATTGTTTACAACACTCTGCAGTCTTGGCAGAGTTGCATGTCATTATCAGTATTTTTTTTTTTTTTTTTTTAATTTTACTACCAAATATCTGAGTCCACATCAGCGCCCCCCCAAAGCTCCCCAAATCAGCTTGGATTTACTGTTCACATGATGACAAAGGCAGCTTCCAAAGGTCCGCCAAGCTTAGTACAGGGCTCCAAATACTGATGAAGCACATTGTAATTACCATGAGTATGATTTACTGCACATGTAGCCTGATTTGGCTTCATAGGGGCTGATTGGAAAAGGGCGAAGTAGACTTGTTAGTTGTGTCACTTGAACTGCCTCCACTTTTTCTGCTATGTGACTTTACTGTGTTTTAATGTGTTTCTAGCATGTTAAAGGAACAACACTTGAGATCCAAATGAAAGGGGAACACTGTCTGTTGTACAGAGCACACAAAAAACACACACACACACACTTTTATACACACATACACACACACACACACACACACACAGTGTAGATATAAACACCGTGATCTGTTCCACGTATCTTAATCCAGCCTGGCCTCTAATGCAACGTTGAGAAATGTAACTACTGTATGAAGCACAGCGATACCCACAAGTCCAAAAACTGTTGTAGAGCAAAGTGTGTGTGTGAGTCCTTGTTACGATCTTCAAATGGATGTAAGTACTTTAGCTTCATGCAACAATTTTGAGCCATATTTCAATCTTATGTGATATCATCGCAGCACACCGACTTCGGCTCATTTTTGTCTGTGTAAACATTTGTGCAACAATTTATTAACGTCTTAACTTTTTGTTTGCATATAGAATGTGACGTAGTGCTCGCCATATAAGATAATGTATAAGGAGTTAAATGTAGAGAGTGTATAAGCTAATTTGCAGCGTATCTAGTTAAGCAATAAGTCTGTAGTATCTCCCTTTATATGGCACTGGCCTGTATATGCTTTGTACATATGAACATACACGGAAGAGATCTACGTACATACTATTGTACATAGGAGAATTATGCATTTGAAATCCAACAGCCATTGTTATTTTTCAGAGGACATGAAATTGTTTTTTGTACATGAGCGAATGATTAAATTGAGAGACAAACACCTTTAAAAGAAAAGTTGCAGAGTTTTGTTTGTTCTTGTGTGTTCGACATGTGTTCGTTGGGGGATAAAAAAAGACAGAGAAGCCTTTCAAAAAAACCTCAAATTTATATATGCAGGACATTCAGACATTCAGTATCAAACATAGCCTGACCCACGTGACACAGCATGACCCAGAAAAAACAACACTACAAAATATCCATAGAAAACCAATGCAATAGCAACACATGACTCTTCACAGAAATGTACAAAACTCAGTTGAAACGACAGCTTTACATTCTGGTTGAACTCTCCAATATATTATATACATACAGTTTGTTTACAGCAGCAATTAACGGTGGAGCAAGATCAGTACAAGAAAGACCTGGAGGATGAGAGACAAGAGGCAGTGGGTGACATGATTAGAGGGGGAAAAAGGAGGAAGAGGAGGTGTAGAGAGGTCAACAAGAAAAGCAGAATAGATTAGGTCATATCCAGAATCAGCACGGACTCAAACAGACGTACAGATGGACAACACATCACATCAAAAACTCTTTCTCCTCCTTCTTTTCCTCCACTTCATCCTTCTCCTCCTCTTCATCGAACGACGCCACTCCAGAGGAGGCCCGGTCGGAGAAGAAGCTTCTGGGGCTGCAGTGCCACACGCGGACCTCATGAAACACGCTGTCCTCCTCGTCCTCCTCTCCAGGGGACTCAGAGTGAGAGGTGGAGTAGCAGGAGTCAAACCTGCTGCTCCTTGCCCGAGGCCTCCACTCAGGCTTGTGGTGGATGCAGATCTCACTGTGCTGCTCCTGCAAAGGTGCTTGCAGCTCCTTGTGACCATCCAGCCTTTCCTCTTCCTCCTCCTCTTCCAGAAAGGGACTCATGCATTCGCTGGGTAAAGTAGGTGAATTGGTCTGGGATGAATGTGGGTCATTATGAGATGTAGGCCTACCACCGAACAGGCTGCCACTGCTGGAGCCCAGGGGAGTGTCAGAGGGCGGAGCCTCGTTGCTGTCAACCTCAGGCTGGCATGGCTCTCCTGTGATGGGATTGGATGTGGCGGCGTCTGAGGGAGGAGCAAAAAGTCAGAACACCTGGAGATGAATGGATAATCGGGGCAGAGGGTAGGAAGATGAGGCGTTTTGTCAGTGATGATGCAGAGATGACAACGATGAGTGATATGGGATGGAAATGAGCAGAATGGCGGTTACTGTGGTTACCTGAGCTCTGGCTGACGAAGGTGCAAGTCTGTCCGTTGGTGTCCTCATCGTTGGAGTCTTCGTCGTCGTCATCGTCCATGGAGGCCCAGGCACGCAGCTTAGCCTCAGCGATGGCAAACTGCTCAGCCACCCCTAGCAAGAACACAGATCCCAGAAATTAATACAACTTTTTTGAGCTCGTAAACCCCTTTAAGTGAAAGTAGAAGGATTTCAAAATTATACACTAACGGGAAAGTTGAAAAAAAAGCAGAAATGTGTTTCTCTCTGCTTTCGTGTCTTGCTAATTTGTTCATAGATGTGTTATGACTTAAAAAAATAGACCAGAATCACTGAATTATTATACCTAAAATGCTGAACACTGTGTTTTTGTCAGCATATTTATATTTACATTAAACAAGATTGGAGTAGAACTGCAGACCTGTCGTACAAGTCTTTTTTGGAAGTTAATTTGCGTGCATATTGTCAGTATTTACAGAACATATACATGTGTGACCTTTCTTTAATTATATGATAAGCAGGAGCAGGCGAAGTCTATGTCAGACTGAGTCAAAAACACAGCTGATAACTGTGTTATCTATAAAATGATAGAAAATTGTGAAAAACACCTCACACATTACTAAGAGCCCAAAATTACATTAACATCACAGCAGTTAAAAATGCAAAAATATTCAGTTTACAAAGATACAGTACCAAGAAAGGCTAAAAATGCTTATATTTAAGGAGCTTGAAAAAAATGTTTAGCATTTTTGCTACAAAACTGTTATTAAAATATGTGAAATCAATATTTTGTCTTTAATCCAATCAACAATAACAGTCTTGTTGCCTTTTTTTTCCAAAGCCACAAATAAGAAAAAATGTCTTTATTGCCAGGTACTGATTCAAAAAGAAAAACAAAAACCCTACAGTGGACTTCATAATGTACATGTTGAACAATCACCACTCTGATGTACCCTTCTTTCCTCCACCTCTCTCCCTCTCTTTCTCTCTGTTGATCAAACCAAAAGGATGAGTCACAGCAAAACAACAGGAGCTGTTGTACCATTGGTGGGCAGTGAAGTGTTCTGGGAGAGTGTCTAATGGGCCACCATCTGCTGCCAAGACAAGCCGTCACCCAAGAGACAGCGCAGTGGGCGGGGCGAACCGCTGACATGCAGGAGTTTTAAGGGGATTAGGTGTGTGACAGAAGGTGGGAGCAAGCCAGGAGATGATGATGGAGCTAAACCAAGCTGAGTCAGAGGATGTTCAAAACAAACAAGTGACATACACATGGCAGCTAGTTAGAGAGCAGAGGTCGATACAAAACGCAAAAGGTCACAGAGGTGAATACCTGCAGCAAAGCGAGCCTCCTTCTCTCCTTCAGTCAGATGGCAGTAGGAGCTGAAGTGGGAGTGGGCGGCTGGCGGTGGGTCTGCAGGTTTGGGCCAACCTTTCCACTCAATGAGGTGGGCGACCCGGCCCTGAGCCAGGGAGGTGGGCTTCGTCACATGGTCCCTCACTGCCTGAGAGATGCCTGACGCAGGAAAAGAGAGAAAGACTTGAAGGTCAGAGTGTGAAGTTGACCTTAGAAATTCAAGACGCTTCATCAGAGTGTAAAAGCACAAAAAGTAAAAATCTTCGTACCATTTAAGGAGGATCTGGCAAGTGCTGCAAACTCATGGATGCCGACACTTTTCCTCGAGTCTGCTGGAGATTTTCCGGACTTTGGAATCATTTCACACTCCTCAAATTTCACCTGCAAGACAGATTATAGACGTGAGCAAACCCCTTGTTTTGGCATGAATGCGCAAAACACATCAAATAAGCTGTTTTGTCCACATTTGTGGGTCGCACCCAGCACTAGTTTAAACATTTCCAAAAAACAGTAAATGTTTACCTTTCAAATATTTGCGCTGTGAGATTTTCTGTGAGAAACATTCTAATAGCAACTAAATGAAAAGCTTAAATTCAAACAAGGATCACAGGACAAACATACTGACAAATGCACCGCTGATGCTTTCATGCCAAAACAAATGCTCCATCCCCTTAAAAAAAAACTTCTCTTACCTCCTCCTCCCTCTGCCTGTCCCTTCTCTCTCTGCTCATTGACCTCAGCCTCATCGTGGACGTGCAGAGATGGTGCCTCAGTGCAGCAAACCAACACAACTAAAAGTCACAGCTTGAGCTCGCTAGTTTAAAGCACCAGCCAGACAAGCAAACAGCTATGCCCTACATTTACCGCACAGATGCTAAAGCCACGGTAAGCCGGTGAAACCGGTTAGAATGGTTTGGGCTGGGGGAGTTGAGGGCAGTGTTGACATTCGTCCACGCGACCCGGCAAACATATGGCGCGTGACCAGCTTCTGGTAAGCAGCTCCAGTCAGGCTTGCTCACCTCAAAGCTGCTGATCCCTATTAAAAGTGATAGTGCTACCTAACTCCATGCCCCCCTCCCAAAAAAAAAAACCCATCAACAAATACACGTGTGGTTGCACATAGTAGATCTGGTGCATCAGCTAAATCCTGCTGTACATGAGAGCATCTTGGAATATGTTTTGTTTTAAGGGGCAGGTGAGTTTTTCAACAAGCCGGAAACATGTTGTCACAACTCTGAGCACGTGCATGACTTGACAGATGTCCTTAAGCAGATTCATTCCCAAAGCAGCTAAGAAAAGAGGAGTTACAGGCTTATGCTGCAGTCAAAAATGACAGGAAATGTGTGTCAGACTCAGGCAGGTAGGGAGGCTGGCAGGTGGTGATATGAGGGTGCAAACAGCTCCAACAGCCCAGCTGACGCTTAACACTCCTCAGAGGTAAACTTCAGCTGCAAAACATGCCAGTGAGCACCGCAGATGTCACTCATGCTCAGCGCTGATAAACGGGCCACATGTTCAGCATGAGGAGCTCTGCTCGGCTCCCTGCTGAGATTCAGATTTCAGCACCACAGACACTTTAATCATGTCAACAAAATGAGCCTCGCATAATGGAACTCTGGGCTTTTATTTTGAGCTAAATAAAGCCTGCAAGACCTGTCTACAATGTATGTTATTTTAGGTCATATACCAGTGAGCAGCATTCATCGCAACCTCCTTAAAACAAAGCAGCATCCTTTATCACAGTTACTAATGTCTCTGATTTTTGTCAAATATTGATTTCCCCCTTTTCAATGTTTTCTGGTTGATTTGGATCATCTTTAATGAGCAGACAAGATAAGAGCAGAGGTTTAAGCATTTCCAAAAAAATTTAAAAAATACAAAATTTTTTTAGTAGAATAATATTGTTTCCTTTTTTCTAACAGATTAATCATCTCATGACCGCTCAGACTTATCTTGTGACCCAGACGAGGAGTCCCGACCCCTGGGTTTGGGAGATTCAGAACCACTCCTGCTGTGAAAAGTATGTGGGTCACACATGGCTGTCATGGTTTGATTAAAACTTCTGGTCTCTGTTCATCTGTTGTCTCAGTTCTCTTTTTTAGTACTGAGAAGATTAGTCAATTGATGAGTCAACAGATGACAGCAGCAATTTTGATAAATTATTAATGGTTTTAACAGTGAACCAAATGTTCGCTGCTTTCAGCTTCATTAATATCTTATTTTTTCTGTGTCATCTATCTCTGTGAGTCGAATATCTTTGTGCTTTTGGCTGCTGATTGAATTAATTAAGTCAATTGCAGGCCAAAAAAAAAAAACAAAACAAAACTGAGTAATATCTCGTTTTTTTCTAAAATTTAAAGCTATTTTTTTTCAAAAGAATTACGGATTATTTAGCAATAAAACGAATACTTCTTGACTGGCTCTTTAGACTATATCTTTGATATTTCCCTTTTCTTTTTATAATCCACTGCGCCAGCTTGACTTGGCCTCACTAGAGCTGTTAATTGTTAGATGTTGCTTTTTAAAAACTCACACTTTGCCAGCTCTCTTGTTTTTGCAGCTGACTAATGCTGCTAATTGGCCTCCATCCCGCTAAAAACCACATGTAGCAGTGCTTGCAATTGTAATCAAGTTGCTTGAAGTCGTTTTCCATGAGGTGTTTGAACTATTTGTCCTCTCCCTGCAGGGGCAGACTGCTGTGCGTTTTTTTTTTTTTTTTGATACCAACATGCTCGTAACCAAAGCAGGATCCACGGAGCCACTGATGATGTGACTTTATAGGACCAACAAGTGGGATCATCGAGTTAAGCCGGTTTGACTGCAGCCCGACATGAGCGTGCATCTGCTATGAATGGAGGGATCTGCACTGCTGATGTTTTTTTTTTCTGGAAATGGTTTATTCTGGCAACAGAAGCGACACGCTGACGGCTGAATAACACATCAACCCGCCATTGATGACTGCAGGCCTGTAGCCTGCAATTATGAGGGAAAATAACGCGCGAGAGGCGCGGATGCAGCAGCGGGTCTCCTGGCAACCTCTGAAGTCTCCATCTGCATACCAATAGCTCCATACCTGCAACACGGAAATGCCAAGAGCACCCTGTCCTTTATGTGCACCCTCGCAGTCCCGGCGATGCTCGTTTTCTTTTGTTTTTGTGTGTGTGTGTGTGTTCATGTCCCTCCTCACAGCGACTCTCGGTACCTACCTGGAAGTCGGACCGCGGCGGCTCATCGTAATGCGCTTAATTGTCTCCAATCCGATCAACAGATGACACCGCGCGGTTTGTCCTCCTGCCGCAGCCTCTGCAGTGGATCATTAATGCCGCACAGTCGGTGGAAACATCTTCCTAACTCCAGCTCTGGGTCTCCAGCACGGACGCACCATTTGTTGCTCGGTATATGGGTTACATAGGCTGTCTAAATGTCTCCCGATGGCAAGCGTCATCAACGTAAGGCGGTGTCACATCTCACCCCCAACCCCCCCTCCTCATGCAGCCAAGATCAGGATACAGTAGCCCGCAGCTTTGGCCCAGGAAAGCACTGCAGCTGCTTTATTTTTATTTCTCTATTTGTTTGGCTTTTTTTTTTGCGCAAACATCCGCAGACATTCGGTGCGCAGCTTCAACGGTGCAGAGAGGACGTGCTGTTTATGTGTGGACATTTGAAGTGCTGCACACAGATGTTAAGAAATTGTTGCAAGGAACCAAAATTCATGTAGCGATCAAAGCGGTGTTAGCCAAGTTTGAACCTGTAAGGGCTGTTCTGTAGCCCGCATTATGACACACAAGAGAAAACACATGCAACCACATTAAAAGGGGACTTTAACTCCCCTCATTAAGTATCTGTAAGTACTATTTATGTACTAAATAAAATAGTTCTTATTAGCAACACACTTGCTCTATTTATTACACACTAATATAATTTTAAAGAATGACATTTAAGTGTTTTTTATGTTTAGTATTTTCAAGAAATATAACTTTGGCCATGTAGAAATATTAGGATTAAACGTTATTATTGACGTTTATTATGTTTATACTAAAGCAGTTGAAGAAATTGTTCTTTAACACATTAAAGTCTCTTAACTGCTTACAAAGACACTAGTGTTATAAAATATTTATTAACCATGTTATAAACATCCATGTCTCTATGCTGCTTATAAATACAAAATAAGTTGAGATAAATTTAAGTGCACAGTGACGTTTATCAAATATTGTTATAGTGTGAGAAAATCTAGTTTGAAGGCCTTAGTTTCTCACTT
This sequence comes from Acanthurus tennentii, assembly GCA_029783805.1. Taxonomy (NCBI): domain Eukaryota; kingdom Metazoa; phylum Chordata; class Actinopteri; order Acanthuriformes; family Acanthuridae; genus Acanthurus; species Acanthurus tennentii. Next base: position 12,126,019 of record JAPZDZ010000004.1, on the reverse strand, counting down.
TATATTGTGTTTACAGGGAGTGTGTTCCTACGAAATGTTTTTAATTAAAACAACGTGAGCAATTTTAACAATTGAGGTCACTTTCCAGCATACCTGATGTAGCTGACTAATGTACTATTTTAACAATTTCTCATTTCCTGAAGTGTAAATATTAATTTTTTTCTGTTTTTCCTATTTTTGTATGCTGAACAATCTTCTGCTTTTAAACTGAATCTGGAGAGGATTTAAGTTGTCATATCGGCTCTGATGATTTTTCTCAAATCAATAAACCTTACAGATAATCATTACAAGCAGCTCACAATTTTCAGAGGTGAATTAAAAGCTACTGATTATACAACATGAGGGGGCAGGAGGCTACAACTCACATCAGTCACTCCTGGCTGACTTATTGATGGATTACCAAGCCTTCATACCACCTATGAAAAGACATTAATCCGGCTTTTATTCCCAATTCAATAGTGATTCCAATCTAAAACGATCTATAAATTAATGTAAACATGTAACTTGAGATCAGGGTTCGCAACAGTGGATGCCTCCTGTACCTGAATGATAGAAACTGGTGAACAACATTTAATTATTATAATGACCTTAAAGAAAATTGAATTTAATGTGGACTGGTGACATCATGGCTGCTACCAGCCAATCAGTGCAGAGAACCATTTAGCTCTTATACAAAACACAGAAATCACTGGTGCATCTGACGGTTCAGAAAAACTTATGCAAAACTCTGCTCAGCAACTTAATAAGTCCTTTATTTGCAATGTTCCGTTCCCCTCTTTCCAGTTTCCGATGCAAAAGAAGCAATAATTTCTTAAATAAAGAAAGCAAAAAAATATTTACAAAATTCCAATACAACTAATAATCATTGGATTATCTAAAGCACCTCTCTGCATCTGGACAACTGCTGCTTCTGTTGGAAAAGGACTCACTGCAATAACATCAGCCATTTATCGTTTCTGAAAAATAAAACTGAGAAAAAAAACAAAAACAAAAAGTTTCGTAATTATCATTATTATATATTTACAGAACGCTCCTGAAATGAGTTTCCACTTGGAGTAGAAAAGGCTTTCGGATCATTTCTGTGTTTTCGTTTCGTTTTGTTTTTTTTTTAACTTTTTTTTTTTTTAAACTTTATATATTTTATCAAGTCAATTTTCTGTAGATTTCAAGTTTTAATGGTGATTGGGTCATTAAGTGTCCTCTACAACAGCTCAGGTTTAAGTATAGAAGAGGTACAGATGAAGAGTCCGTCAGTGTGGTTCACTACCGGGGATGGGAGAGGATGGCTTAGAGGAAGCATTAAGACCACCCCCTAGTAGTCAAGGTCAAAGGTCAACATCAGTCCTCCGTGTTTCTGTCCTTTGTAAGTTCATGATGGGAAACAGGAAGAGAAAATAGACGACATTTGCTTTAAAAACTCCATTCATCAAATTAATGTTAGTTCATTCGTGTATTTGTCTATCAACATTTCGTCCACTGTATCATTAATAGAAACACACTTCAGTCATGCTGCACACTCCAGTAAGGGACAAAGACACAAGAGCCGAGTTCGCATTGAACACACATGACCATACCCATGTATCAGGGAACCCACCACACCGCACGCCGTTTATTCTCGCAGATCTTATCTGATGTTAGGCATTATCGTTATCTAGAAAAAAAGCAGCCAGTTGGTTTTTGTATTATTGTGACATAAAAGAAGTTGTTTTTCGTAGTGATGTGCGATACTTCACACCTTCTTAACAAGCAATCCTGCTGAATCAGTTTTCAAGTTTATTTGATGAGGACACTTGCTGTCACAAGCAGGTGGGGAAATAATGAGGAAGCAAAAGAGGGAAGGTAGAGAGAAGTGATTGTTTTCTGAGTCCATCCCTCAAAGAAAAAGAAAACATAATAAAGATTTATCCTCATTGAGGATTGAATTTTTGAGTCTGCCTCTCTCTGGCAATATTGTCCATGACTCTCTGCAGCTGCCTGCAGAGCCCCTGCCTTGCCAAAGGGGGGCGGCAGCTTTCAGTTCAGTCTGTTATTCCTTGTCAGACTCCTCCTCAGCCTCACGGAGCCAGGTGAAGAAGGCGGTGACCGATTTCAAGGCCACACCTTTGCCTGTTTGCTCTGCGGGGTCTTTGCTGGATTCCCACTTGTAGAAGGCCTCCTCCTTAATCACATCCTCATCGTATAGGGCGTCGAAAAACATCCGCAGCAGGTCTGCAGAGACAGAATGAAAAAGGTCAATACTGATTCAGCATTGATAATAAAATGGCAGGTGGTTTTGCTGCACTCAGTAATTCACACAGTTTGCTGCAGAAGAGGAGAAACAAGATAACAAAAGTCTAACATTACAACAGCCCAGCAGTTAAAGACACAACCTGGATTTCATCATTTCGTAAAGCTAACACTGATTTCTTAAAACTTGTTCTAATAATGTTGGAAAGATTTGGGATAAATAAGCACATAACAAAATATATTAAAAAAAAAAGTTCTTTGTGTATATTTTAATGCTAAATGCAGGGCTTAAAGTAAAAAAAAATCCTGAGCCTGAACATTTTTCGGGGGAGCGGGGGTGCAGTGGATCCGACGCATACACACTATAGGCAATTTGGCAAACAACTTTTTGGCATTGTGCTTGGCAGGGTACAAGATGACCTACAGTTTAAATGTGAATTTTAGAAAGTAAAGGTAATAATGTTATAAGGACATGTGAAACTCAGTCAGGCTAATTAATCTGAACTATTCATTTAGCAACCATTTAATTCAGTAACGGGCAATTTATACAAAAAATGCATAAACAGTTACAGAGCAACAACGAACTGTAGATAATATTGTAATTTTAAATTGCGACATTTCCATCGTTTTTGTTCAAAACAAACAATGGCAAATTAGGTTAGAGGAAATACAAAATAAAAAATAAACAACTGCATTTTAACACACTAAACTACAAGTCAGTTCAATTAACAAGTGTTGCATCATTTGTTTTTAAGGCCGTTGTCAATCAGGACGTCTTCCCTTGGCTTCATGAATTTACTTATTTTTCTGATCTGATTTCGGTGAAGCAACTGTCGGCTTGGATGCTGCGTTCAAGACCATTCGGAGATAACGTTCACGCTACAGGTTAGCTCGGCGGAGGAAAACAAAGTGTGGCATATTGTCACTATTTTCTGAACACTGAAAACATATGCAGCAGCAATTTATGCTTATTTTAAGATGAATATATGTAATATGTAATTAATATATGTAATTTCCAACTTTAACGCTGTTCATTGTACAATTCATTTTCTACAATTCAGAGCCCGTTTTTCCCCGAGTTGTCTTGAATGCAGCATCAACTGCTGCTAGATCTCAACCACTATGTGTACCCATAGTTACGGTT
>JAPZDZ010000004.1:12090571-12122549 GCA_029783805.1 Acanthurus tennentii | reverse complement strand
ATAGTTACGGTTGCTAACGTAGGATTGGACAGTAGCAGTTTGAGGGAGGGGCCTGGCAAGTTTTTTTTTTGTGGGGTGTTTTTTTTTTCCTGAATCATAGTCAAACGCTGGAGACCTGGCATGGTGCCGGAATACTTTAAGTCCTGTAAATGTGTTACTTATGTAACCTTAAACTGGTCAGATTGTGCTCAGTGTTGATGTAAATGTAACTTTTTTTCAGATTGTTGTTTAACAAATATCTCTTTAAATTTCTTTCACTTAGTACAAAGTCATGTACATTATGGCATGTCCAATGTTTGGCTCTAGGCATCATGAAATCAAGGCCTTTTTCGGATAAACATCACCAACAAACTGTTTTCACTAACAGCAGCACATTTTAGAACTTGACGTTTACAGCTACTTTGCCCAGTCAACATAAGTAACATTATTGAGAAACTTAGCAAATGTAACTTTTTTATTGCTTTTGGGGCAATTATTTTGATACAGTGCACAAGTTTCAAACATTTTTATTTCAGGTCACCCTCTACAGGTAGACTAACAGCAGGACACTCACTTGCTGGCTGCTCCATGTGCACCATCAGAGCCTGGAGGGCATAAAGGGCCTGCAGCTCCTTCTGTTCATCAGACAGGTATCTCTGCAGCAGACTGGCCCTTTGGTTGATCTGCTGTGCATCCACCCTGTATGGGTTGTCACCTGAAATGTTGCGTAACAAAACACTCTTATTCAGACAAACAATGAATTGAGATAAAACTTCTTGTGTGATCTGAAAAAAGTTTACTTTCCAGGGCGGCAACCACAAACTGCGGTTTACATTTCTACGATTAGTCATGACAGATTACTCATATAACAGCGCCTCTGAAACCTTTTCCCTCATGGAGAATTCATTCTGTTGCTGTTAGATAATAATGATGATGATGACGACTTCAGTTAAAAATAGTAAGCTTGTACATATGCCGAGCTAGTCATACTTACAAATGATAGCAGACTGACACACTGATGTCATCAATGCTCGTACAAACTGGTTGGAAGCAGTTTGAGACTCGTCCAGGTTGGCCTGGAAAAATTTAAACAAAAAAAATGTTAAATAATGGAGAGAAATTACTTGTGCTTCTTTTATATTGAATATTCAAGTCTAAAGTAAAACATTGTGATACACATCACTAGTACAGTCACACACCTCAACCCAGTCTCTGATGCGCTGGTTGTTGGCCTTGTCCTGCAGGAGTCTGTCCAGCTGTTTGCTGAGCTCCTCTCCACTGAGGACCTTCTTCTTACCATCCTCCTTTGATTGCGTTTCCTCTCCTGTGGTGAACTCCACCTTCTATATTTCCAATTAAAAAGAAAAACAAAAATGCTCTTATAACTTACCATCTTGTAAATTGTTTGTTTTTAAAAAGTTCCATTGGTTAATTATGCATTATGTTTTACGATGGGATGTGATATAACACTAGTATTTGTTTTTCCCCATATTAAATATAGTTTAGTAAATATTTAAGTCATATATTGGAACGCAATTTATTGATTTTATTTGATGTTGTATTAAGATTTTTTTGATTGTGTGGCCCCTTTGAGAAGTCACGCTCCACAATCTTTATTTTCTTGTGTCTCTGCCAAAATAGATGGTGAAAATAAAATTAAAAAAAATATTAGTCACAGACAAAAAAGTTCTTTTAATCCAGATTGAGAAAACCTTTTCATTAGGCCCCTCATTTCCTGATTGGTGATTTCATTTTGCTGTCCAGTGTCACTGTGATTACAAACCTTATCAGTGACAAACTTGTTGACGTCCTCATCCTCAGGCAAGAAATCACTCCAGTTCAGCCCGGCCTCTGTCCACATGGCTCCAACCTTCTTAGGGGTCTGATGGAAAAAAAAAAGAATCAAACAATTCAACATCAAATCCAGTGTGTCTGAAATGCAAAACTGCACCAAGTATTAGAATATATGTACAGTCCAGTAACTCCGGACTCACCATTTCTTTGCAGAGCAACTGAAGGATCTGTGCCAGCAGCACGCCAGCCTTCCCCAGAGGCACAAGAGGCTTCGAGATCTCCCTAAAGACACATTCACACCAAATTAGGCTTCACACTGCTTTGACCTAAATTAATATTCAGTTTTGTTTATTACCTTTGTTAACAAAACTGAACTTATACAAGATAAAAAAAAATAAAGCATATTTTGTTACTGCAATGAGTGCAGGGGGAAGATTATTTCCATTTGTGTCAGCATACATAGATTTGCCATGATGTGTAATAAAATGTCCATAAACCCTACTTTGGCAGAGTGAGACCTGTCGAACACCCTAGTTATGGTCTCACTGGCTTCATAAAAAATAAATAAGACAAACCAAGGGCGTTAAATGCAAAAAAAGAAGATATGACTATTTATGGACAGACATCAATGGGTCAAAGGAGCTCTGAAAGAGTCTGCTTTAAGCTTTTATGATCAAATTATTTTTGCTGACTTCCAGGCATGTTACTCACCTGAAGAGCTGTCCCATAGAGATGCCTCCCTCATGGAGCATGGGGGTAATGAGTTCAGCCAGGTAGAGCCAGATGTGAGGTATATCTATGGCCGTATCTTCAGCAGCCTCCAGGGTCTCTTCTAGCCTACAGTCCCAAAACACAGCACTCAACTTAGCTTGAAAATCATCCACAATCAGTTTATTTCCATTGGATAAGTATGTTTAAGGCAAATAAGAACACTTTCAATGTGAAAAACTTCTCATATACTAGAAACAGTGTGATGGTTTTTGCTATAACTGCTTACCCTTTGTAGTACTGCTGTGTAGACAGGGTCCCTGCCTTTACAAGTTGGTGCAGCAACAGGCCCATGTGCTCTCTTGCAATGGTGCTGCGTTCAAGCGTCGACTCCACAGCACTCCGCACAAACACATAGAGCAGTGAGGCGCTGTTGAGCTCTGACACACACTGTAACGCCTCCTACAGCAGCACAGGAAGAAGATAACCATCAGAGAGGATTCATACTCCAAATATTTGCTAGTTAGCCTGATAATCTGTGAGCATTTTAAAGCTAATTTCTGTATTAAATAATCTGGGACATTTTTTTTTATGTCTAAATGATTATCAGGTACAAAAAGTGAAAAAATTAAACTGGTCTAGTGGATCGCCACAGTCAGTAGTGTACAATGGCTGCACAGTAATACTTGAGGGTAAATTCCCCTCTCAAGGTTCGTCCACTTGAAGTGCTTGTTTTTTTGCTTGTTGATACCTTCAAGTCATTGATGTGGAGGTACTCCTCAATGATAGCATTCGACTTCTTCTCCACTTCTTCTTCAGACAAGGCTGCTTTTGGAAGAGAAGGAGGAGGAGTGGGGGCACTTTCACGCTTAACTGCAAAGAATAAATGAAAAGGTCAATACAAGTTCAACATCATTGCTCTTATGTCTGGCACTCTGATCTCTGTATGTACAACTCACACCATCAGCCATCTCAATCAGACTGTTCCTGAAGATATTTTTCTACTATTATTTCTTTATCAAACATTAACTTTTGCTTCATGTTTTTTTTCACCTGGGAGATCCTTGTTTGGACCTCTGTCCCGGCTTCCTCTGTCTCTGCTTCCTCTATCCCGGCTTCCTCTGTCTCTGCTTCCTCTGTCTCTGTTTCTCCTGTCATCGGTCATGCTGGCAACGCGACGCACAGGCTCATTTGTGGCCCGGTTATCTCCACCCCTCCCACTGCGTTCCTGTGATTCTCTGCTGAAGCTTCTCTTGGTGATTTGGCTCTGGCTGCTCCTGTCGTCACGGCCTTCCCGTCCCTCACTACGGCCGAATCGGTCGAAACGATCCCTGTCACGATCACCCCTGTCTCTGTCGCCGCCACGTTCACGGCTAGAGCTTGACCTAAAGGTTATAAGAGAGACAAAAGGTCCACATTTATCCCAATGTATAACAAGTATAAGGCACTGAGAGTTTACATGATCTAAGTCTGATGTTTAGAAGAAAAACAAAACTCCTCAAAGTCCCTTTACTCTTGTAAACAGTGAGGAGAGAAGGAGTAAACAGGAGCAAGAATAAGTGAGGCTAAAAGATTTCACTTGGTGAGAAAACATCTGCAGCTGCTAAATACCTCTGAGGAACTCTGCGATCAGAGTCTGCTGATGACAACAACGAACCAGACTGCTGCAGGGCTGAGAAGCGGTTGAGGGTGCTTGTAGTTGGACGGCTGGAGTCTAAAAAGAGGAAGAGGATAGGTTACCACTGTATCTACTAAAACCAAGTTAAAACCACACTTGTCTCTATGAAGAAGGTGTTTTACCCTGATCTCCACTTGCTGGCTTAGCTCCGATTCCTCCACTGCTGCCTTTGCCCCAGCTACCCCACATGCCTTTTCCCCCTGGAGCCAGCAGTTGATTGTTGAAGTCCATAGCACCAGGCTAGACGTAGGCACAAAAGATCAATTAACAAACAAGTTATATTTAACTAAGCCTGAAAATGATATGATTTTTTGGCAGAACATTATCAGGCAACCTCAAAGTTGAACTTCCACCTTTTAGATATAAAATTTCATCATTCCATCATTTTATTTACCCTTATAGACATTTGTGAGATATTTAGTCAAAATTAGCATGCTAAACCTTGAACAAAAACATGTTTTGTGAGTCACCGTGACTTTTGACCAACAAATTCAAATCAGTTCGTCCAGTACAGATGAATGTTTGTGCAACATTTGATCAATAAATGTTCAAAAACACAGTTATCGCGGACATCAAGTCTCTTAACACTATGTTTGACAAGTTGTGTGGAAAAATATGAAAATCTGAAACTGGGGTCTCAGAAAGGATGATTTTACTGAAGAAATGTAGTAAACATGTCCTCATGTCCTCTAAAACTTGGTACCTTGGTGATCTTGCTAAGGCGAGTGGTGTCGATGGGTCTGTTCTTGGAGATGGGCACCGTGTTCCAGCCCTCATCCTGGGGCTGGCTGGTCCTGCCACCTCCTGGTGTGTGAGGCCCTCGGCCCCCCATGCCTCCTCCCATTCGGCCTCCTCCCTCCTTCTTGGACAGGAGCTGCTGCTGGACCTTGATCTGTTCCCTGTGCTCCTCCAGCTCTGCCTCCTTGTGGATCTGGTCGATTGTTTTAGGACCTTGGTCTCCTCTGCGAGGCACCCAGTTATTCTGTGGATTGCAGATATGAGACGGTTATAAAACAGTCTTTGTTGTTCAATGTCTACTTTAAGAATTACACACAGCTCATGACAGTTTAAATACATTCTGCATTCAGGAATAATTCTTGGCAATAGTCACCACCATAAATACTTATTATCAGCTCTTTTTTATAATACTTTGTTACTGATGAATTATTATTTACCTTTCTGAGGTCCAACACATCTTGAAGCATGAAGCGGATTCTGGATGAGGTTTTTCTCTCTTTAATGATCTTGTCCATCTGGTTGAAGTACTGATCCATACGAGGCTAAGAGCAACACAGAAAAAAACATGATTTATGAGTTATGCCTAGAAAATGTCATGTGAAGATTAATTAGGAGACCGACTCATACATGGAGAACACTATCCTCAGCTCCTTAATCCTAATCACTAATTATCAGAAGCTCAGACTCATGACTCAAAAAACACCCCGGTTGAATGTGTAAATGTTTTATGAACATTGACTAACTTGTATCTATGGGTGTGTTAATGCTTGTCTTACCTTGGCCTTCTCAAAGTCCAGGTCTTTGCCAATCGTGGAGAGAAGCCTACAGAGACACTCCAGAGACTCTTCATCATGATTCTTCAGTAGTTTCACTACGCAGTCGTGCATGATGGCCTCTGTCAGCATCTTCAGCTTGAAGAGCTCACCAATGAACTTTATGTTGCCCAGTGAACGGCGGCGGGCCTTGTCTCTGGCCTCCTCCAGCTCCACCCTCAAGCGCTCACGCTCCTCTTCCTGAGGGCAGGTAAAAGTGGGTGGGTTAAAATGATCAGTTCAATCTAAATAAAACAACATCAACTCTGGTGGTTTAGACAGTGACAGCAAAAGATCACATTTCTTACATCTTTGGCAGCCTCCAATTCTTTTTGCTTTTTCTCAAAGATTTCATCATCATCCTGGTCCTTTTCAAACTCTTTCTGGCAGCGGTTGAGCAGCAGTTTGCGGAAGTTCACAAACACCCCTGGCTTGTCTGAGGTGGGGACTTTCAACTGAGAGAGGAAAACATTGAGTAGAACAATGTTTAAAAGAATATACATTATCAATCTCACAAATAGCATAAAAACCTCATATTAAAACACAAAATGGCTCCATCAGTTCCTCATTACCATCATGAACTTTCAGTGGCCCAGACACGTGGCACAAAATAAAAGTCATCATTGGAGCAAATGGTAAAAGCACAAAATTAAGGCTCAATCACTCAACTTACCCCCATAAGGCAGCGGCACATGTTGGCATAGGCCACAGAGAAGTTGGGCTCTAAGATGGCCTTCTCAAAGATAAGGTCAATGGCTCCCTTCAGCCTCTCCTCTGTGTCTATCGTCAGCTCTGTCACCTGCTTCATCAGCTCCTGAAACTTCTGAGGGGTCAGCTTGTTGAGGATACTACGAAGACGCTTGAAAAGCTCTTGAGTCTTGGCATGTTCAGGATCATCTTCATCGGCTTCCTCCCCTCCGCGGCTGCGAGCAGACTTCTTCGTAGAGGGCTTCCAGGCCTTCTCAGCCTTGTTGAGCTGCACATCATCGCTTAGGGACATGCTGCTGATGATTTTCCTGGGCTCTTTCCTCTGACCCTGCTGGGAGCGGCGTGGCCCAGGTGGCTAAAAGGAAGAGAATAGATGCATATTTAGGAGAGTTAGAAAATTAAGCTCATTCAACAAAAACAAACACATTGAACTGAAAAGCTGTGCCTGACTTTTAAGAGTCATAAAAATAGATATGGCAGCACATGCAGATGCCATGCAGTTGATGGATAACACATTTTCACAGGGTAAACTGACTTCATCGGGGGGAGGTCACACAAGGCTTATTGATAAGTTGTGGTCATTCAGGTGTTTGCAATAAGCTGTGACCAGCTTTTGTGACACCCAACAATCAGTGTCCTTCAAAGAAGTACTATTTTCCCTTTCATAGTCAAGAAGCATCATAATCACAAAATAAAGAGACAAATTCACTCACCGGGCCTCGTGGTCCTCCCACTGATCTGCTCCCAAGGTTCCCCAAATAAGAGGGAGTAAAATCAGGACCAACATTCATCAGTCGAGACGGGTCTGCAGGCCGCAGAGGAGTCTTGTTCACCTGAATTTAAAACAAATGACCTCAGTGCCAAATACAAAAAATACAAAAGACAGGCAGAGGTTTGTCAAGACTTCTGATTCTGTCTTAATTACAATGACACTATTTAGAAACTAGTTAAGTCAATGAGGTAAAATTAAAGTTGCATAAACACCTTACAGGCATCTTTGTTTAAACTTGCAAACTGATAAAAGTTGCATGAAATACATTATTGCACTTCACTGAAAGATGACACAAAATCACTTCCTACCTTGTCCAGGACCACGTCGCTGATGATAGGCAGGCCCTCAGGTCTGTGCATACTGGCGCTAACAAACTGGCAGCCCAGGAGGAACTCCCTGTCGTACCGCTTCTTCTCCTCAGGGTCAATCGGCTTCCATTGTTCTAAGAGACGCAGCAGAGACAAGTGAATGCAGGGGATTAAATTTAAAAATGAAAAAAGGTTAGAGTTTTGTGTACAGCTTTTTAGCACTGCAGAAAACAGGGGAACTAAGCCTGGAGCTTGCAGAAAAAGGATGCTCCACTATCTTTATGAATGAACTTGCTTTTCAAAACATGTCTCTTTAAATCCACATGGAAAAAAATGCAACTAAAAATTTAAGTAAGAAAGAAATTAATCTGGTGTTTCTTAAGAAAAATTCTGGTAGGTGGTGTGACTGTCTACTAGTATAGTGAGATAGTTTGATATAAATGAGATAAATATACTTGATAAGACTGAGTATGGGCAGTGTAGCTCCCAATGTTCCACCCTTGTAGCATAAATTATTCAAATTGCTAAAGTAAAAACGCAAACCTGAACAGAAAGGTTTCTAAAAATGAAAGGGTGCTCAAAGAGCACACACTTTCACTGAGGCCAATTCTCTTCTATGATAATTTTCACAGTCAATGCTTTAGCTTGTTCTCTTGATGCTCAAACCTTTTCCCCTATTATCTCTGGTGGAGCTTATTGTAGACAATTCACATTAGGATGTGAGTGATTACATCTGGTTGCAAGATATGACATTTGGCATTTATAATATATTGACATTTTCAAAGCGACACCTCAGTTTGAGAGAGAAAATAAAAAACACTTCTACAAGTGTGGCTGTATTGAAATTTTAAGGGTTCTCCCATTAAATAAATGACAGAACTCTTCGATACCGCTTTCTGTATAAAGTGTGGGCAACTACAGAAACAGTACACCCCAGAGCATTACTGGAACCTGTGAATATGGACTGTGATGTGGAGTCGTCGCATTTTAATAATTAAATATATATCTTTTACTAAAGGTGCTACAATGCCCTATTTCGCAATTGTAATGGAAGTCAAAAATAACTACTGTTTCCACCTCCTGATTTAGATGCACTACAAATTTTAATGGACTCTTGCCTTGGCCCACACTTAACCCTTATCACTGGCAGTTTCATAAAATGCATTTCTTTTGACAGGGTTTTTATGTGCCTTTTTTTCACTTCAGGATGCATGTATGTTTAAATAAATTAAAAAAAAACAACTATCTACCAGTGTACTTCAAAATGGCAGTTATTACTGTTCATCTCCACACAAAAAAACTTTCATAGTGCCATTTCTGGACACTGTGGTCACAACCTACCTTCTTTGTACTGATATTTTAGCCCAGTTGGCTCAGGTGTTGCTTTGGGCCTGTCAGGTTCAGCATTCTGCTTGTCCTCTTTCTCCTCCCAGGTCTCATCTGCAACCTCGGCAGGAGGTTCAGCTGGAGCAACAGGGACGGGGTCAGCCTGAGTGGACGAGGGTTGAGAGGCAGGCTTGGCATCCTGCTCCTGCAGCAAACAAAACAGGAGGAGATGAGAACATACTGTAATGACCCAGTTACTCTCCAGAAAATGTAAAATATCCTCAATAATATTGATACAGCTGAAATTGCTAAGACTCTGGAACCCTGTGTTAATTCAAATCTTTCATGTTGTCATTCAGACTGATACACACCTCTGTGAAGGCATCCAGGAGGTCTCCGATGGCCTCCTTCTTGTTTAACTCCTTCATGTTCTTCCTCTTCTTTGGCACAGACATAGCAGCTTCAAGAAAAAGGACATTGATGTTTAAATCTCACAGGAGACTAGCTTGACACATTTGTCAATTTTAAATACAGGTAAGACTTGAATCCACCTTACCTTGCATAGTAGTAGATTCCTCTGTTGGGCAGCTAACAGGTGTAGGAGGAGCATCCTCACTTTTCTCTTTCTCCTCTTCTTTCTTCTCCTCCTCTGTCTCCTCCGCCTCCTCTTGGGCAGGCGTTACCGTTTTAGCCACAGGTGTGGATTCCTGAGATAGAGAAGCATCAGGCTTGTCAAGGGGTGTAGTGTCTGAAAATGCCATGTTCTCACAGAGTTCCTCAGTGTCCTGAGGGAGGCCATTGGAGAGGAGAGGCTCTGCCGTTTCAGCCGGTGTGGGTTCAGGTTCAGGTTCAGGGGCAGAGCTAGGGGCAGGGCTCTGGGTCTGTGGAGCAGCAGGTTCCTGTGCAGAGGGTGGAGGCTGAGAAACTTCAGTCTTTGTCTTTGCAGCCATTTCTTCTTTTGCTATGTTTACAGGGGTGACAGTCGCAGCAACCTCGACTGCTGGCTCCAACTTAGCCTTGTCCACCTGCTCCTCTTTTTCCAATTTCTTCACTTCCTCATTTTTCTTCTCCGCCTTTTCTGGAGCCTTCTCAGCCGGAGCTGGAGCGGCCTGTGGTTCCTCCGTTTTGACAGGTTCCTCTTGTGTTGCTAATGATGCTGAAGGGACTACAGGAGCATCTACTGTGTCAGCAACTTTAGTATCAACTTTATTTACTGCCTCAGCAGGAGGTGTAGAAGATGCTGCTGCTGGAGGGGGGGGAGAGGAAGACTGCTGGTCCTTTATCAATGGGGCTGGTACCTCAGTAGCAGCCGTAGAGGTTACAGATTGTGTGGCTGACTCAGGTGTTGTAATCTGGTTGTCCATTTCCTGTTTGGCTTCCACCACAGGGTCTGTATTTGCAGTAGGAGGAGGTGGTGTGGTTTCAGCACTAGCAGGAGGCTCCGGGTTTTCTTCTGGAAAATGAAACATGTGAAATTATCCCAACAAGGAAAATGTGGAATACAGCCATGTTTAATTCCTAATGAAAACCATAACTGAAAAAATGCACTCACCTCTTCTAGTTACTGTAGTGACAGGCTGTGTAACTTCACCGTTGGTCTGTGCAGGACTTGCTTCTGCTATGAGGGCCTAAAACCATGAAACGGCTTTATTTAAAGCACCAAGTTTTCGTAGGAACACAGATTACATCAACTTTTACCTTCATTAAAAAATAAAAGTTATACTTTCATTCAGGACCATCTTCACAGATGTATTAATTTAAGTATTTGGTCCTTTTGAGAGCTGAAGCATGTCCTGGTTATCAGTTGTAGTGCATTTTGACTTCAATGCTTTTAAATTTCACCCAACTCAACTGCAAACTCAAAGCACTTGCAAGCAAAAGCAAACTATCCTAAAAATACAACCACAGCTCAAAACGTCAGAGCATATTTGAGTGCCATTCGCTTTGGTTTTCTCCTGGTAGTGGAGTGAAACACCGTGGCAGACTTTTGCTGTCCCAATAATAAGATGTTAGCGCAGACAAAGTGAAAACATGCAATCACCTTGAAGCAAAATAAATAAATAGGAAGCTGGTGGGATTTCTCAGACAATGTGTCCTTTGTTCATATAATCTGACCATATAGCATTGCTTCTCTTCTAAATTATAATGTTAATCTGCTTAAGATGTGTTAAATCAATTATATTCTTATGTGTAATTAAATTATAAGACATTTAAATAACATAGATTTGTTTCACTTAAAGAAAAATTACTCTTCTGCCAGACAAGCCAATTACCACTGCAGACCGACTAAAGTAACAATTGTAGATGAAAAAAATTCTATTACTACATAAGTTTCACCATTAGGACTTGTCCTTTACTGTTCATTTTCCAAACATACAGTAATTCAAGTTAGTACATAATACAGATTTGATTTTCTGTAGTAAGAAAAGCTACACTGTAATCCCAGAAACAGTAACATTAACATGAGTTATTATTGGTACCATCAATAACTGACCAATAAAACAGTTCTATACAAAAACACGCTCGTTTCAGATCAGATTTTCAAATCAGTTGACAAACAGAATTTCCAAAAGCATTCTCACCTGTGGAGGAGTTGGTGTTGTGGTGGACCTTCCACCTGACATGATCTCCTCTGTGATATCACGCCCGCCCTGGTTAGGGTCTCGTATTCTTATCTATCAGGACATAGAATAAATATTGGTTTAGTATTCACAAAACATGTAACCAACATTATGTAACGATCCTGTCACTGCTGATCTATAGCTACCACCCAACATAATAATTACTATTGTTATTTTCAGGTGAAAGAGAAAGTTCCACACAGAGCAAACAAAACACTTTATGTGCATTCATTTTTTTGACCTCAGACAAGAGGCGCGCAGCCCTTTTGTTGTGACACACTACCGGTTTGCGTTCCCTCTTTAATGGGCCTTGTGACTGTGCCGGTGGTTG
This sequence comes from Acanthurus tennentii, assembly GCA_029783805.1. Taxonomy (NCBI): domain Eukaryota; kingdom Metazoa; phylum Chordata; class Actinopteri; order Acanthuriformes; family Acanthuridae; genus Acanthurus; species Acanthurus tennentii. The sequence goes on along the minus strand of JAPZDZ010000004.1, from coordinate 12,110,774 downwards.
CTGAGGAGGCGGGGCTTGTTGCTGTTGCTGGGCGGGGTTGATCATGACTGGTGCCGCCGGGACAGACGGAGAGTACTGTGGCTGTGCTGGATAATATGCTCCTGCTGTAAGGTTAAAATTGAACATAGATTAATGAAAACTATGAAAACTAAATAATATGCAAGTACAAGATGCAGCTTCAGACAGAAGTATTAACCCATCCATGATTCACAAGATTTATTTCTGTTGTACCAATGTATTTTTTTATTTGGGGGGTGCTTCTGAAAAACCTGCAAGGCAGTTGTTTATTGCTTAAACTTAACACAAAAAACCCTTTGCAATAGCAAGATAGAGATTCATACAGAAATGGAAAAAATAAAATCTACACAAAGAGCTTGCACAAGGTTTGTGGATTAACGTAAACAAAATACAAACTTGTACATATTTTATACATATAGACTGATCTGTGGGTTAATTGACGCGTTGTGCTTTCTAGTGAGGCTGCCATTGAACTAAGTGATTCAAACGACAGACACCGTAGTCAGTAAATGAACCCTCCTACGGAAGGAGGTAGCATTTAAGAATGTTAATTTAGTCATAAAAACACTAGTATGAAATTTAATATGATACAGGCATTTGTTGTAATGAGCCTCTCATCCAGACTGTGAGTGACTGACTACATGAGAAACTACGTTAAAGTCTTATATAGTAAACAAAAACAGCCGACATAAATTGTTATCATAAGATTATATATTAAGATAACTATTATCCCTATACATCATTGTAATCACATGGAAAACACTATCTGATAAAATGTGAACACACTTAAAATTGCTGAAATGGAATTTTAGCTAGGAACCATGTGTGGAGCACCCTGCTGGCAAGAAATTTGCAGGCTGGCAGCAAACCTTGCTGGCAGCCATCATACTATTTTATCAAAAATATTCATAATGGAATAAATAATTGATTTTATATGTGTAGAAAGATTTTTACTTTGATTTTCCTTAATGCACATAGAATAATACAAATGTGAGGTACTCCAAGAAAAAACAAAAAAGAAAAAAACCCCACACATTTACAATACTATCAGAGACGGTAAGTGCACAGAGATCTTTTGCCACTAAAGCCTGCTGACCAACCCACAAGCACACACTACTCACCAGGGTAGCGCTGGGAGGTGAGAGGAGCACCGTGGAGAGAGAGACGGCCGTTCTCTCGTCCGCCCCCTCTCCCCCCACCACCCCGCCTCTCCCTCGCAGCAAGAGAGGGCTCTGAACCAACGCAGCAAACGAAAGGAAGGGGGTGAGGGACGGGAGAGGGAAGAAAGAAGGAGAGAGGGCAGGAAGAGACAGATGTAGAGTGAGTTAATGAGAAGATCCAGAGGTAGCAGGGTGTTAAAAAGGTCCCATGAAATGAACATCTTAACCATATTTTAACCTTGTGTTCTTCATTGCATTTCATTTGTGTGCTAACTTTATTTTTACATATTTACATGGAAACATATTCTCTTCCTGGAAAAAATAAAGCTCTTTTTTTTACTGAATAATCTTGAACTCAGGGTTGTGTGTACAAGCCAATAAAATTTCATGTTTTAGCTATACCTAATGCTTTATATCTGTTCTTAAGTAGATGTGCAACTGCAGTAGTACCACAGGTAAGAATTTTGTTTGGGGTGGGATTTAATTAAAAAAAAAATTCCAAAATTGTTTTGGTTACTCAAATATTCATACTCATAGTCAAATGTTTGTCCTTAATTTTGCTGTCTATGATACTTTTGAAGTCATTCACATTTGAATTAGATCCCTCTAACAGTAAATCCTACCCAAACATCGTGTTTTATATGGACTCTTGCAGATAAAGAACAAAAATCTTAACTCAAAGTCATTTCATGGAACCTGTGAGGCAGTATCAGGTGAGACTGCAGATAGAAAGAACACAGGCCAAAGCAAAATAAAGCCAGACCACATGCAACTGGCGGTTCACCACATACAGCACTTTGGACCAAAAAAAAAAAAAAAAAAGCATTTAACACACCAACCAGCCAAGCAAACCCACAACACACACAGTAATACCTTATGGGCAGGGAATTGTATAAATATAGATTTTATTATTTTTCGGTGATCACCCTCCATATATATGGTTGTGCTTGGTAGTTGTTGGTTTTAGGCAACAGTCCTTACCATAAGCTGAGTATTCAGCGGGGCTAGTTCCTGGATAGAAGCCTGCTGTACCGCTGGTCACAGGATACTGCTGAGTAGGAGGCATATATGGGGCCCGGTACTGCAGAAACAACAATAGATGGAACAATTAAGTTGTGAGAGCTTCAGGGTCAATGTCTGCCACTTCCACAGTAACATACTGTACTGTTTTTTTCAGTCATTTCTTTTGAAAGACAAGAAACTCCTACATTTTTATGGCTTGTACAAATATATTGTTTCAAATGCAGTTTCACTGTGTGTATCACTGTCACATTGTTTAGGGGTGTCAGTATGATTCTTTTTGGCTGTTTGCATTTTTCCAGACTTTCAGTCTTGACATTTAGTGACATTGCTTAACAGGCCAGTTGCTTGTCAAAGAAAGGGAAATTTCTCAGTGGTAACAAAAAAAAGTGGCAAAAACTCTGAAACTTCAGGAGGTAAACTAAGCTATCAAATTTTAGGTCAGCATAAGTGTATAACACATAAAAGTAGCCAATGTTAAGAAACCTGGAATCCTACAGCTAAAAACCTTCGAATGGGCCATTGTGCAACACTCACTTAATGCAATAAGCTCATTCTGTAAGAGCAGGCACTCCTTCCATCTGTATTTATTAGCACAGAAATGACTCAGTCCTTCAAATTAAATTTTTTTAAAGGAAATACTGTCTGATATCCTATTCGAGTATGTAATAAATATTTGAGTATGGTCATATGATGTCAGTAAGGCATGCACTCAGTATTTTGTGGGCAGGTTGGTGAGTACATTTTAATAATTGTATCATTTTAGCAAACTGATGATTACTAATGTGAACCAACCTGTCCAGGGGGGATGAAGTAGCCCTGAGGGGAACCAGCGAAAGACAGCTGCTGCTGGGAAATCATCATCATCTGTGAGCTTGTCGGGTAGACATGAGTGGGTCCGACAGGTCGTGGGCCACTACTTGTCTGCACCCTTGGCGCACTGGTGGCCATGGCCGGTCTGTTCTGATAGTAATTCTAAAGAACAGATGAAGGAAAACCAGGGCAGAAGACAAAGAGTGTGTCACACTATAAGCCAACCTGTTGCTTTTTGTGAACATTTAACATCTCAGCTATGGCAGCCCTAATCCATTTGTTAAAGTTTCATCAGTTTGGCTTGTGTGTGTGTTTTCTCTCATACGCACATGCGCACTCACGCACTCACGCACTCACGCACTCACGCACTCTTCTTACTTCCGCTGAAAGCAATGCACTCAAAGAAACTGTCAATGTGTATAGCCATGTTCAATTCTTTGGCTATGAGCCTTAATTGTAATGATGACATGACTCCCCACTACTCTTGAGGTTAGCCAAAGTTAGGGAGTGGGAAGGGACAGGGGCGAAGAGAAAAGCAGTTACCTGTAATGCTCTGTATCCACCCTTCAGCCGCACAACACATGAGCAGAGAGCAAGAGAGGGAGTGAGATTAAGGTGAAAATGAGGACAAGAGACAACGTGGAAGCTTGAGATTACAAGGTGTGAGAAGGAATAGTATGAGAGGCAGCATCAAAATATTTCTCAGCCATTACAGGAAGCTCAAACAACTATAACTGTGCATGCAACTCTACGTGGGTCTGCATAGAAGGGGGTGCCCTGAAGTCCTTCAGGTCCCAGTTACGAATGGTTTAGAAATTATTTTTCAGGCTCGAGATGCATGCAAGCATTAAACTGCTGATTGCATTATGAAAAGGGGGGGGGGGACAAAAAACTTTTGTTAACCTGACAACAAACTAACTGGTTGAAGGGAGACGTAGGTAGTTGATAAATAAAAATGGCTGGGTAAAATCTGCTTTTAAAACACTGTGACAAGGAAACACTTTTTAAAAGATAGTACAACATCCTGTGCAGAAATATGCATTTGTAGAATGAGATATAGAATTCAGCATTATGAACGTCAAGGTAAGCTCAGCTAATAAACACCAAATCTTTCTCATCTATCTCTACCACGTGAGAAATTGAAAGCATGCATTAGACTAGGGAGACAGAGGGAATTTCAGGAACAGTAAGGGGGGTTAGTACCTGTTGGTGTAAAGTACGGGGCCCTGCAGCAAACTGGGAGGACAGCAGAAGAGAGGAGAGACGTGAAGATTGACAATCCAGGAGAAAGATGACAAATAGGCTATGACACACACGCCCACACAGATTTAGCAAAAGCCTTATAGCAGAAGAAGCCGTGCCAGGAATTTTTGCGGAAGACGAGGGAAGGGAAGGTTCTCTTACAATGCAAAACATACTGCATACCTAACACTGGTGCTGGAAAAGTAAGCTGTGATCCATACCTGTCTTGCTTGTGGTGCAGAGTTCATTTGTGGAGGTGGAGGGGTGGCAAAAACAAGAGAAGGGGGCTGTCCAGGGCCGTAGGGCGCCTTTAGGGGAGAGAAAGGAGAAATAATAGATGTTACTAAAGTTAAATCTATTATAACACCTTAGATTCTACAAGGTCAGTTGTTCTCACCTGTGTCAATCCAGGGGATGGGGCGGGGTTTGGGACAGAAGTGGGTCCCGTTATAGGCTGTGGTGGTTTGTTCATTTCACGTTCTTTTATGGTGCTGCATTAGGGTGGCCTTGTGTTGCCAGCCTTTCTGTGGAAAAGAGGCAATAAATACAAAAAGATTAACAATGAAACATACACAAGTGTTAAAAGTACTGAGGTGAAATAGCCACTAGTTAAAATTGAATTCTCCTTTAACATAACAAATGCAGTCATGCAGGTCAGAAATCAGACACTACTGTGTCAAGATATGAGCCTTGAGTGTGGCAACATCTAACACGGCAGTGAGGGTGTGGCCTGTAGTTTCGCCTATGATAACGCCACCACCTCCTCCCACTATGTTGTTCACTTAAAAGTGCATGGCTTATGAGCAATTAGTCTTAATATCATTTGCATTCCTTGCTCAAATGCAATGACAATGAACTTACATCTTTTAGCCTTCACCAAAAACTGTATATTTTTGGACATGTAGCTCTTAAATTACCACAAAAAGGGGACTTTACTATTAATCCATATAGACAAAAATGAACAAAAAAAAAACAAAACAAAACAAAACACATTCCTAAATGATTATGACTTTGCCTCATGGCATCAGAGGGACCGAAACTAAAAATGATTTCTTCTAATGGTCTGAAAATCTGCCTCCAGTCCATACCTGGCTGTCACAAAGTCATGTGGTCTGAGTCGGTTTTGAGTGAATTTAAGAAAATGGATACCTCGGGTCAAAGTTCATTTACTGTGTGAACAGTGACTTCAATGCCCCCTGGTTTCGCTAGCTACATGTGCAAATAATCTATTCATATCACGTTGAGCGAACATTCAATTCAAAATAGACTGCACTTCTCTTATCAAATTAAATGTCTGTTATACAGGTGCGGAAATTTAGAGACATACTGAAATGAGTAAAAATTGATGAACACTACACGCAGACGTGTCATGTACCATCCACCTGCTGACACAGGAACTGTGGTTAGCTACTAGCTAATGCCATGCTTCTTATAACCAGGACATCAATGTATAAAGCAACTACATGGTTCAGCCAGCAAAAATGGCTAACAATCTTAAGAATCGTAATTTAACAGACAGATAATCTAGAAAAGACCTCCTGTAGTGTCTTAGTTAAGCACAAAAGCATTTTACTGGCCCGCTAACAGGGCAGCATTCCCGGCCGAGGTAGGTTAAATCGCTAGCCAACAGCCGGCTAACGTTACGTGTCCCACTATCATAGACATTTGGCTAAGTTACGCTACGTGGCTGAACGTCGAGTCCGCATTTAACCTCAACGTATACTAAGCTAAAATCCGATACTTTTATTACTATGCTGATAGAAGATATGTTTAATAGTCACAAATCAAGAAAAGCAAATAAGCCGGTCGTTGAAATAATGATGCGGCACTTGACATTAATTGGTTACAGTTAAGCTATTGTTGGTTAATGTTAGCGGTTTAGCCCAGCCCTGCCTACGAGGTGTATGTATTTAATTATAGGCCCAGCAAGCTCAGCTAGCAAATGAAACCATCAGCCTGACATTTAACTTAAGTCATTATTATGCCAGCAAGGCAAATAAGGTCAGGTTTACAGTCAAACTCTTACCTTAAGCGCTGTGGCTCTACAACACAGTGGAAAGCGTTTATAGGTAATAAAAAGTGATCGTTGGAGCTAACTAGCTTCACCTCACGAAGCCTCCGTTGATAACAGTAAAATGAAGATTAGCCACGAGAACGAGGAGCCCTGGCTGTCATTTAAGCTAAAGTTAACTTTAGATAAGCAGCTTTTATGAATGCCTTGGGATTAGTTGTTTAAGTAGCAGCACTTACAGTAAAGTTTAAAAACCTCAAATTAATTGGGTTTCATCCAATTTCCTATTCTGGTCAGTAGTAACTTGCTAGTTATCATAGTCGGGAATTGACAGCCGGCAGGGCCTTTTCAACCAGCTAACATTAGCTAGCATAGCCTGTGTGCCTTTGACAAATAGGAAGCCAAGCTCGGCTGTACTTTAAGCTAGCACTATCACCGTCAGATGGTTATATTCTTACCAGGAATCAAATGTAAATATGTTGTAAGATGGGAACTCGAGGAGACAGTCTCTGTTCAGTCTTCTGTTAGTAAAAGTAGTTGTGTTGCTGCTTCCTTGTCCTTAACTCCAAAAGAAAAGTGATGCCCTTCTTGACTATTGACTTAGCAAGCTAGTTAGCTGACCGGCAGATGGGGTGAGTGCTACTACTGTCACTTCGGTTTAAATCCCCGGGCGTGCAAAGTGACGGTAAATCAAATAATATAGTACTTCGGGAGTACTATTGACAACTCCGATGGCCCCGAAAAAAGCCTCTGGACCGGAGGTCCATGATCAAGGCGTCGATGGTGACGGATTGCCGGTATGGTATGTACACAACTGTCGCATCAGGGGGCTCAGAGCGAGGCCATAATGCGATGTTTCTGGTCTATGGAGCCGGTGCGCCTCCAAGTCGCATGGGCAACTTCCGGGAAAATTAAATTTTGATGCCAGTTCCTTTGTCACGTGATAGAGGAGCCAAGATCAATTCACCAACCCGTCCCAAGCGAAAGTAACTCATTCTGCTGCAGAACGATCATCCATCCAGTGTTTACTATAACGCATGTTTCTGGATTAATATAATACAAAATAAATATGATGTAAAATAAGTCAATACAGCTGCATAAACATGAATGTTTTATTTATGTTTCCGTGAGTTCACAAAACAGTTCTTCTCCTTCCTATTTTTTTTCTTTGTGAACTCTGCATTTTCTGGCCAATAACAAATATAGGAAATAACGAAATTTAAACTTTGAAAGCTGACACCTAAAGAGGGAGGGCACAGAAAATTGGAATCTAAAGCATAACTAGTAAGTGAAGCAGCCAGATAATTAATAGTATCATATTTATTAATCTAGTATTATAGTCTTAATATTAGTTGAAACAGACAGAATATACTGTAATCTAATAAATCACATTCAACCCCATACAACAGGAATGTTTTATCCTGGTTTTACCTAACTACAGCTCATTTGTATCCATGATACAGGAGCAATACTGACAGTGGAAATAAATAAAGCTTCAATTATTTTCATCTACAACTAATCTGACAATTATGTCCTTTATGGATCAGTTAATTTTGCTTCTGTAAAACCTCAGGAAATGGTAAAAAATATTGAATTGAATTTGTGCTACTAACAAAAATATCAAATGAAAAGATAGAGGACTTGCAGTGTCTCCTTTAATAGTGCTTATGTCAAGATTTAAACAGTGCTTACTGTATTTCTAAATGCATTTAGTTTGAGCCAAAATGGGGCCTAATCAAGACCCAAAGTTAATTTTTACCTCTGAGGCCTGATAGCAAGTTTGTTTGGCTGTGCCAACAGATTCTGTCTATGCAGTTATGTTTGTCTATTGCCCAATTTTTGACATTTCAAATGCTTCTAGATTAGGTCCATGTACCGTGAGAACTCTGCTATATAGCATTTACTGTCTGTTAATAGTCAAATGCCTATAGTACTATGAAGAATGGATGAAGCTTTGTTTGCAAGCCTTTCAGAGCACCCAAAAAGCCCATTATCCCATATTATTTGTGGCCCACTAAAACAGCCACCCATTCAAAAAAGATGCTAATTAAACTTTAAGCTTTTTTAATATTTCATGAAGTGAATTTTAGCTTTAGAATATTTAGCTATAAGAAATGTTGAAGTGCATCTATTTTTATCTGTTAAAGAAAATGTCACTGTAACATGTCTCTTTGCGTTATACATGTCATTAAGTGCATATGCTTTTTGTATAAGTCATTTCAGACTTAAGGAGTGTTTGAGTGTTTATTCCAAACTTTTTTGGCAATGAAAGCAAAAATGAAAATGTTTTCCCATTGTATAAGCTTTCAATCATGATTCTTCTTTGTACTTCTAGTGCCATTTAAAAAGAATGCTAAAATATTACACTATTACAAAGCAAACCATAATGTCATCACAAAAGAGCATTGTAAAGGGTTTATTGAGTAAAGTCAGGCAAATGATAACAAAACATAAAATTGATCCAGTAACAAAGGTCATGTAACATTACGTGTCATAAGTGTGAAAATAGCTACAATAGGACATGATTCATTGCGGAATAGTTCATTTGTGGGTCGTGGTTGTGATCTCTGTCCTTTTTTGATTGCATTTTCTGTAACAATGTCTAAAACAAGATCAATAGGAAAATACACAAGGCAATTTGTAGGTTGAATGTGGAAAGTGTAGGTAAGGTGCTTGAATCACTGAGGGCTGAATGAGGCTCCATGTGGTCCATGGTTGCCACTAGTTTTTTTGCTGGCAGGAATGGAAAGTGCAAGATTTCTCCAGATCTGTTGGTAAGAGAGAGATAAAAATAAAAATGACTTAGGAATGCAATACAGGCACATATTTAGGCATGGTGTGTGATGTGTCAAGTGTGCAATTGTATCTACTAATTTACTGTCCCATTAATCTTGATTTAATCCAAATTCGTACAAACCTGGGGTGGTGCCACTGCACTGTCTAAGTGAATTCATAGCATTCATGTAGTCCAATCCCAAAAACGTTTCATAGGATTGTCCAGTTGGAAGCTCCTGGAGACACTTGGTCGAATCCTTAAAGAGGAGGTTCTTTCCTCCCTCTGACTGGAACATTTTGAATCCAGGATCAGTGCCATGGACACCAAACTTGGCCTGAAAGTTTTGAACAAAATAGAGATTGAAATTAGATTTTTTTTTTTTTTTTTTGTTTTGTTAAAACCCACACACACACACACACACATATATGTATATATATTATCATTCTTATTATTATTATTATTATTACACTATTACTGACAATATATGTCCTGCCTGCTGTGTGTATTGTATGTACAGACAAGCATACATATATATAATGTGAATAATTAGACATAATCACCACATTTTTTTACAGTATTCATTCTTATATCTTCTCACTACTATTGCTACCTTGTATTTTTTGTACTGCTACAATATACAGCGCAGCTGAATTGTATACAGACTCTTAGGATGTATATGTTTACGGTATTAGCCATCAGTAAGATCAATATACCTTATACTGTTGATAGCAATTGTCTTTTCAAGCACCATAAATTTCAGTCTTTTACTAACTATTCTTTTACAAGGTAGTTCATTTTTGTTAGTCACTTTCCTTGTATGTGCAGGCATGGTGGGATCAATGTAAATTAGAGTCACTTTCCTTGTAAGTGTACAAATATTTGGCCAGTAAAGCTAATTCTGAGTCTGATATCTTATTGTAGTAGTTCCACAGAAATAACTGCTTTGCAAATTTTTCCAGTTAAAAACTAGGGAAAAATATGATCCTAAAACAACTACACTCAAATCTTGAACAAGCAGAAATTTTAGGCAGCACACAGCCAGCAGGAGAAGAACAATTTTAGGGCATCAATAAAAAATAATGTATCCACAACAGTGGAAATATGAGCTAGATAGACAATACTGATCTGGTTAAGAATAGAGACTTTTCTTGGAGGCCACCAAACACCATTCAACATGAGAAAAAAAAATACATACATAAAGTTATTTTTAAAATGTAGTACAAATCTATTACTTAAAATAATATTGCAATTAAGTAAGTCATAAATGTCCTTCTGATTTCCTGCATTGACTTCGTAGTCAGAGTGATGGAATAATTTGTGGTTAAACAACCAAAAACTTAAAGCAACCTAAAAAAAAATATTTCACTGACCTGCTGGTCCTGGAGAACAGAGACCACCTTAGCCCGGCTCTCTGGTCGAGTCACCACAGCGTGTGCAGGCACAAGAGCCAGGTGACAGGAAGCATATTCAGTGACATCCACTGGATGGTCATTATTAGGACAGATCAGCTGGTAATCACGAGAATTCAGACCTTGAGCCCATGCTGGACCACTGCCTTTGAAAAGAAGAGATGCAGGGTAGATTGTAATGGCTTTGTAGGAGACAGATGTATTTGAGATGAAACTAGCTCATGTCAGTCTCTTACCATCACTGTTTTCTGCAACAATTGTGTGTTTGATGAAGGCAACATCCCCTGCATTTTCAACGAGACATCTGTAATAACATGCAACACATACATATGAAGACAAATTTGACATCTTAAGAGGAGTACTTTAAGTAATAGCTTCACATTTTGGAAATATTTTTATTAGCTTTGTTACTTAAAGTTAAATGAGAAGATTGACACTACTCTCCTGATTGTGTGTTAAGTATGTAACAGGAGTATTGTAGCCCTCAAGATAACTCCTCAGTTATGTCTTACTTGTTTAATCATATTTAAAAAGAGGTATAAAAAGGGAGTTAAGAGTTTAGTCTATTTATTTGGCAATCAGAACTTGTTTGTGATAAGCAGTGAAGCCAAGCTAACATCAGCTGTTTTCATCTGCTTATAGTTTTTTTTTGCTACTGAAGGCTATCAATAACATTCTGGTTTAAACTCCATGAAGACATGAGAGTGGTATCAATCTTTCTTTCTAATCTCTGGAAGAAAGCAAATGTTAATGGTCTTAAAATGTTAAAATACTTTCTAACTTTCATGCAAAAGAAAAAAAAATAATGCAGAGAAGAGCTGAACCACTGCATCTTACTTAAAGGCTCCAGCGTAGCCGTAGTACTGCTCGTCAGAGCTGGCTTTGCACTTGGACTCATCTCCCACAGCTTTGCCACTGCCACGACAGTTAGTACAGAATGCAGAGTCGGGGTCTGCTCCGGGGGCACATCCACTAGCAAAGAATTTAGCTGAGGAGAAGGAGGACACAAAGTCAGTTGCTAAGAGTTAAAAAAAAGAGCAAACATGTCTGCTAAAAGTTACACATCTTCTTGTTCAGAAAATGATTTTTGGATTTTTGGGAGAAAAAGAAGCACAAAGTCACTTACAGAAGTCACAGTCATTAGTCTGTTTGTGGATGTGGCCCATGGGGATGTTCCAGCCAGCAGTCCTGCCGATTCCAGTGTGGCAAGATCTCTTACCCTGCAGGGTCGCCCAGGTCACTCCTGAACCCCTCTTCACCACAGCAACGGCATAGTAGGAGGAGGCTGGCGCTACAAGAGGGGACGTAAAGAAGGAGGCAAAGAAGAGAGAAAACAATCAAACAGGCAATCATTCATGTTGGTTAACTGAATTTAATTTAAAAGTTCATTTCAGAGTTGGAAAATATATTTTGTTATATGAGAGTATAATTCTTTCTGCTCTGTAATGTTTCCTGAAGTTTGCTGAAAAGAATTATGTAAATTGGTACCATTGTCAAGTGGTATGCCTCTAATTAATTAATTACAGTTTACTGCCAGCATAACTTAGAAAGTCATTCAGTCAGTGCAGCAGTAGTAGGTCTGCTAAATGAGGCAAAATGTGAAATTTGTCCACTGTGAATAGATTCGAATGCATTGATATTGAACTGTATCTAAATGGGTCTGATGTTTTTTTCTAATTAGCATCGAATTATGTGTTTTTTTGCATGAAACTTACAGATATTAGTAGAAAATATGGAAAAAAATGCATACACTATATATATATTTAAATTTTGTATATATGGCCCAAACTAGAAGAAACTGAAATACCGCATATGAAGGTTTATTACCTCCAGAGGCGCTGCACTGCCCTGTGGATGGAGGCAGAAAGGCAAATATTAGTCATGTAGAAGGGGTCAAGTAACACAAAGGGTTGTATGTGATTGTGTCTCCTTGCTAAAGTACATACCTTCATCATACTGCTCCACCATTACAGGAGACAAACCACACTTTCCAGCTGTATACACTTGTCCTCCATCCACTGCCATTGCATCAGCCTCTTTGCGCTGAAGGATAATTAAGACAACAGTTAATAAGAGACAAATGCCACAAAATGGAGCAAGAAACTTCACAAGCTAAGTTCTCCCCCAAGAGTTTCTTACCATAATCTTTTTCAGGCATTCATCAACAGTCTGGCCACTCTGGCATTCAATGGCAGTGCCCTCGGCACCCATGCTGTTGATGCTCCATGTGTCACACTTGAGGGTCTCAAAGTGGCCCACAGCACACCATCTAATGGCACTGGATTCACCAACAGGTGCATGCTCTGAAGAAATAAAACATCTGTATAAGCCAGTGTCTGCCACTCAATCGATATGTTTTTGTCTGATGGTTTGTGTGGTAATGTATTAAATATTTTTCTATCTGCTTATGATTACGGTACCCCTCTTAAGAGAACGGATGATGCTCATGTATTGAGCGCCCAAATACAGGAAAGAATCTGTGTTCGGTGGCAGCTTCACCAGCTGCTGTGTTGAGTCCTTGAACATCAGGTTTTTGGCACCAGAGTTGCCAGAGGAGAAGAGGTTGAAGTCCTGAGAAGGCCAGAGAGTGAAGAAAAGTTATTACTTAAGCACAAGTTACCTCTTTAAATAAACCCTTTTATATTGTGTACTGCTTTAGCATTTCCATCTGGCAGTATTATACCTGTACTGAGGTGAGGCTTGTCCAGATTAATTCGGCTAGCTGTGGGTCCTTGCGGGTGACAACAGCATGAGCTGGTACTTTGGCCAGATGGCAGGAAGTATAGCTGTCGATAGGTGCTCTACTGTTGTCCAAGCACAGCAGCTCGTAATTGCCCTTTTCGGATTCTGAAAGCATATCACAACAATATTTTAACATTTTTCTCCTTTCAAATCCATCAGTTCTAGATAACTCTCTTTACCCATCCTCTCACTTTCATATTTTGTTAACTTCACAGTTTACAGTTTAGCAAAGGAGTATTTTGTTCATACGGACAAATTACGCTGGTTATAACTAAGAGTGAGTCTGAGCACATGCTGTACATTAATATTTTTAACTTGTCTTTCAGATGAACAAAATGGTTTAAATATTAATTTGAATTAAAAAAACTATACATAATAGAAATGGTGGCTGATTTGCCTCTCCCACCTTGAATGATTTCCTAAACATGGTTTATTTTTTGAGGACACAAAAAGTTCCATAGATCCATAGTGATTGCTGGAAGTTGTGCTGTTATTTGTTTTTTTTTTGTCATAGAGAAATATGATATTATCAAATAACATTTCATAAATAAAAAAAAGCATGATTTTGGCACTAAACTAAAATAAGAATTTCACATTCTCATTGTACGATTTTGAAACAGCAGACCATCTCGCTTGGCCAACATTACCATGAATCAATAACTTAATAAATATTATTTAAAAAATGATCATATGATACTGACCAGGCACAGTGAGATGCTTCACAAAAGCCACTTGTCCAGCGTCTTCCTTCAGACACCTAATAAGTAGAACAATCCACAGGTGCATCAACGCTATAGGTTTTTTTTTTTTTTGAAGGGTATTTCACTTTCACAGAGGAAATGGCTTTATGAACGCATCAATTGAGATTAAAAATGTCACAAAATTACAGTGGGAGCTGTGGCAGGTTGTTATAAAGGGAAGGTAAAGGTTACATGGTTGATAGAGGTCAGTAAAATTGAGAGGGATCAAAGAAAGATGGATACTCACTGGAAGGCTCCAGCATAGTCATAGTAAGGCTCCGAGTGGGACCTGGAGCAGTCTCCCTTGCACACTTCACACAATTTGCTGCCTGTTGTGGCGCCCGGGGCACAGCTGGCAGAGAAGTAGTTGCTTACAACTGCAAAACAAAAAAGAGGGCTGTAGCAAAGATTTGAGAAATACTGAAGTTGAAAGTCCAAGTTACCACACACAGCTCCTCCAGCAACAACTTCAGACTTAGAGTCAACATTAGTTTTTGTCATTTGTATTTTGATGTATTATTTCTTCAGCTGTGATTCCAATTAAAGATTTTAAGAGCTGTTTCTAAATGCATTGGATTTGGGTTTTTCTTTTTAATAGTAGGACAGATCCTGGCAAGTTGTTTCCTTTTATTTTCAGTCCTTATGCCAAGTTAAGCTAATTGGCTGTTTGTTGCAGTTTCATATTCAACAGACAAATATGAGTGTGATATTAATCTCACCTGACTATGAGCCAGAAAGTGAACAAGCAAATATTTCCTGTAACATCATACTACTCCTTTGCAGATAAAATATTAAAGCTGATCTTGAGGTTCTCAGTGGTGGCATCACCTCTGACCAAAAATACACTGACACTGTCTGATATATGTTTTTACTCGTCTAAATGTGACATAGTGAACATGTTTGAAAGTATTTAGTAACTTTCGTTTGAAAATTGCACTCATTTTGTGTAACTCACCCTCTTCCACAGGGGTGTCCTCAATGCCGGACCACTCAATCAGATTCATGGACAACAGAGTTCCAATGGGAATGTTCCAGCCTGCAGATTTCCCTAAGCCAGTGTGGCAGGACTTCTTTCCCCTGAGGTCTCTGATGCCAAAACCACTGCCCTTCTTCACCACAGCTACAGCATAGTAACAGGTCTCCCCAGCTGCATGTATGCAGAACAGTTGTAAGCAAACAGTTAAAATGTGCAGGTCATACAAAACACTAGACATCCTCTTTTTGTGCTGATTTCATCAGTAAAGACAACTGATTAGTAAACTTACAGGGGCCATAGTCCTCAGCAATAATGGGATGCAGGTCATAGTTGTTCAGTCCAGCAGTGTAGATGTCTCCTCCATCCAAAGTGATAGCATCTGCTTCACCAGCCTGATTTAAAAAAAAATACAATATCAACCAGGAGGATTATGTTTTATCTTGTCAAAAGATCCAAAATACATGCAAAATGTTTTGATGCATATTTTGTGTGTAACTAAATGTAGAGATGGAGATATGATTTTTCAAGCATTGTTGTAGCATTAAGACATGTGCTTTACTTGAATGGCAGTATTTTTAATTTAATGCTTCTTTTTATTTGTACTACAGATGTTGCCCTTTTTTTTACCTCTTTACCTTTTAGTACTGCTAAAGCTGATATTTATATTGCACACACACAAGAATTTACTGACAAGACACATTGTAAACGTATGTAATGCACTTTTCAAAATTAAAAAGCAGTTAAAATGATCTCCACCTCAATCAGCTACAACACAATGGTGTAGCTTACATCTCAGTGCATCACTATATTTAATATCATATTATATCTATATATACTTGTAGTAGCTTACTCATATTGAAGAACTTTACTGTTGAGTCTGCAAACTAACTTGCAAAAATCCTTCTTTTTACTACCTTTTTTGGGAATATTTTCCCGTTATGGCAGCGGGTACATTTCCACAAGCATTGTGTCTACTTTACCTTTTTTTTTCATTTCATAGTACAATTTAGTAGCCTATTTAGGAAGTATCCATTTTTACTTAACAACATTTGCGTGCGAATAAACTGACAAAACATGATTTTTGATACTTAGTTTCACAACTATACAAAATCAGTAACAGCATTTAAAATAAAAGTTGACCTAGACAGCTTAAACATTTCCTCACCTTAATTGCAATGATGCAGTCGATGGTGTTGTCTCTCTTCACGCAGGAGAACACAGGGGACCTGGTTGCCAGATCAAGGCATTTACGAAGCTCTTGGTCCGACTTGAGGCACCATCTCACCTTATCAGCCGCGAACACGGTGGCTGCAAATGCAGATGGATAAATGACAAATGGCCATACAATCTGCTTTTAGGGAATGTTTAAAATTAATTTGCGAGATATCTTTACCGAGGCAGCCGAGCAGGGCTACGAGGAGGAGAGTCTTCATGCTGGACGGCGGGGTCTCCAGATCAGCAGAACACACAGTGAGGGACGCGGCTCCGGCTTTTATAGCAGACCCCTCGGACCGGGTTTTAAAAAAAATTGATACCGTTTGCTCAGGTTTCCTAATGTGCGCGTGCGTGGGCGCGCGTGTGCTTGTGTGTACTTTGGGGTGTGAGCACACAGAATAGCGGAGAAACAGGGATTTCTGAAATGTCCACATAAAGGAAATTCGCAACCCCCCCTTTAAAACTACTGTTTGCACTGATTAGAAATTATCTACACGGAAAGAGGAGAGATTATTATTCAGAAATGTAATGTGACACGAGGATACATATCCATTCAGGATTTGAATTCTAATTAGGTCTTTTTTATCATATTTTAACTTGTAGTCAAAGTCGTTTTTGAAATTTATTTAAACCCTGTTTCTCTCCAATTTTTGCCTTGTATTATATAGTGTGAATGTGCCTTGTGTTTATGTGTCTGTTTGACTGCTTTTTAGTTGTCTTTTGGGTACAAATTAAGTCAAGTGTTTTTAGATTGATAGATTGTTTGGTACTGCAAAAAATGCACAAGGAAAGTGTATTTAAGAGTGTCTCTTCTGTAGTTAAGAGTTTAAAATTGTATTTAATGTTTTAAATCCAACAAATATGCTCTTTTTTGCAGTAATAACCACTGATGGGAGTGTTACTCAAATACCTAACTTTAGCAAGAGTAGCTATGATAAAAAAAAAAACTAAACGAAAAAAACAGAAAAAAAACAAGCTCTTTTGCAAATGTTGTCTCCTCTTCAGCCACTTCATATCCACCAAAAAATTCCATTTGACATGAGGTTTACTATTACCAGACATGAAAAATGTAGTTTTGGAGGGACTACTGCTCTGAGAAGACAAGAGGAATTCCTGCAAAACCTCAAATTATTTACTTCACTTGTAATTATCCAGCCACTTCAGGCAGAAACTTGAATGACCCATTAGTCACATTAGTTACCATGAATGTCAGAAGAAAAAGGTGTTTGCTGGTAAAAAATATAATGTGAAAAAGTATTTTACTGAGAAAAGCTGCAGTGTGACCCACATAAGAGTCCTGTTTACAGAGTCGATGTTACCCAACACAAGAGCAAAGGTTCTTGTTGATTTGTAAATTGAACCAATTACACCTTCTTTGTTCTCAGCTGCCAAATTTTGAAACCTCACCCAGTGAATTTCACAATAGATTTCATGTTTCATGAAGGGTGGAAGATCTGAGATACTATAATGAACAAGTGGATGGATTACATGTTTACTGTAAGGACATGGCACTCTAAATGACTGTAATCTAACCTGACCACCTAATTTTACTTTAGATAAAGAGAGATTTTGGAATGAAGAGCCAAAGCATGAATTGCTAACTTGGCTGAAGGGTACCAAAGTACCTGATAAAATCTTTTTGTTGGCTGAAGCAGAACTTGGTCTAGTAATCAGAGGACTTCACCACCATGCATCCAAACCAAACTCTTTGTTAGTCACAGCTGAAGAGTTCCCCTTTTCTTTTTTAATTGTTCACCTCTTCCTCGTTTCTCTCTGTCCATCAATCTCTTTGACCCTGTTCAATTCATTTCTTTGTACTCTATTGTTGTCTTCTTTTCTTATGTCCTATTGTTGTTGCATCTCTCTGTCCTAACTCTTCAGCCATTAAAATAGACTTTTTAAAGCCCAATAGATTTACTGAAGTAAATAATTGTGGTATAAATAAATATATAAAATAAATTAAATGCCTATAAATCATTATTAAATCAGTGTATAAGTGAGATTTAGTAAGTTTCAGGTTTGCAGATGGCGATATAAGTGACTATGAAATCTTCTGGATATATTACTTTAATCCATTTTGCCCTGGACAGCAAATATTTGTAGGTAAACTTGGAGTTTCCCAACATGAAGAGAAATTGCGTTAAAAGAAAGATGTGCCAGTTAAACCAGATGTATAAAAATCTTTGTTCATTATTTCTGTGCATTAGTGTATACAGTAGGGAAAGAAATAAAACAGAAACAAATCATAAGTTTGCTTGCTTTGGTCTTAGCCTCTCAATTAAGAATTTAGCTGCACTTGTTATTCTGATGATGCAGTTAAGTGTATCTGTCAACATGAAGAAAATGCATTTACATCTAATGCAGTGGTTCTCAAACTGTGGGCCAAGACCCACTGGGGGGTGGGAGGGTGGGGGGGGCACAGGGCCACTGTGGGTGAGGCACGGATGACCAGATGAAAATTATCAAGAGGAACCAAGTTGACTGATTTGACCCAAGTAAGGAATAAAAATAAACAAGAGTATGCTGATGATTTTCATGCTGAGTTTTATTTTACAAAATATTAACTAAGATCTGGAACATATAAAGGTTTTTATTGGTTTCTTCCCTTATAATGAATAGAGGTTTATCTAAGAAGAAATGTGGGGTGGGGGAGTGTAAATGTTTTTCATCATCTGAAGAACAGTATGCCAAAATATTGGCACATAGCACTGAACCAATGAAACAAGTACTCAGAGAGTTGCAAAATAGATACTGATTAGCGTGTACAATAAAGCTCAGTAGTTAAAAAGCAACATTTATCTTTTAAGAGGGAAAACTGTAGTTTCATACTACCATACTTAAGGCATTATGCTGATGTTTTGTCGAGCTGAGAGCAGTGGGATGCATAGATAGAAATATGATGTCACATGGGAGTGAAGGACAATATGTACTTTAAAAGTGTATCAAAGTAGCAAAATCCCTGATAAGCGGAATTGCATGTTTTTTTAAAAAAAGGGGGAATCAGCATATTAAGCAACACTTTATTTGGCTAGTTGATCAGGTGCCCATTAAGTAGAAATTCCATTTACTTTATGGACACAAACAACCACAGAGGCTTGCTGACTCATGAAACCCTGACCTTAGCCTCACCCTGCAATGATTTAATCTTTATTTTCACCTCCGTCATAAAAATAATCCAGAAACTGAATGTACGACTTTTTCCACATTTTGTTTTAACTTTCCCCCCAGACATGATTAAAACCATGTGAAAATAAATAAAATATTAAAATAAAAATTAACATTTTGCTCAACATGGTTTTTCTATATAATTAGCTTGTAAAAACCTGTTTTAGTGCCTGCAAACACATCAACTCCTTCTGCCTTTGTGAGAAATTCTGGACCCATTATTCACTCTCCTCATGCCCCACCCACCACCGCTGCTAATGTTAGCGTTAGAGGAAACTTTAGAGAGATCCAGTTGTACATGTTTTAGCCTCAGTCAGACCTAAACTCGTATGAGGAGTCCGTTGTGCTCCAAAATTAGCACCTCTCGGGTGGTAAGCGTGGCTAGCATCTTTTACTTGTTGTTTGTTAGCTTGCTAGCTTAGGCTCTATGCTGCAGGTTTCCTTGCCTGTGATTGGCTTTCAAATTTGTGACGTACCAAATCTAGCTTGCCTGAAACACTTTTAAATGTCAGATTTTTGTAAAGTGCATATGCATCGGCCACTTCAGGAGACGAATTTGACACAGCTAACATCTAGCGGCCAACCATACACAAATATAAAGCTGTATAGTAAAGATCTGATATTTTAGGGTACATAAACATATATTTTTTTTTTAAGTGTAAGGATCTTTAACATGAATAATTTTAGTGGCACAGAGTGTGACTAGATGAAATACTGGCTATCAGGAGGTCATAAAAGGAGGGCCAGTAGGGCATGTAAAGCTTGACTATAACACTCAACCTAGAATAGAAGTAAAAATGTAATAACCATAGATTGTTGATTGCATGCTCTCTCGGTTTTCTGAACAGTGGTGTCTGAACATGTTAATTAAAATAGTAAAATAAATAAAAGTGTGACAGGTTGTCACTGTTTTCAG
>JAPZDZ010000004.1:12057121-12067594 GCA_029783805.1 Acanthurus tennentii | reverse complement strand
CCTTGATGTGCAGCATCACCAGCGCGTGAACGCTCAAGACAGCAATACATAATCAAAAGCGAAACCGAATACCTGTAAACGACCGACATATATAACGCCAGTCGAGAGCAACTGAGGAGCAGGGTGGAGTAAAGTTTTGTCGTATCCGTGACCGTCTACAAAACATCATTTAAGGAGCTTGCTTCTCGTCTAGGACCTACTACTTGAGCCACGGTTACGTTTAAATGGATTAAATCAGTCTTTACTATTTTTAACTCTGAGGACTTTCGCCCTTCCGTGACGGTTGAGAACTGCTCGTTTTTAAAACAAGAGACGATAGAAATGAGTGGTCTTTGCATTTTACTGCTTATGTTGTGCGACTTTGCACGCTCATTTCCTGTTGGTAAGATGCTTGCATGTTTCTTTTACTTTTTAAGTGTTTCCTTACTTGCCATAGCAGTTATTTTACACCGACAAAAAAAAGAACTTAAAAAATGCACGAAATTAACTTTAGTGTAGGCACGTCAGCATTTACAAGCATTTAACAATGCTACCCGATGTCACCTGTGGCATTTATTAGTCGATTTGGTAAAATGCATACTCTCAGTTTTGTATAATTTTACCTCTTTACTTTTACAAGCCAGCAGTATAGCTGGCTTGTACTCAAAACAGCATCGTTTAGCTGCACCTGCTGTATCAATAGAAAAGCCCCGAACTACTCACGTTCGAAAATTTCAGTGTTGCCTTGTCAAGGCTGACGTGGGAGTGTTTGTTCTACTTTATGAGTGTTTTAAAGGCAATTGCAAGTGTTTGTGTTGTATTGGACTGCATTAAAATGAATGTTTAGTCCACCAACAACCATTTTTTACATACAGAATGGGACAGATTATTAGGAACACCTGTAAACATAGTATAGTCACGGAGTCACATCGTTTCCTGTCTGACAGGGTCAACAGAGACTGAAAATAACAATAATAAAAGGGTTTATTGTTGGTCTTTTGTGTTTGATTATGAAAGATTTGTTAGCTTTACCCAAAAAACAGTGTTAGCTACTTTTGCAGTACAGATGCAATGGCATTACTTAATTGTTTAGGTTGAAACCAAACACAACTTTTTGTGAAAGTGAAACTATCAATTACTTTAAATGCCTTGACACAGTGCCACTTGGACCAACATCCAAAAGTTGAAATTCAGTAATGTGAAGCATTAATAATTTTACATACTATAAAGGATAAATTAACAAAGTGAGTGCTTTGACTTTTGATTTTACAGTTTTTAATTTACCTATATTTTGTAAAGTAAAATTTACAGGGTGTGAATACCGGGGTGGAGTTGTTGCTACTCTAGCTACTTTTAATATTCTTTCTTAAATTCTTTCTTTGTACTAAAATAAATGTATATTGGTTGTCTCTTGTTAGATACCATCATTGTACAGGTCCAGCAGTGGAAAGTGGTTGGTGCTCAGCAGGTTGTTGACCAGGTCCTGCTTAATGGAGTCTCTCTCATCGGCACTAGCCATGAAGTTGACAGTATTATTAAAACTATGTCACCTGATGCAGACCTCCCAGCTCTTACCAATGTCAACAAGACTTCTGTGCTGAGTAAGAAAGTCATCATGTGTCAGTAATGGATTAAGTAATGTCTGTAAAAAATGACAAATTGTTTGTAAGTAGTCTCTTTCTTCCAACCAAGGAAACTGCACTGTCCTTCGTTCTCGTGAATGTATACTGGAGGGATCTCAGCTGCATTGGACTGACCGTGTGTTCTGTGATGGGAAGGTCTACCTGACTCTGGACCACACTGACACATGGATAGCCCATGAACCGCAAGCACTTGCCCTAAAAGTGTTGTTTGACCAGGATGTGCAGCGCACAAAGACGGAGAGGATCCACCTTCAGGAGGGATGCATCAAGCTAATGAGAGAATTGAGGCTCTCTGTGGAGCAGTCAGGTATATTTACTCTTACTTATGTAACAGTCATCAAGTTTTACTGTACTTTCTGCATTATAGCTGTAAAAAATTGCTTGTGGCTGTGAATTATGGAGGCATCTGATGACATTTTACTTTGAGTCACATGACACATTGTTGTACTAGAAAGTAAAAGAGTCATTCTAAAGTTAAACATTAGTTTGTTGTTGCGATTGCAGCAGTCCACCTCCATGTGCAGTCCTCATAGACATCATAGCAACCAGTTTTGTTTTCATGCCCTCAGGTTACTTATTTATGTAATCTTTTCCTAGTTCCAGAGACTCCTCTGCCTCAGTTTCTGATACCAATCTTGGCACTGCTGGTCTTAGCTGTCCTATTCACAATCAGCTTCCTCATCTCCAAAAAGCAGGGTGAGCAAATGCAATTTTTACCATCTATTTGGATAATATAAAAAAAAAACATTCTGTCCAACCTTAAAGACAGGTGCATACTCAAAAGCATATATATATAAAGTATAATAATTGCTAAATAGAGCTTATGATAAGATGCCAAATTGCTGTCATGACCCTATGCACTAAAAGTAGCATAATTGCCCCATACCATAGCAGTTTTTGTTTTTTATCTGCAGACTTAGCATTCTTTGGCAACTTTCCCTATGAAAGCCAAAGTCTGTCTGCAAAGTTATCTAATGTAGTTTACTGGAAAAAAAAATATTAGCATTTGAAGAGTCAGAACTTTTCTTTTTGTTTTTGTTGTAGTTGTGATGACAGTTACATTTGATTAGGTTAGAGCTATGGAATATTGCCACTTCTTGGCCTCCCCTATCCTTTGGCGCAAATGAACTACAGGTCCTGAATTTCTATGAAGATAAAAAATCAGTTATGAGTTATCTTATCTGTATCAGTCATGAAAAACAGGTTATTGTCTCTTATCTGTGTTGACTGGAGAAAGGTCAATACTGTACATCCCTTACTGTTTAATCCTTAAAACTGCTTTACTTTAATTTATCCCTCACACTATGAAATTGCAACACAACTTGGATTTATTTTTAAATGAACCCTGTCACATGTATTTGCTATGGAATCTCATAGTCACGAGGCAATATAAAGTATAGTCATGTGTTTTGTCTTTCTTACATTCTCTGCCTAGGTTTGAGGCACCCTGGAGGTAAGACAACAGAAATCTCTGTTTTCTCTTAGATCACTGTAAACTGTAGACTTCTCAGTTAATAGTCATGGGAGTGGATTGTGAGAGTTACACATGAAATAGACTTCAAAACAACATTCCCTTTAGATGAACTTATTCCTTTCATTTTCAAGATGTGGGTATTTCAGTTTTGTGTTTTTGTTTATCCTTAATCCCTCCTTGACTGTGTATGTGAATGACCTCACTTTTATGATGGTAGGTCAGCTGTTAACTCAGGGATGACAGTCTTCCCCAAAAAACTCTGTTGATGTTTGCAAGAACTTTATTACAAACAGTATGCAATAATCTGGAACAGTGGGTTAAAGTATGCATTTGTGTACTTTGTTGTTAGCTTGTTTTTGCTGCCCTGATTGTCAGCCTAATTTGTCATTTTTCAATTTCCTTGCAGGTGTGATTGGCTCTGTCATACATTACCCTAAAGACATGAATGAAATGGCATCAGAGATAAAAAGCAATGGTTACCGTACCTTGTAATTCAATGCTGCAGCTGATCAACAGGTCACATTTCTACTTCTGCTGTTAAATGCTCACTTGCTGATTTAACACTTTCATCTGTGCATGGACAGTGTTGATTGATGAATGTAACTAAGCTTTTGCTGCAGTACCAACACTCGTGTTTTATTGCATATAATCTCAAATCTTTTGCACAAATACACACAGACACGAGAAGTGTAAATATGTTCACTGCCTACTGCAATGCACAAGCTTCTTTTTGCACAATTATGACAGTGGGGACAATTTTTTTCATCAGTTTCAATTATGCTTAGTATATAATACAAGTTACAAATGCAGTGTTGCAAATTGATGTTGTTGAGTTGGTTGAGATTGTGGTTTCTTTGTGATAAGGTACATTGTTTGGACTTTTAATGTTTCCCTTTTTGATGTAAGAAATAATAAATGTTAAAAACTATTTAACAAAAATAAAAGCTACTTTTATGACACATTTATGCTGTCAGATTTATTTTTTCATTTTGTCTCAGGTCCCCTGAGACAGAAGTATGTGTGGTTGATTTTAAAGAAACATTCAGAATTCACATTGCCTTATTTCTGAACTGTTACCACTCACACATTTAATTTAAAAGCATAAGTGTAGGCACACACAATGTATTGCTTCGTCTAGTTTTTACATTCCGCAGTGTACTCTGCCTCATAAAATACTGAAAAAATGGTTTCTAACCACTCGGTAAAAAAGAATATACCCACGTTAGCAGTAATCAAAGGGTTTTGAGAATGGAGGGTATTCAAGTTTGTGTGATCATTTAATGCTTTTTCAGAAGTTGTATCTCATTTCCATAACTATTGCTTCAGAGCTCCAGAGGAAAAATTGAATAAAAGGTCATTCTCTCCCTGGATAAAAGCAGCCATTTATTTCTGTGAATACAGAAATACAAAGTCAGGTTATAGATATAATGCCCTTTGAGCTTCTTGGTCTGTAGAGAGCGGACATCTTGTTTCTTTTTATCTTTTTATGATGTATCAAAAAAGTGTTGAATTAAACTTAAATGCCTAGGTTTATAAGTCATGATATACTTAGACACCCACTGACAATGAACGCTATCAATGTAATTTATTTTATTTGAAGACTGCAATGCTTCCTGGTTGCTGCAAGATGGTTGTTTCTCACACAAATAATATTTTTGTTTTTTGTCATTTGTTATTGTGGGTGTTCTCTTGGAGTTGTAATATTCTTTAGAACCTAATTAGCATTTTTTAAAAATGCTTTCAATGTTTTATCACTTAGGCACATCATCCATATAATGGATGAGGGGAGATATGCTTCTATTTGGTTATAAAACAATCCAATCCATCAAACTGTTAAATCATTCTTGGCCTCTAATCAAAGTAACAAAAATGAAATGCTTTAAATAAGTTTATAATGTATTTTTTTTTAAAAAAACTATGGCAAAATGTTTTGTTTTTAATTTTTAATCCTATTCTAACATTACTGCTCTAGGAGAAATCACTGTTCCAATTTCTGACAGAACAAGATTTCATTAAGTGAATCTACATGCTTAATATTCCTATTAACATATCATGAATAAGAGTGTAGTTTTCCTTTTACTACTGATCAGCTGTGAATGGCTCAGCTGCCTGTTTTCATTATCTTCTCTTGAAGATTATGAGATGTCTTTGATTATTTTAATCCAATCAGGTAACCTATGATCAACATCTGACTGCTAATCACCTAGTGATGATACCAATAATGACTGTCAAAACAATGATTGTTTTGAGAGGTCATACTGCAATGTGAGACACTTGGAGCACCCCATGTAATTTGATTTTACTACTTCATAGTCCTGTGATAATAAGGCCTTAAAATGCAATGCTCAATCCTTAAATAATAAATTAAAGACAGTGAAAACAGATTAGCATTTAACGTAATAAAATCCCCCTAAGTCTTTCCTCGGAAAATTTAGATTTTTGTCAATAACGCTAGTCTTGTTTTTAATTTTTGTAGTTCCGTGTAACTCACAGCCCTAATATTATCTTTTGGCCAATAGATGGCGATAGACCTTTGGGAAGAAGGGCCGTTCTGTCAGGAAGTTTCCTCGACCAATCACATTCGCGCATTCGTAAACGTTACCATAGCAATGCCTCGGCTATAACAGCAGCTCCCCGAAGGAACCAATCGCAGCAGCGCCTTCTGGCATTTAAGCAGTGTGGCGTCGTCGTCACGAAATTCAAAATTGAGAAAGACACAAGAGAATACGCTCAGTGGTGCTTCAGGGGTTTCCACGTTTTCCGGACGAGGTGAGACCATTTCGATTGTTTTCAATGCGTAAATGTGCTACAGTATGATTTATTTATTCAGGCAGACTTGTCGATACACATTTACAGCGTTTAATGCTACTGGAGTTGCAGTCAATGCTAATATGTGCTCGATAACGTTCTATTATGTTAACGCTGACCTTAACTAGCGTACTTGATAATAGTGTCGTAACTTAAACTTAAGGTGTTGTAATGCGAAGAACTTTGCTAGTGTGAAACTTGTTCTTATTTTTATTTTCCCTCACAGATAAGTTCCCTGACTCATACAATCCGCTTAAGTAACGTTAGTGCTAACTGCGATCCTATCGTTCACATGGGTCGACTAGCTAACTGACCTACAGCTCGTTCACAAGGTAGTTCAAGCCAGTTATTGCTGCACATAAAATACCCTTTTTATTTGCCTTTGATTGCAGATCGTGTGAAAACCTGTACAAATGGCGCAGTTTGGGTTCGAGAACGACATTCACAGCATATTGAAGCTGGATATGCCCATCACTAATGCTCCAATGGCGAGGTGGCAGAGGAAGGCCAGCTCGTCAAACACATCCGCCCTTAACGGTTTGTCTCCTGGCAAATCTGCAAACGTGTCGCAGAGTTCCTCAAAAACGCCGAGCAAAACACCAGGTGATGTTTGCTCAGTGTATTCGCGCAGCTCAACAAAACTCTGCAGATATAGCCCTTTAAGTGTTAATCACTGTAGTATCTTTTGTATCCTAGGGAAAAATAAAAAACAAACACCGTCTAAGATGGGGGGCGACCGCTTCATTCCCATCAGAAACAGCAAACAAATGGATGTGGCAAGTTTCCTGGTCACAAAGGAGAATGACCCTGTGGACGCAAACAATACAGCAGGAGCATCAGTAAGTAATTTTAATTTACCCCTATATGATCCTTTTGAAAATTAAGGATTTCATTGATTTGGGCAACCATATCTGCCTTAAAGGAAACTCAGAAAGCCTGGTCCATGTCACTGAATGGATACAACATTGATGACGCAAAGATCCTGCATCTTGGAGGGAAGCCACTAAATGCTCCAGAAGGTATGAATATTTGTTTTCAGACATGGTTTGTGGCAAGAAGGGTCTGCATGAAATTATAAAGGGATTTATTTATTTATTTATTTGCTTTTCTATCTATCTTTTTTTTTTTTTTAATTTAAAGTCTACTCTCTGTGTAATTTCCAGGATATCAGAACAACTTAAAGGTCCTTTACAGTCAGGCTACAACTCCTGCTTCTGTCAAAAAGACCAGATACATATCTTCAACGCCTGACAGAATCTTGGATGCTCCTGAGCTTCGAAACGATTTTTGTGAGTGTCGCACAGATTTTTCTGCATAAAATGTATTCATGTTATTCTGTTACAACAGCAATGTTTGCTTAACTTTTTACATCATAGACTCACACAAATCTCACACACAAAAAGATTTTATACTGCATGTCTTTATACAAAAGGACACTCCTTTGTACCTCATCTAGCTTAACAATTATTTCTTTGCTTTTTACCAGATTTGAATCTGCTTGATTGGAGCAGTCGAAATGTTCTCGCTGTGGCGCTTCATAACAGTGTGTACCTGTGGGATGCCAGTCAAGGAGACATCATTCTTCTCATGAAGCTGGAGCGTGATACAGACTACATCTGCTCACTGTCCTGGACCAAAGAGGGAAGCTACCTGGCTATTGGCACCAGTGACTGTAAAGTTCAGGTCAGTGTGCTGATGAACACACCACCTCACTTCCTAAGGATGCAGTGGTATTTAAAGAACTTCTTCCTACTTTGTTCTTAATGGCTTATTTTTTTCCCCCTAGTTATGGGACGCTGAAAACCAGAAGCGTTTACGCAGCATGTCCAGCCATACGGCTAGAGTTGGTAGCCTGAGCTGGTATGACCATATTCTTTCCAGGTACAGTTGTTTCCCGATTTGTTGTTTTTTTTTAAAAGACAAAAATGCCCAATTAAGATGGTGTTGCTGACTTTAGAAATGTCTCTCCCTCCTTCAGTGGGTCAAGATCAGGACACATCCACCATCATGATGTGCGGGTTGCAGACCATCACATCGCCACCCTCAGTGGTCACTCACAGGAGGTGTGTGGGCTGCAGTGGTCCCCTGATGGGCGATACCTGGCCAGTGGTGGCAATGACAACTTGGTGTGTGTATGGCCCCGTGTACAGGAGGGCAGCGCCAGCAACAACAGCCAGTTTGTCCGCTGCTGGAGTGAACATCAAGGAGCTGTCAAAGTGAGTGGCCTCATACTTGCATGAGCAAGCATCATTTTAGCATTTCTGCTAAAAATAAGACACAAATTTTTTCCTACTAATAATGCATATTACCCTTTCTTTTCCTTAAACTTGTGAAAGAATGTGCTTATTTTTAGTACTGTCTCGATTAATATCTGTCATAGAGTTTGTAAATTTGAAGCTAATACATGGATTTGTTATTTTACCAGGCTTTAGCTTGGTGTCCATGGCAGTCAAATATTCTTGCATCTGGAGGTGGTACAAGTGATCGTCACATCCGCATCTGGAATGTAAACAGTGGCTCCTGCATCAGTTCGCTTGACACTCAGTCCCAGGTAACCACACGCCTCTAGACCCTTAGTTTCAACAGTTGTTTCTATTCAAAAATGTACATAATTTTTCATTTCATTTCATTTGCTCAACTTTCCTCCTCTTATGGGTCCTCTCTAAAATCTCTCTTGATAACTTTTGATTTTTCAGATCTCATCACTGGTGTTTGCACCCAACTACAAGGAGCTGGTCTCTGCCCATGGATACGCCCACAACAATGTTGTTATCTGGAAGTATCCATCTCTCACCAAAACTGCAGAGCTCAATGGTAAGTAATTTTTTATTGCCTGGATTGAATCTGTAGTTCCTCACATTTACTTTACTTTACAGGAAACATCCAGTGAAATGAAATGACTGTGCTTTGTGTCATTTGCTGGTCTAAATATTTCAATCCTTTTTATTTTAGGCCATGAGGACAGAGTTCTCAGTCTGAGTATGAGCCCAGACTGCTCTACCATTGCAACTGTTGCTGGAGATGAAACTATTCGTCTGTGGAAGAGTTTTGAAATGGATCCCGTCAAGAAGAAGGCCAAAGAGAGGCTGGTCAAATCAACTAGCAGCGTTATTCATCAGTCAATTAGATAAATTGCTCATCGTCTCATCTTGATGGTTTTTGATCTTACACATCTTACACTGATCAGGTCCAAATGTTTTTTATTGTATCCATAATAAAGTTTTATGTTTTAGCCTTAAATGGTATATTTTCTCTGAAAGGTGCAATGTGTTTCAACTGTTTATACAGGTCTAATGTGGTAAGGCACAAATGTCGAATGTTAAATCATTACGGATTCTGAAGTGTATTCATGACATTCTTGTGGCTTTTATTGTATCTTTAGGATGAATTGTATACAGTGGACTATAGATTCAATAAATGTTTTGTTCATCACATGTTTCTGTCAGTTCATTTGCATGTCTGTAGTTCTGTCGTGGCAAACAGCAAAGCTAGAAAAAGTAATGTAGTAAGGTCAATTTGAAATGAACACATGAATTTGATCATTTTCTATTAATCTCCACTGTTGCCTTCACCTCCAGATAACAGAATAATGATCGTTTCCTAAATCATTAGTTTAGCTTTGCTATAAGATTTGTTGTTTGAATCTTCTTTTTTTTTTGGAGTCAGTTTCAGTTCAGTTCAGTGATCACTAAACCTCACTGCTGTCATCAGAGGCCTCAGTTTAGCCATGAACCTTTAAATTTATTCTGAACCTTGTGTAATCAGCAAGATCAACTGAACTGTAGGGGTCACTGTATCTTAATTCAAACCTGCTGCAGACCTGATTTTAATGGAGTAGAGTTAATATACTGTATACATGTGTATAAGATTTGTGTTACATGAAGTTTCTGTGATGTAGTTTTAAGTTCTCCAAAGTTTTTTATTGAGTCAGTCCAAATTACATTACGTTATTTTTAATCTACAAATTCATCAGCTCATAATCCTGCACACATCGTTCGCTGTTTGATTACGTTCACTTGTGTTGAAGCGTTGCAGAACACAGTGCAGATATCACCACCAACAATGCTACAGGACACATAAAATCATGGAAAAATTGATCATTTCAGTATTTAAGTGCATGCTGGGAAGCAAACACACACCTCCCCTCAGATGCTGAGGCTCCCTGACAAACCTGCTGTGGGTGACTCAGACACCTGTGCTCCTTTTTACCCCTGGCTACACATCTTAGTGTACTGTTTTCATTTCATTCTGTTCACACTGCTAATACTGTTCATGTTGTCATAGTGACAAAGGGATGGTCCTATATTATGCTGAACATGACATCACTTCCTTCTCTCCTTAGCTATTGGATTTCACGTCAATAGATGCTTATATTTTGTTCCCATATTTGCCTTTACTTGGCTGACGCTAGCCACCCACTAACCATGTTTCCTTTGGCCATTAATACATGTTACAGCATCTTATACTGGCTTGAACACATATGTCATGTATGGCTCTGACTCTTTCTAGATAGCGTGCCTCACAGTTAGACATATTGAATTTATAGGCATTTATACAAGGATACAAGGA
>JAPZDZ010000004.1:12045717-12057021 GCA_029783805.1 Acanthurus tennentii | reverse complement strand
TGCTGGAGAACCAGTTTCTCAAAGCACTTCATCAGAATGGGGGTGAGAGCCACAGGGCGGTAGTCATTTAGATCAGAATGCACATTTACATGGTTATCAGATACCATGCAAACTATAAAATAATATTTATCATCGGTTTATTATATAAAATAAAAGTGGACATTTTGCAGATTATTTCAGATGGAGGGGAAATCAGCCTAATGCGGGTTTTTGCTCCTCTCACTTAAGGAACTAATATTATTGAATGATGAAGAACTGCACATGCTTATTGATGTTTTTCTTTTTGCTGAGGATGCACATTTGCCTGTGTGTACTTTTATTTTCAAGTATTTCACTGAGCCTCCATGAGAGTCTTTTAAAGTCTTGAGTGTCTTTAAAAATATTAATTTTTAACCGTAAAGTGGAAACATTAGGAGACAAAATTACAAAACATTTATAGTTTTTATTTCCATTGAACTCAGAAACATGTCAATCTATTGAACAATGTAAGAGGTAATTGTGACACATTAAGATCCTGGATACACCCAAACATCTATTCTTATGTATTTTCTGAATTTCAATTTAAAAATGTCTAGCAGTCCTTCAAAACTGGTTCCTTCCTCTGTCATCAGTGCACAAGTCATCAACAACAACAGTACAAACTGGGTTTATTTATCAATATATACATTCTGTAGTAATGTTTAGACATAGTTATCTACAGTGTAATTTTAATTTCAATCTAATTTAATAAAAAAGACTTTCTATGAACTTCATGCACAGTGTGCTGAGAGAATGGATTATACAGTGTTGCAAAACTCAAATTATGGATGAACATGCATAGCAATGTTTATCTTCTACCTAAATTGCAAAAATGCAAAATGCATCAGTACTGTAATATACAGTATATTGTTTTTTCTCCACAATTCTTACAGTTGAAAAACTGTAGTGTGGTATGTTTCCTAATAAGTGCACAACATAACTGCTTTCCAAATGACACAGACCCTTATCTAAAAATTTGTTTTATTGCAAAAGATAAATAAAAATGGAAAAAACTAAATATTTGACATTTACAATGAAACTTTGTAGCAGTTATTTACATGTGCTAACCGTCGGTGGAAAACTATGCAATACTCCCAAGCAACAAAGTCATGCCAGCTAAACAGCAGGTAATCAAATTTAGCTTGTGTGGACCAAGCCTGAGTTGAAAAATACTATTAGTGAGAAAATGAGCACCAAGCATCGTCATGCGGTGTTCATCACAGTTAATAGTTTTTTAGCAACAATAAACAAACACAATATGGCAAGTAGAAATCACCGGTAAAAGACAACATGTCATTCATATCCCAACAACATGTGCACAAGAAGAACTATGCTCATACAGAAGTTATAAAGTTTAGACGTCGCACAGTGAAATCTCCTCCATCCCAGTATGCTTCAAGATGAATGACACACTCAAGGTTAGTCTACAGAGCCTTGCTCTTATTTTCAGAGTCAACAAGTTAGATTTCTTTTACTTTTCCTAGAAAGGCTTTTCCGTTGCTGTGGTGGTGTGCATTCCCATTCTCCAGGTGCTTCCCATTGGCCAGTGCAGTGATAGGTTCACTTGTTGACCCGTTCAGTTTTGGCTCGTCCTCTGTGACAGGGAGTCGCTTACCCTTTATATAGGCCTGTATCCAAAAGTTGGAGAAGAGGAGGAAGAAGAAGACGCCGTACATCCAAATGAGGTGGATCCAGAGGGGAAACTGGTAGTCACACTTTTCCATGAAGTAGTACTGGTTGATATGAACGGATACTACAACAAACTGCGTCTGCAAAATGGCAGGAAGAGAAAACACTTTGAACAATAAATGATTATATCCAAGATCTAGAGTAAAAATCAAATAACCCATTTTATTTCATTATTAGTAATTAGTTTTGGGTTTGTTTTTTTCTAAAAAAGGGATGACGTACAAGCTGGATGGCTGTCATGTATTTTTTCCACCATAGATATTTCTGGAAGCGAGGTCCTGCAGCGGAGAGTCCGTAGTAGGAGTACATGATAACATGAACACAAGCGTTCACCATGGCATGGAAGGAGCCCATTCCTCCAGCTTGAGAGGTGAAAAACACAAAACTGTGTGGTTAGACATGTTTATACAACTGTGCAGTGATAACCCCAATTCATTGTTTTAACACTTTAATTTCCTTGGTTGAAAATTAGTGAGTTTTATGCCAAGTCTCTGGCCAAAAACCCTTTTTTAATCAACAATGTGTCTTTGTCATGCATACAGTGTTTTATGTTGATATCATGCTGATTGAATCTTACCAGGAGTCAGATTGACGCCCCACCACCACGACCAGGGCATGAAGGAGTGATGGAACACGTGAAGAAATGTGATCTGGCTTTGTTTCTTCCTCAGCACAAAGAACACCTTAAATACAGTGGAGCTAAAGTTAACATGTGCATAAGATATATTGCAAAAAGGGTTAGACTGTTGCAAAGCCATTTGAAATGAAAAAGTTTACAGGGGATGAAAACCTTACTGTGTCAAGAAGTTCGATGTACTTTGAAAAATAAAACAGCCAAGCCACTCGAACCATCTGATGGAAGGAGGAGGGAAAAGTGTTGACACTCAACCAAAGACTTTAAGCTTAATTTCTCAAACATTCAGAAGGTTTGTTTTTAAGACACGACAGGCT
Source organism: Acanthurus tennentii (assembly GCA_029783805.1). Taxonomy (NCBI): domain Eukaryota; kingdom Metazoa; phylum Chordata; class Actinopteri; order Acanthuriformes; family Acanthuridae; genus Acanthurus; species Acanthurus tennentii. The sequence continues at coordinate 12,054,363 of JAPZDZ010000004.1, read as the reverse complement.
GAAAAAAAGTGATTCACAGAAAAATGCAAGTTGGCTTACCCGAAGAGCCTGTGGACTACTTGAGTAGTCAATAAGGTCACATCTCCATGTAAAGGTGGTGGCCCATCCAGACATCAAGAACTAGGTATCAAAACACAATGGCAGCTGTTTATCAACACTTCTCAAGTACTCTGAAAGAGGGGCTTTAGGCTTTTGACTTAACTATTCACTGATTTTGTCTGTACCTCATAAACTATGTAGCCATTTAATAAAACCATGCTGAGGTTGTAGACAATCATGGCTGTGTTGAGACGGAAAGGCTTGCGATTTGCCATCAGGCGAGGTCCAACATACAGAGAGAAGAAGACATAGGCCAAAAGGATGGAAGTCATCTCTATTGGGCTCTGCATCAGAGGGTAGTCTTTGACTCGAGCATCTGATGGCGAATGAAAACACACACTCTTAATCGTCTCAGCATGTCAGTAAAGGACATGTATGCAGATATCTTTGCAGTTTATACATCTATACACAGTTTTAAGCAGATCTATGCTGTAGTTTAGGCAAAAAAAAAAACACGGAAAAGTCTCCTTCACACGGCCCTCTATCATAACCAGTTGCTATTCATTCATAATATGACAAAGCAGAGGAGTATTTCCACAGAGACAAAGACACATACCGGTTCTTGACTGTAGATAATTGTGGAATTTTAAAATGTTTGACGCAGCTTCTCGCAGCATGGTGACCGCCTGTTTCTTGTCCTATAAAGCTCCTGCAAATATAAGAAAATGAAGGAGATGAAGTCGAGCTGGAAGCGAGGTTGTTTGGGCAGGTGAGCTACAAAGCGACCTGTCCACCTGCTCTCCCACTGACTGTACAAACAGAAGGCAGCTGCACAGGCTCATCAAACACCCCTGAGTGCCCTCATGTACAACCTTTAAAAAAATACACAGAGAAATCTGCACAGGGATCTCCATTCACTCCCTAATTCCAAGTATGGTGTGAAAGCTAAAAATTATACAAAAAGCTTCATTGAAAAAAGGAGGAGTTAATTTTATTTTGTAACTTTGAATTTATATATATATATATATATATATATACTTCAGAATCAAAAAGTGTTTTATGAATAATTGTGAAATGTTTGAGTTCTGCTGTTGGTTCAAATACAATGAAATACTCTCCTGCTGACTAACAGAGCAAGTCAAACAGGTGAGGCAAAGAACCCAGCCTTTACAGCCAGCCTCGCCAACCAACTATCAAGATATGGGCTGATCAGGGGTTTTCAGTGAGCACAACAACTGAACCAACAAAACAACTGTATTTAAAGCAGGAAAATGATTGTTTTTTTTATCCTTAATCAGAAAATTCTCACTCTACCATGAAATGGAAGGTGTGTCTGGCAAAAGACAGCTATCAATAAAACTATATCGAGGATGCACAGATACAAGTGACACATTAGCTCAGATTCCTAAAACTGCTGAAATACCTGCTGTGAATGACTCACCCGCTGAGCGCAAGACCTCAGCACTAACTCCTGTTTGTGAGGAAAGCGGCTGCACAGCCTGGGTAGGCAGCAGTGCCAACCCAGATGATCCAACAGATCAGCTAAACCAATGAGAGGTGAAAACCAAACACATGCAAAGCTATTCCTTGAGTGGTAGCTTCCAGTTGTCCTCAAGTGTCTATGATTTTCACTGGAAATACAACAAGATGTGAGAGTCTCTCAGGGAAAAAAAAGAACAGAGGCAGGAGTGAGATGAGTAAAAGTGAGAAGCCGGCTCTGATATGTAAGAGACTGGAATCATTCAACTCATTTTAAACCCCAAGGCACTACTACAGACTTTGGTAGTTTCAGAACCACACCCTGTTTCAGTGCTGAGCTCCACCCACCTATCCTTATTTAGCCTGTGTGATTGGACTGTTTAATCAAAGGTGGTAATGGGGATGGGAACAGAGAGTTAGAGACCCTGGTTAAAGAAACTAACAACTAGGAATGACTGACCCCATTGTTGGCTATTAAAAAGCACTTAATATGCACATGGGGATGAAAACACAAACTTGCTTTATATGAAAGGTTAAACAAATATATAATAATTGTTGACAGAAAAATTGCAAAAAATTTAGAACATGTGAATAGTTTAAAAGTAAAGATGTTTCATGTGCTGATCCAAAAAGATTTTTTCATTTCATTGTTTTCATGAATGTTTCTGACACACGATTTAGGCTAAAGGTGAAATCGGATATCACACAATCACAACGTGAACGTCACATTTTGCGTTGCCCGTCCCTTTATGTTTTGTGGCACAGGGGCCGGGTTCCACTCCAACCCTTGCAACTATGACAAGCTCTCCTGTGCCTCTGGTTTTACCTGTTCCCCAAGCACCAGCAAGGATGGGCGTGAGGCCTGGATGAGCCTTGAAATGCACTCCTCCACACGTACGTTACAAGCTGAAAGGGCGGCTGGCATGACAGGAATCTGTGCACGAGAGAAGCAAGGAGGCAGTAATCGTCACTGTCTGTTTACATATTGCTTGACAGCTCCTCTGTGAAGTGTTATCAGTAAAACTATAGATATTAAATCATTAAGGCATGGTTAATGAACACCGACAACAAAAAAAGTAAAATGAGAATTAATGAAGTGACCATGTTAATGCAAGGCCACACTGTTATTTTAACTAATTAAGTTGAACAGTTAGAGTTAACCACAACCACTGCATTCAGAAATGTTGATCATAAAGTAAATTCTGGTTAAAACAAAAAAAGAGAGAAAACAACAGCGATTGCGCCTAGTGCTTATATATCATGCAATTCAGATTTTATGCCCATTCTTGCTGGTACATGTTTCATAGAAGGCTTAAAACTGAACCAGTGGCTACTAAACGACCACTTGAAGGTGTGGCTCTCAGTCTCACTTGCCCTAGGTCACTAAAATTTCAAATGGAGGAGAAACTGAGCTTATTAACATACTTAAGAGCTTGGTTTCACTCATTGACCTCTCAAGAGGAGGATGCAACTGTTTACACACGTGTTTCTGCAAAGGAGAAGCTGCACTGATTTCTTGCAAAGCTGCCAATGTTGTTGAATGAAGCCAAGGATGGATAGTAACAGGTTACAAAAATAAACTGTTTGGTAAAGTCTAGATATAATACATTTAAACTAAATATAGCCACTGTCCGTCCACAAAAAATGTGCAGAGAAGAATAAATGCATGGAATGAATGAATGCGCAGTAGAATGACTTGTTCATGGCCCGAATTTAGTCTGAGTTGGTGTCTTTGTCTCCAACCACAGTCAGCTGCCATATCACTCCACACCAGAACCCACTCCCTGTTCTTCCTGGTCTTGTGACAGTTTAACATTGACTAAGTTCTAGGTTTTGACTAATAGCATAAATTATCACATAACTAACAAACAACATAATGACATAACGTTGTGTGTGGATCATAGTCCTCTGTTCGACCAGCAATACCTCAGAATGAATGTCAGCCTCGAGACATACAAGTCGTCCTCAATTATCTAATTGTAAAGAATTAGACAGGATAGATGCTTCTAGTTATGACAGGCTGAGCTTTGCTGTTGAAAATGAATGTGGACAACAATCTCTTAATGCGTGAGTTTGGGAAATTTAAGATTGACATGCACTGGAGCAACGTGGTCACCACAGGTCATGAATCAGCCTCTCGCTTTCCTGCTGACACTGACATTTTTGGAATCTGGAGCTCCATCACTCCTCAGCGTAATGAAACAAAACCAGATTCCATGTGTGGTGTGCAGTGTTGTCTAAGCAGATGAGTATTGTGTCTCACAATACAGTTTTGTCTTTTTTGCAATGTGTCATACATTTCTTAACAACCTGCCTAAACAACAAAATATGAAACAATTAATCCCCTTCCTAAAGCCTGTCACACTGGATCTAAGGGCTGGACACAGGGTCAGGTTGTGTTTATGTTCCACAGTTCAGGTTTTTCTTTTTGACAAAAGAATACTGGCTCAAAAAGGGCGGGGTTTCCTTTTAATTACTTCAATACCAAAATCTCCAAGATTAAAAACAGACACCTTTTAAAAATGTTGTTCTGTTGTGTTTTGATTGTTTAGAGTTTCAGTTAAATAGACACTTGAAATTTATACTAAATTTATTCTGGGCTGTATATCATAATTATAACACAGATTATTAGTGTGTTATAAGTTATTGTGTTTTCAACCACAAGAATTTCATCGACTAATTGATTTGTATCTTTTGATAGACTTTTTACTTCAGACATGGATGTAGAGTCACTCCTAAAGTTCATGAAAAACATGTCTTTATTATTAAACTACACTACCTGCTAATTATATTTTTGTTGTATTTGCATTGGGGTTGATCCTCCGTCGGGAGAAAATAGTGCTGTAGAACTATCCACATCAACTCAGAAGTTGTCAACTTTATTAGAAAGAAAGAAACAGCGACACTTAGGGGCACACAAGTTAACTACAATAAATAACAGCTGGCTTATGAATAGCTTTACGTCAATATACACTAAAGCAATTAATTTGATAAGTAAAATGATTTTCTGAAAAAAAGAAAAGTCTGGCACTGCTCTATGTACTTGAAATGCTGATATGTTTCTATTAGAAGGCTGCCGTGGAAATTAAAAAAAAAACACAATATGAAAATTAGGATTTGATTATCATAATAACGTAGCAGTTAGCACGAACACAAACACACGCACACAAACACACGCACACACACACACGCACACACACACACACACACACACACACACACACACACACACATCCAAACATCCTGCCATTCTTATGAATTGCACAGGTGAATTTGGTGGTTCAGAAAGCCTCAATAGTAACATCTAATGAAATTAATCAAAAAACGTATACAAATCCTACATCCTTCTTGAAAAAGCTAATTTTTCACTGACACTTGATTAAAGCATATAAAAAACCTCAAGGATACCTTTTTTTTAGGATACCTCTGCGGTTGTCGAACATGTAAGAAAAGGTGATAGAGCGCCCTCTAGCGTGTCATTACTCTCTCTTTAGCTGGCTACTGATTGATTATTTTACTACAGAGTTGTTCAAGTAAGTGTCACCATAGATGCATCATGATCTCATGCGCCCTGTAGTGTTGTATTGTTCCTTTAAGTGAACGACGCTCACAACTGACACCATTTAAAAAAAAAAAAAAGACCAACTTTTTATTTATTGATTAAATTACGAACCTGGTAAATTAGAGACCCAGGACCCAAGCATGATTTGTGCTAGTTGTCAACATGCAATATATAGGTGACTATAGGCTGAATGAAACATCCAATACTTGTGTGTTTGATGTTTTTAAATTTATGTTTTTAACAAAAATGCAAATAAAGGTACTTTAGATAATAAAAAAAACATACAATTAGGATGCATTGGATGATTTAAGTGATATGTGTGCAAACATTTGTCTGAATAACAAAAGCCAGAATTTGTAAGAAATACAGAGCTGTCCGAGAAGCAAGCTATCAAGTGATTAATGCTGCTGATTATCTTCTAAAAAAAATTTATTTGCCCTGCCCCTCAAACAATCTCTCATATTCTCTAATCTCTTGTTTTTTTTAAATTTTTGATTTGTTTTAATTTAAAATTCTATTCAAATTAGCACCCACGATGTTATGATATCATAAAAGTACCTTAAAAAATAAAAGAACAGTAACAATGAACTTGCTTTGAACAAAAAGCAACAGAGCCCAGCCCAGTGAGTTAACTTAGCCTCAGTGCAGAGTAGGGCACCTAGGCTATCTTTACCTGCTCTGACCGGGATTAAAGGTGCGACACTTTTGGCCTCAGCGGGGAACACTTACATAAACACTGGCAGGAGATCAGTTGAAGAGTAAGTCACTTGGGCACCTATACAGGGAAACTCCTTTAATCAGGATCATGTGAGGTAGCAATATGACATGTCAGTATGAAATGTTTGAAAGCCCTCTAAATATGAAACTTTCATTGTAATAAATATACTAATAAATGGAATTTATTCAATAAAATGTTAAAAAAAAATTAGCATGAAAACTACAAAACTGTCTTCAGAGAACTAATTAGGCCGCGCGAGGTTAATCTGCTCAGTTTTGTGAATGAACACGAACACGCAGTGTCCCCCTTTGTCTCCCTCTATCCGCCGTGATAAGCTCTGTCTTGTTGGGTGGCTGGGAGGCAGCCGTCAAACTCCTCCTCCGGGCTTTTCCTCGCTGTGAGATCCACGCGTCCATTGAGCGCCAGTGGGAAGGTGCAACAACAGGTAGGCGTCCTCAAACTGCGTCCCTGGGCTCAGTCGAAACGCTGCTTTTTAGGGGAAACGAGTAAACCGAGCGGACCGGGAGCTGTGCTGGAAATGAGACTCGAGTCAGTGTTTTTTTTTAACCGCACGAAACAGTTTCTTTTAAGAAGAGACGAGCTGTTCCTTGTGTGACTTTCGGGCTCTTTCGGCTGGGAAAAACATTACAGACACACTGAAAGGTTTTCTGATTAATTACCTGGAGGTGGCATCTCAATGTGGCAACAACGTTGAAGGTAAGCATGGCTCGTTTTCTGCGCGCATCGGCCGAAATTGTAATTAAATTGTCTCTATCCCGAGGCATATTTTAGATATTGTACTTTTTGTCAGGTGACTTCAGCATACACTGTAAACTGATGCTTCATGATTTTTTTTTATCTCAAATCAAGATAGGGTTGTTGCTTTCCTAGCAGCCAAAATATCCTCGTTATCTTGTGGTATCAGCTTGATGTTGCATAATCTAAGAAATGAAGCAATATCTTGACTGTCCCACCATGTGACTCACAACAATAACGCCTCCATCATATTCTTATGTAAGTTTCTGGTTGGTCTTTAATTCTGGACGCCTGTGCAAACCCACAGTCCTCAAAAAGTATGTAGGAACAGCATGGATATTCATTTAAATCACTGAAGATGCTAAGTTTATGGCAGGAGTGTGTTGATTGAGAGTGTTTATGTCCCTTTGCCTCTCTGTCAGAAACATTTCAAGATTATTTTCATGCCTTAAAAACTAACCAGTCATCCCAGTTGCATCAAGATGTGGACTTTCTTGCCCCACAGCTGACAAACGGTCTTCACCATTCAACTATCTTCCTCTGGGATAAGAAGAGGACACAATAAGACACAGCTGATCTAAAAGAGGTCAGACCCTCCCTGGTCCAGATCCCCTGCAGGAGGACATGGAAGTCCTGCGGCGGTCCTCTGTTTTTGCTGCAGAGGTCCTGGATGTGTTTGACCGCTCATTGACAGAAAAGGAGCTGGTTTCCCAGTCGAAAGCTTTGTGCAGAGACTACATACTGTCAAGGCTCAACCAGAACGGACTAGGATGGTCCAAAAGTGAACTCAACCTCTCACCCTCAAATTCAGCGCTCTTCGACATTTCTTTGGTTCTTCTCTGTCTCGGTAAGACAAATGTTATCATTAACAAACATTGCTTCAATAAGGGACTTCAAGGGGCAACATTACACCTTTTAAATGTATGCACATTCAAGGGCATGGTCGCTATTGCCTTGTGTACTTTAACCTCCTATAATCAGGAGAGGATAGCTCAAGTAAAACAAAGGGCTCATAGTGCAGTTCATTCTTTGAATTCTGCCATTTTTCTCCTGTTTGTTACATGAAGTTAGCTTTACTACCGTTGCCACAGGGCTGCTATTAAGCCTCAGCTTCATCATCGTTTCAATCTTAGTATTTAACATAAAGCGTAACATAAACATAATTTCCACATTAGTCTTACCCAAAGGTTGCACAGTCCTCAGAGTTCACCCACTCAAATCATTCTTTGGGGTATTTTTACCATTATTCCTTATTCCTTATAAAGATGGTAAAGAGATGACAGGAAATGAGGACAAGAGATGCAACAAAGGTCTCCGTTAGAGGACATTGTAGTCGTGTAGTTGTCCCCAAGTTCATTTTCAATAGAAAGACAAAATTAAGAAAATGTGTAGACATTCTGTATTTTTATTTTAATCGTTAAATGCTGAATGTAGGACAACAATTAAATATATGAGCCAGATGTTTATAATGTTTGAGAATGCAGTAGGTTATCAGGAAATGTGGCATTTTAATATGTCATCACCTCTTCTTCTGCTTCAGCTTGATTCAGATCATCTGCCAAAACTTGATTGCAACTTCATTTTGCATCAAATTCCATTTTAGTTTGCTTACATATATTTGAGATAGTATCTTAAAAACTCACAAACAAGATGCACATACCCCCCTTGGTGAAGATAATAACTGTTTGCAACATAAAATAAAATGAGATGAGCTGGACAAATGATAAGTTATGATTGATGAAATCCTGGACTTGACAAAAGCTTTTTGGGACTTCTTGTCAAATTCCAGTTTCCATGTTTAAGTATTATTACTTACACAGATTAATGAGACCAAGACAGAAAATCTCCCAAAAGTAGGTTTATTGAGTGTTTTTACAGGAGCAGATTTAGATTAAACCTCAACATTCAATTAGTGACTTTAAAATTAAAGAAATAAACTCTGTACACAGTAATGTAAACACTGCTAATCTAATCTAATACAAAACTGATCAAATGATTGCTCTCAAAGCAATAATAAAAAAAATCCCATTATCAGCCATGACTGAAGCCGAAGGCCAGTGACAGCTTGTGTGATATGATCACAGCTTTTAGC
>JAPZDZ010000004.1:12021295-12033112 GCA_029783805.1 Acanthurus tennentii | reverse complement strand
CAGGGAATCTTGGGAAATGTTGTTTAGACAGGTAAGCAATACAAACGTGTAAAAATAACCTTGGATCAAAATAGGTCGAGGCAACATTTAATGAATTTTACAACTATTAGGTAAATATTTTTTTTACTGTTACTACACATTGAGGCAGGAGAAATGTTTGATAAAATAAAGCACACTTTATTCATGACATTTATCAGTGCACTCAGCATTGACCATATGACAATATTTATTCCTTTATTTCAAAACTAGCCTACGTATACAACAGGGGCGCATGGCCTGTGTTTTATAAAATCTCTGCAGTCAAAAGCACAGAAATATTCCCAAAATGTATAAACTGGTCTCTTAAGCTTTGCTCTTTTTGCAGTTCTTGAGAGCATCTGCCAGGGCATGCAGTGCCATGTCAGCATTAGTTTTCTCGCAGTTGTATCCCATCAGTCCGATCCTCATCACCTAATGGAAAGAGAGAAAGAAAGTACATTACACCAAAGTCTGGAATGACTCAGCAGCATGATTCAGAGAGCTGTAAAAGACACAAAAGCAATGACACTGCTCTTGTTACAGCTGTTGAAACTGGTTTAGTTTAGGTGTCCAGTTAACTAAGAGTTTGTCACTGAAACATGTCCTTCTATCCAGGACTACCACAATTAAATTTTTTAGTGAAAATTTTTGCCACTTTTTTGGCAGAAAGCATTTAGTAATGACAAGAGAATTTTTTGCTGGGGTTTGTAACAAAAAAAGGATATTTCTCTACATCTTGAGAATATAAATGTAGATCTTTGCATCTTTGTAGCACCACAATTCTTCCTTTATAATGGTATATTGTGAAATTTTTACATTTATTAAAAAATTGCAGCCTTTGTAGTTTGCATATTGCACTTGCATATATTAAGATTTTGAGAACACTTGTTTGGTACGTACTGCTGCTGACATGCAGAGACTAATGGTCACATCTAGAACAGCTGGCACAAAGATCAGCTGATGACCATGACCACAATGCTAAAGTCATAAATTTGTACACCGTACTGGGTTGGCATAGCAGCAATAACTTACCATGCCTACAGAAGGGCCCAGGCCTCCAGTCATTTCTATCTGGTGGTGTTTCATCATGTAGGCCAGCAGCTCCTTCCAGTCGTAGCCATCAGGGATGGAAATGGTGGTGACAGAGGGAAGCCTTAAGTCCTGCACGATGTTTCAGAATAATGAATGGTCAGTTGTAGTATTACATAAAAAATCAGTTGTCCAAGAGATATGACATACAATACAGGGTTAAAGACTGATAGTCATTGTTATGTTTTATGCCTGCCTCACCCGTTCAGGGATGAAGAGCTTGAGACCCAAATCCTCCAGCCCTCTGTACAGGTAGGCCGCCACCTCCTTGTGTTTCCTCCAGGACTCCTCTAGTCCCTAGAGGGAGTCAGAGATCAATGGATTGTATATTAAACAGACAAGAAGTTGCCTGTGTCAACACCTCTAACACAAAATTCTTGCACCATTAGGAGCAAAATCAGAGAGCTTTGTCTCTTTTCAAGCTAATTGTCTTTCTTCCTCTTTATCACTTGAGATGTAATGGTGGACTGAAAAGATGAAAAATAGCTGCCTATAATGACAATTGACTCAATTAAAGGCTAAATAAGTACAGAGCCTGATATTTCCCCAAAATATTGTGGTAAGAACACAGCCTATTGTATATGTATCAAACTCCCCGCTGTGAAAAAAAAAGATTATGTGAACTATGGAAGCTAGGCTAACAAAAGTGTGATTTTACAAATGCACGCTAAGATAACTGTAATGACAATACAAAGGTACTGGTTCCAGAAGTCTTTCAGGAAAGAAAAAAAAACACGAACAAAACAAACAATGAAATATCCCTTTACCTTCTCAGCAAGAATTGCCAGACTCTCTCTCAGAGCAAAGAATCCAGACACTGGGCCGGTGTGATGGTATCTAAAACCCAGAGCACATGTAATTATGCCTTATTCTTATACCAAATTCTTTTGCTGTGGACAGACATGAACTTTCCAGCACAGCGACATTAAAGTGCCTAAAAATACAAGTTATTCAGCAGTTGTTAATTAAAAGTTGTCAATACAACAGATTGTCTATACCTATCAGTTGAAGTAAGGCTTGGGTGGTATGACAAGAAAAGCAATGCACTTACATTCTGGCTGGTTCGCCGTCACAACCCCAGTAGTTGGACAAATGTGTCATGTCGAAGAGGTAGGACACTGGTTTTGTTTTCCTGTTGAACATCTTGTGGCTGTGAGGGATAACAGAGAGACAAAGAGATTCTTGCTTCAGTGATTTTTTTGGTCTAATGTTTTATGCAGTTTTGATAATTCAGGATTCATATCTGGAGCACGCACAACCTACAGAGTCCCTCCTCACCATGCTCTATCATTAAAGGAGATGGGTGCTGTGCCAGGAGGCGCATTCAGAGCCTTCTGAGAGCCAGTGTACAGGATGTCAATATCTGGGAGTGCAATAACAGGCAGGCAGATTAGATCACACACAAGCACACTGTAACAGGAAACAGAATATGATCTTTCGTCATTGTCTTACTTTGCTTGTCCATGAAAATTGGTGCTGCACCAAGAGAAGCAACTGTGTCAACCAGGAACAGGCAGTTATGTCTGCAGGTGACATGACAATAAGCAATGGGAAAAATTACATTATATTTGGAAGTTGAAACCATGCATGTTATGGTGTAAAAGTGTGCAGGCTCACTTTCTGCAGATGTCTCCAATGCCATCTACTGGGTGACAGAGCCCAGCAGAGGACTCTCCGTGTGTGAGGAAGAACAAGACAGGCTTATGTTTTTCCATGGCCTAAAAGAAAAAACATGGAAAAAGGAGTAAAAATGAGTTTAATGACTTATTGACCCTTCCTAATGACAGTGTAACTGATGTTTCTCAATCATATATTATTCAAGAAAATAGTTCAATAGCAGTGGGCTACTATTGCTATTGTTCCTACCTGTTCAATTTCCTTATTGCTGAAATATCCTCCAGGTGTTTTTACCATTCTATGTACATTGGCACCTAAAGATAAAAAATATTTGTAATCATTTGTCATTGATCACTCGTCATTTGGCATGATCACAATCATAGATAGATAGATAGATAGATAGATAGATAGATAGATAGATAGATAGATAGTCTATTGACTACAAGGGCCAAATGAAAGCGTGTGTAAAACCGTACTGAAAGACGTACCCATTCTTTCTGCGATTTCTGCCACGCGCTCTCCCCAGATTCCGTTGATTGCAACGACCACGCTCTCTCCCGGCTCCACCGTATTGAACACAGCGCACTCCATGGCCGCGTGTCCGGATCCGCTCATGGCTAAAGTCATGTTGTTTTCTGTCTGAAAGATGTACTGGATCCCTTTCTTGATGTCATTCATGATCTAGGAAACACAACGAAAACGTAAAAAAAAACCCCGAAACTTTTTAGCATACTATATCATGTTGATTTCAGAAGGTTAGTAAAAATAAACCTGTATGCAGTAAAGCAAAAACTATTTATCTTTAATGCTACTCAAATATTTATATTCTTTCGGACTGTGTATGAAAAATGAAACCTGTAAAGGTTTGAAATGGAACTGCTAACGTAAGTGGTTGGTGAACCACGACATATGTTTAAGTTAAGTTTTATAATGTATTTCGGCTATAGAAAAAAGCATATTTTCACAGTTTAAAAAAAACAGAAATGACAACCAAGTTAAAATGTAATACTTAAATTAAGTAAATACGTTTAGTCTGCAAAAAGCAGTATGTCTGTATCCCATTTTTCTCAAGATTAGCAGAAAGGTACAAAGTGAACCTGCACCTCCAGATTGTACTCAAGTTCAATGTGGAAAAGCGTTTTTCTTTTTTTTTTTTTTTACTTTAAGGTAAGTAAAGCTGCATGTATAATATAACCTGGTCTGGGTTTCGAACAGTGGGTTTACCTGATACATTTCTGGATGCAAGTGACCAATTATTGGCCTGCCCCCTGCAGCCAAGACACGTGGGGGAACGTTTGAGGGTCCTGGCCCGAACAGGTGCCGCAGTGGAGCTTCCAGCGGCCGGAGCATGCATGCCGGCGGCGGGATGGTGACGGAGGACATGGACCGGTCCAGTCGCTGCAGCAGGGGCGCGCTCCTGGCGACCAGCGGACTGTCGAGGGCCGCAGCTGCCCGCGGGGCGAGCTGCGCGCCCCGGGTGAACAAAGCCCGCTGCATCACGACTGGTGTCCTGGTTCCTGAGAAGCCTGCACCGAGTAAGGCTTAGAGACTGAACCTAACTTTGAGGTTTAGGTGAAGATTTAAAACAAACAGGTCTTTGACCTGTTGGCCAGGGGGCGGTGTGCCTCCCCCTTACATACCCTGCCCATGACTTGAGAGCAGAAAAGGATACAGTAGCATATAAACCTGTTAAATGGATAATTGTGTGTGTTATAAGTAGGTTTTAGGTGAACTTATTTGAAATGTACAAACTTTTCAAGTTTATTTTTTTTAAAACTTCACTATCAGAATATAGCCTACTTATGCAGCTGCTAGGCAGCTGGTCCTCCCAGCATTTTTCTCATCTGGATGAGACTGTATGTAGAAATACACAATACAGATCATTGTGATTTTTATTTTATTACAGCAAATACCATCAAAACTTCACTTGGAACTTAGAAACTTGGAATGTATTTTTTTGGTCCCTCCACCCCTGATTAGACCCATACCACTTGACTCTTGAACTCTTGTGAAAAGTGAGGAGTTGCACTTGGCAGCTTACAACCAGTTCAAAGTGGTTTGCAGGTGGTTTGTTGATTTTGTCTGCTCCTCCAGTCACACAACAGCATTGGGTTTGTAAAGAGGAGTCTCCTCCTAAAGAGCCAATCTACTCTCTGAGAGAAGAGGGGACAGACAAATGTACAGCCACAAAACACACACTGACATACTTACACACACACAGGCACGCACGCAAACACCAGCAGACACGTCAATACACACCTTTTGTCAGTTCAGTGTTTTTCTCATTTCTGTACAAAATGTCACAACAGGCTCAAAGGTTTTGCAAAATTACAAAACAACATTTGACCAGAAAAAAAGGGCAAGACTCTATACAGCTGAGACTTCACAATTAATTATTTTCTTATTTGATTTAAAGAAAGTGATAAACACAGTTAAAAAATTCTACTTAAAATTCGAGAAAAAGATTTTTTTTGTGGTAGTTTTGTACAATATTTAATTTAAAAGCACATCCTTCATGTTTCACACCAAGTAATTTCTTCAGGATTTGGCAGGATCTTTTTGACTGCTGATGAGGTGGTTTCTTCAATATGGTAAGAGACACCGTTTTTGTTTTGGGTAGCTCACGTCTGTTTGAGCTGCTCCACATAGATTGTTTCACTACAGGTTCATTTTAGTGCAAAGTTTGTTCTGAGCCATCGAACTTTAGTGAAAAGGCCGTATTGTGAATTACGCAAATGTTTTTTTTTGGCTCTTAAATCTCAAAACAAAATGCATCAGGGTGAAGAGTTATCTCAAACTTTTGTGTTGTGTCAGAGGTGAACATTACAAATGTCATAAAATATACAAAACACTGATATTTTCTCAAGTTTAATGCTCAAGGCCAAAGCGGCATTACACAGCAATTCTAATTATGAAACATGTTAATGTGAGCAAATGTTTTTGTGACTGGACTAGGAAAAGATTAAAAGAGAGCAATTAAATTCCAAACAGACCAGGTCAAACATTTATAGTTTGTTACAAATTTTTTGTGTCAAGGATTTATTTTTTTCTAGTGGTATTTTGATTTATTTTATAGGTACAGAACAGGAAATAGAGGCTGAGTTTTTCTCCATAAACTACACAGATGATGTTTATTGTTCTGCCTTTTGTGAGTAACTGACCTTTTTCAGGTGTTATGTCACAGCTAGCAGGGTTACAGGCGCCCCTCTCTGAGACTGACTGGGTAATAATTACACCGCTGGTAAATAAATAGGAGACACTCACACTAACCTTTGCTCTACACTGTCTGCTCAAAAATGTACCCAAATAGAGAAACAGGAGGGGGGGGAGGAACAGAGGAAAAATGAATGGAAAGAGAAAGAAAGGCATGTGTACACAAGTTCATCCACAGGGGGCGCCACAAAACTATAAATATTGAGGTCTAAAAGAGTCAGACCCAGCTTCAAAATGGGTTATCATCATTTGTAAAATGGCCAAAAACAAACCTTCTCCTGGTTTCAGATGCAAAATGTTGCTTTTAATTAATTTATTTGTGATTTATTGAATTCCTGACTGAGATGCTTTAATCTCTAAAAAGCTGGAGGACATAAATTAGGAGTGGAATGTAACATTTAGTTTTTCACAGACTGGTTTTCTATATTAAACATCAAATAAACATTGCATATTATAATAACTTCTTTATACTTCTTAATTACTGTTAATCATTTACTCATTTTTATTACCTGATGTCACTATGGATGCTTGTGAGATAGACACCCAAAAATTATGAAGCTTAATAATAATTTAGTAAGTTTGTCACAGTGCTATAAATGCGAGTCAGTTTACCAAATATCATGTATCATTAAATCTTGATAGTCTGCGTGTAAGAACAACAACTTAAATCCACAGCCAATAGTTCAGTATTCAAAGGGACAATTGCCTGATTACACGATTGGTCTAAAAGTTTGCTGATGGGCTCAGGCTTCCCTCTGTGTATTGTTTATCTAGCCTGCTGACTCCATGCTGTCATTAATGACCATGGCCACAAAAATGTTAAACAATGCAAGATTTGCCTTAACTGATGTTGTAACTGCAGTAATTCAAATACCAGAAACCATTTAATGCCTGAACGTGGAGCCCTCAGGCCCCTTTGCACCTTTCGCAAACCACTTTTTCCAAACAAGCAAGTAAGTGGACCTTGAGATTAATGAGATGGTGGTGTCAAACTTTACTTTCTCAAGTCAGCAAAGACCAATAACTGCACTTCTCTCCACAGTGTCATAGTTTCATATTTCTGCACCGCTGGATTTGCTAAATTGTAGGACAGTATTTAGCTTAACAACTCATTGAGAAATGCTTTCCTCCATCTGTGGCCTTAGTTTGGTCCCTATGAAAAGTCAGTTCACTTTGCATTTGGTGTGACTGTTGTGATGGGAGTTCAAGGTCATTTGCTCAGTTTTCCTCCCGTTCAGTAGAGCTGTGCTCTCACTCAGTCTTATATTTCCACTCATGTCTATTTCTCAGGCCTGTTATGGTACATCCCTCCATCTCCCCCTCTGATGTGTCTCTGTGCTGCATCGCTCTGCCTCATGGCTGCCGATGATGCTGATGCTGATGTCATCACCACCTCCCAGCATCCCTGGCACAGCAGCACCGCCATTTTCCCTCCGTTCAGACCGACTGACGGACGGAGAGACTGGCCGCTGGAGCATCCCGCACCCATCTTCCTGTTTATCCATCTGGTCGTCGCTCCTCCCTCCTCCTGTCTCCCACTTTCGTTTCTAATTGACGCACCGCTGCGTTACGCGCTCCAGTCCACCCAGCGCCGCTGCTGAAGCTGAGGCTGAGTCTGTCGCGCTCTCTCTCTCCCTCCCTCTCTCTCTCTCTCTCTTCCCGGCGGATTCTCCATGTATGGATGCGCCAAGGCAAGGGATGCTGTAGGCTGACCAAAGACAGAGAGAAAGACAAAAAATACAATCTGCTGAGGAGATTGAAGAAGGAGGGACCGGAGGATCCCGGCTCTGTCTTGAATGGGCAGAGGATTCACCCTCTGCGGCCGTCGAGTCTGAGTCGCTGAGGTAAGATACGGCTTCTTTGAGATGTTTTTCACGGCGCAGCATCGCCTCTAATGGGTGTCACGGCTCGGTGAGGACAGTAGATGTTTGTGTTGGTGAGTTCGAGGCCTTTATGGAATCTTAGGCGATAAATAATGACGCTGCGTCAGGATGTTTGATGTTTGACATCGCCTCTGTCATAACAGTCTTTTATAAAAAAATATAGTCAGATCTTCCTTAAAATATTATGACACCACCGGTACACCGAATAAATAAGAGGAACATGAAAGCTCATTAAAGCTGTAAATGTCATTTGAGCTCTAATAATGTGTGCTGACCTCCTTTCTGACGCAGTGTTAGATGATTTGGAGTCCGTGTCGTTTGTGTTTACGCGGCCTGTTTTTGAGGTGCGGCAGGCAAAGCAAGATGGAGGAAACAATATTTACCTGGTTTAGAAATATCCGCTGCCTTTTCGTCAAATTTGGTGTCTAATGACCTGAGAGTGTTTGTTCTCTCCGCTTTCATCCTGTACACTTCATAGCGTATCATAAAGATGTGAATGAGTTATTGTATTTCTGATCGATTGAGGCTGACAAGATGGATGTGCGTTGCGCTGTATTGAAGAAAATAAACCGTAAAAATCGTCCCAAATGATCATGCTATCAACAGAGAATATGGATAAAATCAACCTTTGACGGTTCTAACGATAAATCTTATGATATTAAGAGACAAAAGACTGTAAAGATGCCCTGACAAACATCGCAGCTGTTTCCAGACGTTAATGTATGTGTGTTATTTTCTTTGGTGGGGAGCATTGAGGGGATGCAGTTTCATCACAAGGCCTTCAGCCAGTGCCAGAAGGGGCCAGGGTATGATGCAAGAAGAATAAGCAGCCATTTTATTTTAGAATAGCAGGGATGCTGTTGATCTTCCTGCCAAATAATGACCCAACCATTTAGTCAGCGTGTTTTAGGGGCTGTGTGTCTCTAACTTAGGCCAGACTGACTGATTCAGGGCCTGAAAATGGAAAATGTGTCATAGCTGTGTGATGAGACTAACAGGGCCCTGTCCTTAATGGTTCACTATGATAAAAATAACATCAGACAGCACACTGATGATTAAAATGATCAAAAAATAAAGCAATGGAAAAGCCTTTGTTTCCATCTGACAAGTTTGTCTGTGTTCTTCACATCTCTTGTATTAAATCCCACTGATCTTCTATCTGTGCAGGTTCCAGGTGTGTGTGTGTGTGCATAGCCTCACTGATTTCCAGCTCCTCTACAAGCTCGCACACCCACCTGCAAAATGGCAGGGGCTTCGGTGAAGGTGGCGGTGAGGGTCCGACCCTTCAACTCCAGAGAGATGGCAAAGGAGAGCAAGTGCATCATTCAGATGTCAGGAAACACCACAAGTGAGTACAGATCCAAGTCACTTGTGGTGCATTTGGAGTTTACATTGTGTTGAGTGATGCAATGATGTGGAGCTGGAAGTACATGACACACACATTAATGGAAGTAATAAAAGGGCTTTTTAGTCTTTGAACAGTAAGTTTCCTCATTGGAATTTTAGGTATTGTGTTTAATTATATTATATATAGATATTTAAGTACATTTGTGACATTTCTGCTAAATGATCATTGAACCCTCAGTAATGGTTTCAAACTCCATCAAAAAATGTGTCTTGCTTGCTTGTTTTATCAATGTACTCAATGAGATATTTACAGATGTAGATAGATAGACAACTTGAGGTAGTTAACTCATCATAAAACACACTTTATTTAAACTTGACAGAAACAAAACTCGCCCAAATCGTTTTGGTTTGTCTCTCTGTCCTTGTTGAAATGAACCCTTGATTAATGACTCAGATGTAAAAATCTCTGCTGGTGACGTTGTTGTGCTACCAACCTCTTGCTTCTCTCCCCCTTCACTGCTCTTCTGTCCCTGCTGTCATGTTTTTCCTAGTCCTGGGAGTCTGAGTCCTAATTGGAGCCACTGTAAATCACTTTAGTACTCTAATACCTGACGTCAAACTGGCCTCAGTTGCTCTTAGAGGCTGTGTTTAGTCCCAGTCCAGCTGTGTTCACTGTCAAACGAACATTCATTTAACGTTCCCAGCATCTGTTCTGTGCAGACTGATCAGCTAATAGGGTCACTAGCTGCATGCTAATACTAATGCTGCCACTTTAATTTTTACATGTTTGTACTGTTTACCTCAATTTTTTTCTGCAAACAAAAACTTATGCTTTTTAAAAAAATGCACGTCAGTGAATGCATCAGGAAGTATGATATAAAACATATCACATGCAACCATTATACAGTGCATACTGTACTTGATGTGAAATATACTTCAGTCATGTCTGCTTTCCTTCTTCAGAAATATTATTGTAGCTTTTTTCTTTGACTCAATTCTTTGTCTTTTCCCCATATTAAATGTAATAATTAGCTGAAGAAATATGTTAATATATATAAATATACTGTATGTTAAATGAACTCACAAAGAAAAACATGTAATTAACACAGTTAATTACCATTGGCCCCTGTGGACTGTAAATAGACACTCACTGGTAGTAGTCCACATCTTTCAGCTATCAACTCATAAACTTGCAGTAAATAGATCTTAAATAGACAAGTATTGAAAATCTTTTGAAAGGCTCTTAGTCTGGTAGTTTTCCAGTCTGCTAACGTGAATCATAACATGGTCATATAAATAATTGACGTTATACAGCAAGGTCATGTATCCTTTAAAATCCCACTTATGACTCAAGAGTGTAAAAGCCAGAAACATTGTGACATTTGCATTTGTTTTGATTTCTTTTCTGTGACCCGCATGGAGCCAGATTTATCATTTTACCCCCAGGTATTTTTTCTTGTGGGCAGTTTTTCCCTCCAGCAACAAGAGAGTGGGCTGGGAAGCATGCGGCTAACTTGTCAGCTAGAGAAGGAAACAAAGGCTTCAGTCAGGCCTGAAGCTTGTCACTATGTGTGTGTGTTTTTGTGTGTGAGTGTTTGTGTGTAGGATGTAGTGATCGCTGCAGCTCTCGTCTCTCATCATACGAGCTGCGGGGACCAAAAAGGCCTCCTTGTTCTGTTTGAGCCCAGACTCAGGGTCAGCTGATGCAATTGTGTGTGTTTGTGCATGTGTGTGTGTGTGCATGAGTGTTTGTGTGTGAGAGAGAGAGCAAGTATGTCAGCCTGTTGTGCCTGTCTCTGTGCTTAATGACCTCATTAGCCAAACTTGCATTATTTCAACTCATTAACCTCATGGATTCTGAATGTGAGTCTCACAGTTTCCAACAGTTTTCCTCTTGCAAGTTTTGGCATAATGGGGAGACTGCACTCCTTGATACACTGAAGGATAAGCAGGTGTAGCCAGTAAATGGATGCATGGATGGATGGGTGGATGCATGGATAGATGGGTGGATGGATGGATGGATGGATGGACGGATGGATGGATGGATTGATGGATGGATGGATGGATGGATGGTCACACTTTGTCCACACTGGTTGAGTGCAAGTTTCAGCAGGACTTTGCTGCTGCTGTATAAAATTTGTCCACAGGGGGCAGCTGCTACTGCTCAGCTCTTGTTTCATGTTCTGTGTACACTACCCTCCTGCCCTTCTAAAAGAGGAAGAGTGGAGCATTCATAACTGCTGATTATGAACTGTTGCTCTCATGAAATTATTGGTGAAGTTGTTATTAGTATGGGGCACCTCTCTGTGCATGAGGTTTTGACATTTTACATGCTGGTTAATTTACATTAACACTGGTGGACTTTCACAAACTGAGCAGTGCATGTTTTCATTTAAACACAGCAGTACTGATATTTTTTTTTAATTAAATATGGAACCATGGATCATCGATTAGCCAGATGATATGCATCTTTGTCCCTTATTTAACTAGGACTGTCCAGCTACTCATGTATTTTGGTGGATCATTAAAGTTATTTTCATTAAAAATAAGCTAAAAAAAGAAAGATACTCAGCACAGAGTTTATATGAGAGTCATCCTCTCACAATATTCTAAAATCTGGCTCCCAGTGAAGACAATGTTGCTGTATTTT
>JAPZDZ010000004.1:11990571-12002388 GCA_029783805.1 Acanthurus tennentii | reverse complement strand
CACTCCTTCCCTGTTTGAAAATATTGTAGCAAAATATGTAAATGAAAAATCATGGCTGAGCAATATAGACGTAATTAAGTATTGCAAAATTTTTAACCAAATATTTCAATATTGATTTTGTGTCAATATTGTTAACTATAATGCTGCCTTAAAAACCAGGAAAAGACAACCTAAGCCATATCATGATCTAACTGAATCCAAAAATTAAGACTTTATCTAGTCTCTTGTCATGATTAAGATATAAAATGGATAAATCAAGTGAGTTATAGAGGTACTTGTTACAGATTTCATTTTGCAGAAACAGGTTAGCCATCCCTTGTTTACATTCTTTATGCTAAGCTAAGCTAATTGTCACTTTGGTACAAATCGTCCTTTTGCAAGTGTTTCCCAAAACATTAAGCTATTTCTTTATATAAGTAAGTTATACCTTTATTGATGTAAGATGGTTTACGTGATAAATGTACAAGAAGGAAAACTGTACTTTAGATGGGTAGTTTCACTTTAAATAAGCACTTATCCTGTCTGTTATGGGCCAGCCAAGATGCTACGTTTAATAACTTTACTATTTAAATCTAGTCTAGTAGCTAAATGGAAAGTTGTAATTGACCATGGACCTGTAATCTGTTGAAGGCGGTTGCTTTGAGTGGGCAAGAGCGTTGTCCATGCACCAGATAGTGCCTCCCTGTCTTCACCTCTTTTTCTTCTCTCCCTCCTCCATCATTGTTGTTGACATCAACACTGAAGTTAGTAACATGTGTCCAAGATTAGGCTTTTATGTAGAGTCAAAGTAGATGCTAAGGATCTTTTTTTATATTGACGATCTATGTTAACAGAGAGTGAATATTATCAATGATGCTATTATAGGATGTTGGTATAGCCTGTAACAGTACAGCACAGTGTATATCTCATTACCATTTACCGTAAATGTTGCATTTAAAAGCAATCCCCTCTTTTAGCTTTTGTACTGTAGCTGCTAGATATCTGACAGCCTGATGCTTGTGTCAGAAACCAGTGCAGTGTGGTTAGCTTGGTGTTTTTATGACCTTTATGTCCAGGGATGGTTTCTAGTTGCTTTTACCTGTTATTTTGCACCATACCAAGATGACCCAAGGTGTTGGTATGACATGAATATAATCAAGGGAAGGAAAAGTGTAGCTAAAATATAACTTACCATTGCTGGAAAGAATGTTTAAGGGAGACATTATTGAAATTTTTAATAGTTTTATCTGCATTTTAACCCAAATTATCAGTATGTGTTATCTGTCTTTTGTAAATCTCTATCAAAGACGTGGTCTGCCAGCCATATTGTCTTTTCCATTTTTCTCTTGTTTCGTGTCTGACTGGTTATGATTAGTTTGTTGTCAGACCTCACTTACAATCAGTCAACAGAGAGTACTTAAGAGTCAGTGTGCCACAGGCCAACCAACCTGCTGAGCGATGCACCCTAATACTTAATAAATCTGTACAAATTCTCATTGTATACTTTACATGTGTTTCTATGTGTTTTCTGTCATTTAAAAAAATGTGTTCTGTCAGTTGGGAAGGAATGCAATGGGAATAAGGCAATTATTTATGAATTTTTGGGTCATCTTGGTATAATTAACTTTATTTGTGATGTAAAAAGCTAAAAGGTTACTACTGTGTTTTGCCTGCTGGAATAGAAGACATAGAAAGTTTTATTTATAATGTTTAAAGGATGGATTATGTTCTCAATATATATTGCACTCATGCACAGAGTATCGTTATTTACTATGATTTTTTTATGATGATCTTTTAAGAATGTATGAGAAAAGACTGGTTTGTGTTTAAAAAAATATTACAGCCCTGGCCTGAAGAGAGGAGAAGATTTAATTCTTAAAATGTGCCATTTTTGCTTCAGCAATCAACGCTGCACCAAATTGCATTGATTTTTTTTTTTTTTTTAGTTTAAAACTAGCAGATGACTTGCAATGCTTCCAACCCTAACAGTTCAAGGGTATCATTTCAAGCAAAATAATAATAAAAAAAGACATTGTGAGACAGTTGTATTGCACCAAACAATAATTGTTGGAAGGTAAATGAGTGGATTATTTTATATTTGGCCGCTTTTTAACTGTCACAGCTCTGGATCGAAGCATGCAGGTCCACTTATCTTCTGCTGTACTCTGTCCTTCTCTCCAGCCTTACCGCTTGCTAATTACAACAGCTTTCCTCCCTGAAGTGCTACTTGTAAAGTATTGTCACTCATGATCCTTGTAATGACTAACTGGAAACCTTCCTCTCGGCTCTGTCTTGTATATAAATGGAGATTTTCTGTGTTGGGTCTCATCACACAGATGATATTAACTCTCTCTTCCCCCTGTATACCATGATAAATAAGAATAACTGGCCCGCTGCTTCCTTAAGTGTAACCCCAGGATTAAGAGGGCTGATCTGGGACCAGTTTTTGCACATTTCAGCTCAGTGTGGGTGAGGTGGTGATCCCAGGTCTGCTCTCTTGCTCTGAGCTGCTCGACAGAAGCAGAAACGGGTTCAAGCCTGTGATGAAGTCTTAATCTCAGTGCTCACGTTTATCTTTTGAGTGTTCTGGAGTTCTTTCTCATGTCTGTGGACACGTAACAAAAGTTGTCAAGAAAAAAAAATAAGGCAAATAAATAAATGAGTGTTGAAACTTATGCAGTGTTTTAGAGTGATGTGTTTTATTGTTGTCTGAACCTTTTTTTTGTTGCTCACATTTGTCTTTACACGGTATTTTAAGTTTGTTTACAGGAGAACTCATGTGTCAGTTGGATTAGCAGATGTTTGCATTTCTACACTGATTACATGTTTGCAGCACTATTGTGCACAATATTAATTATATTGTAGGACTGCTGCTTGATTATAATTATGACTCACCAAACTGCAGATATTTTTTGACGTTCACAAGAACAAAGCCATAATAAAGAAATATTTATTTCTTTAATAATAGGAAGGCTGTGGAAAGTGTGATGCTCACCAGGAAGTAGTCTACTAACCCTCCCCTCCATCTTATAATAATATTATTCCACCTTAAAGGCATGATATGCAGAAAGCATGCATTACTGTTCGCAAACACAACATTACAACTCAGCCCTTCTCTGCAGCTCAACTAGACAGAGAGAGCAACTGTGGCCAGTCAAGCCAGAGAGTGAATAAAGGGAGCTGAAACTTGAATCAGAAAAATAAAGTTATTTTTTTACATCCTAAAGCACAAATGAAACATAACAACACCAGTACACACACTGTAGTAAGGTGCTGTAATGCAGGATTTTTTGTAAATGTATTCGAAGTGCACCATCATCCTGTAAGTTGTTGGTCTTCCTGCTGTGTGTGTGTGTGTGGGTGTGTGTGTGTGTATGTGTGTGTGTGTGTGTGTGTGTGTGTATGTGTGTGTGTGTTTGTGTGTGTTTGTGTGTGTGCATGTGTGTATGCTTGTGTATGACACATGGACCTGGAGCCATTTTATGACATAAGGACAAGACAGCAATGCATTTTAATCTAGTCTTAACCTCCCACTACTACAAGTTGGGGCTACATACTTAAAGACTGACACCCAAAAACAGACTGATGCACAGGCAGAGGGCAGGTTCTCTGCTGGTACAGACACCACCACACACCTCCAGCAGGTTATAAGTGATGTTTTAGGGGTATAGCCTTTGTATGTGTTTGTACATTGTTTTTTGTGGGGAGAATGACTGCAAATGATGCCTTTGAAGTCAACCATTCACCCAAAATTATGTTTGGCTGACTGTGGCTTCACTAAGATCTCATCACTGATTATAATATCTTAGCTAACTAGCTAACATTTGTTTCTATGTCTTGAAAAGATGTTTAGAGGCCACCCTTTAATCATGATTCTGTTCTTTTTGGCAACAATATTAAACATCCTTTAGTAACTTAAATATGAATAAAGTAAAAGTCTTTTTGTCACAGGCAGACGCTGACAAACCTGCTAATGTATTTTTGATGTGACTTCTTTGGAGCACATTATGTTTCGCGGTTGACTCAGGATGATGTCCATTTTAAATGTGTAAATAAAGCTGCTGTTGCTCCTTCCAGTCTCGTCAAATATTACATCGAAAGAGAGGAAAAAAACATGACCCTAACAAGACAGTGTTCATGTTGACAGAGCAACCTAATGAATGGATAACACAACATAATACTCCTGTCATGCCTGTTGCATAACACTCTGTACTTTTGCTCAGGTTGAACACACGTGCATGTGCCTGTGTGAGACCTTCCTGCGTTAGTGCAGCCTTCCATTATTGATTATGTTCTCACCGTGTGCTCAGCTGTGACAAGACCAGTCAGACTAATCCCCTAATAACATGGGCAGAAAATACTGAGTCACGAAGGCCCTTGGCTGAGTGAGTGAGGGGCAGCTGTCTCCAAATCAGACACAGAGGTTACATTCGACTACTGAGAAATAATAAGTTTGATAAGATAACTGAGGGCCTTTTCTATGAAATTAATGTTGAATATTAAACCATGTTTTGTTTTGTTTCCATATCACTGTCAACCCTCATCCTGGTCTTACTGTTTGTACTATCGGTGCAAAGTTAAATGCAGTGAGCAAAACACACTTTTAACATAGTTTGAAGACAGTAAATAATTACTGATAAAAAATCAGCAGTACTAGGCTTTAGGGAAGACCTCTAGGTAGCCCTTTTCATATTATTTAATGCTTCTTATGTATGAAGTGGATTCTGATATAAAAATGTTCTCCGGCAAAATGTGTCAGCTGATTAATTATCGTTCATTCGCAAATACTCAATAGCTCAGTGTAGCTACAAAATGATTCCAAGTAATTAGCACAACATTAATATACATTACACACAACAAATTAACACTACCAATGTTTTCATGCATTGAATTAATTACAAATAAATATTAAAATGAAATATTACTTGTACTTTGAATATTTGTTACCTATGTATTTTTATACTTTGACCTAATATTATTTTCACTTCCTCTTGAACCTACCACTGCTTGGATGTATTAGTAACACATATACCTATTAGCCTCAGATAGAAAGTCTAGCTCGCAGTAAATTGAAAGTAAACCAAATTAACTCATCACATGGATCATGAATCAGAACAGCTCTAAGAAAATCATGTACTTAAAGAAAAGGCTTAAACAGAGGTATTTGGGGAGTACATAAACATTTGTGTAAATATTTGCTTTGTCACACATATGACAAACTGGTGGATGTACCTTAGGCTTAATTGCCATAAAACTGTGTCAGTAGGGGGTGCGAGAGGGTGCTCAACTAAAACCAACTGCTGGTGGCCAAAAAGTTAAACAAAACTTGTTGTTTTAAAGCAAAATCTCTCTGCCACAAGAAGACAATATCTCATGCTACAGGAAATTGTGACCAAGCAGCCGTGGATATGCATGAACACACTGGCACACATCATTTGAGCACCTGAGGAGGTGCTCGAGAACAAGGACAAACAGCCTTGCTAGAGTACAGTATGTTATCTCTCGCATACATTTACAAAACTATTGTTCCATACTGCCAGGCGCTGGTCACCCAATCCCACTTCTTTAATTATGCACACTAAGAAGGGCCCCCTGTCTGAGGTTTGAGTCCCAGTGATGTTGCTCCTTGGTTTTATTGAGTATTTGCTGGCCCAGAGTGAAGAGGCAACAGCTTCAGGACTTTCTTCCTTGTTATTTGTGTTGTCAATTGATGTAATATTCCTGTTTTGTTTTTGTTTTTTTTAAAAAAACCCTCCTACAGTCACATTGTTGTTGTTTCCACAGTTTCTGGATCATATTGTGAGTACTGAGTGCATTTTTGTGCATTGTGATTATTATGAAGATGATGAAAGATACTTTGATGAAAATTTGAATTAGAATTTGTGAAAATCAAGATTTTCAGGAAAAATTATGATGTATTGATAAATTATAAAAAGCAGTTCAATCTATTTTGAGCTATTTGAAAAGAAAAGCTTCTCTTTTTCAATATATATACATAACTATGTCATTTTTGTTTTGCATAAATGACATAAATTTTGGTTGCAAATCTGTTGCAAACCAGCAACATGTTTATCAAACATTAGATTAATAAATAAAAATACATACAGCACATTACAATTGTAAATATCTTAGATACAGGTGGAAATAAGATATTAGATAACTAATGTACTTAACAATAAATCTATCAAAAAATGTTGTAATATACTTTGAGTTAAGCATTTACCATGCTGCCCCTAAGCGACTTCTTATACCTCTGCATGCATTTGACTGGACGGATCATTTTAATTGCTTGTGTTCTATAGGGAATATAGTGTGGCATGGAGCTTGAGAAACAGTAAGGTTATCTGGAGCAGGATATCATGTCTCTCTTAACTCTAACACACTTTCTCTGCTCTCTGTGTGGGCTACGCTACTTTCACCGACTGGGGTCCTATTTCCCCTCTTCATGCTTTTTTTCCATATACAACAAGCTAAGGTGTGTGTTCTTTACATTGACCATGTGTGTGTTGTGTGTTGTGTGTGGGTGTGTGTGTGTATGTGTGGATACACATGTCTCTCTGCCATCAAGGGGGTCTCAGACTCTTAGTAGATTACTCTGGTATCATTTATACTAACAGCTGTGTGGTGTTTTGTGTCATGTTTCTCTCGTGGAGGAGTCTTTATGTCTTTTTCTTTTTTCTTCACTTTGATGTTATTGTATATTCATGTTCATTTTTTTGTCATTTTCAGAAAAAGGAGCTCCTGCTGCCCCAAAACTCCTGACTGTCAATGAGCAGAGCTATGGAAAACAGCAAGGTGACCAATTATCAGTACAGGCACTGAAACAACAATTGCAGACTTTAACTCTGTCACATACAGGTGTAAATAATAACATCAGTAATTTTGGTTCACTGGTTCATGTGCTTGTGCACTAACCATGGTTAGCATGAGCAGTTACGCCTGTGACTCTCCTGCCATGACAGATTAAAAAAAAAAATCCCTTGAGGAGCTTAAATTTATTCAGCATTCAAAGGAGAGCATAATAGAGAAAAATAAGTGAGAACCTTTGAGCACTACAAGACTATCTGCTGAGCCAGTAGAGAGCTAAAAATGGGCAACAGGAAATGCTTTTAATAATGAAAAATTATTAAAATCAATAAATAAATAATGTAAGAAAAAAGCAAATATTAATCACAGATCCCTTAAAAGAGCAGATGTTATAGCATTTTTTAAAAAACTGAACTATTTTATATTCTGTATATTCTGAGAACATTTACATAAATCATAAATCATCTGCATATAAATAAAAGCTCTTTGCACTATTTTCCTGGAAACATGGTTGACTTGTCTCTTTAAGCCTGGCTCACTCCTGCTGTGTGTGTGCTTGCTTGTGTGTGTTTGTGTACGGTCTGTGGTTGTGTCTGTGTGTGTCTGTGTGTTGCCAGCAGCCTGTAAAAGAGGTGCTCCCTCTGCCTCGCCACCCGTCTCCGCTTCCTGTGACCTCTTCCCCTGTGACCCCTGCTGAAACTTCAAAGAAAAACACTCCAGGCTCCATCCAGCATGTACAGGTGGCCTCCTCAGGTAATTAACAGAGGGCACATATTTGCATATCATTAAATACAAACATGATTGCAATCATGAGGCCTACAAATGGAAAGTAAATGGTATGATTATATTTTAACATTATGTGACTGTTTACACATTAGAAATACAAATTAAATACTGTTATATGTTATATAAATACTGATTATTATTATTAAAGTAAAGCCACAACAGTTAATCAGTTTAACTGAAAGTGAACCAATATTAACTACAATATTATACATTAAAATGTATTATACACATAATTAGCCCTTAAAAAAGAAATAGAAACTGAATTTTGACTTTTAAACTTTGTCATGTTTGTTTACAGTGGTGTCATCATTCAACCATCTGAAGCCTCCAGACAGAGATCTCACCTTGTTTTCCCACATGAAGTCTATTAAGTCTCTGAGGCAGGCTGGCTTCACTGCAGTCTTCACTGGGCAAACGGTGAGTCAGCCCGTGCCTTGAGATAAACAGAAACCCTTTATTTTGAACAAAAATTAACATAAAATCAGTAACAAGTATAAGTATAATTAACAAGTTTCAGTATCTTTGCTGTATATTTTGTTGAGTTGTGTTAGTTATCTTGAATGTTTTCAACAAACACAGAGAACTTGTAATCTAATTGTAGACAACGGTGTGTTTCATTTTGTCATCTGTCACTAGCTTCACTTAGCTAACTCCAGTCAAAGAGTGAGTAGGGAAGGTGGCAAATGTGACTCTGTAACTTGTAAAAAACCTCAACAAATTATCTTGTCTGTAAACACAGACTTTCATCTGCAGTGGTGGCAGTTTAGCAACTAAATAATCCAATCCCATGGTCCCGTGCTTCTCTACCATGTCATCAAACAATGTGCTTTGTTTCCACCGTTGTCATAGAGACCTCTAGTGGCAGAAATTTCACATTGAGTCTTTATGCCTTGGGTTTGCACCGCCCCCTTTGTTGCTGTTGCCACCATGCCATGGTAACTACATCTATCAAGCTAGCTAATCGATGTTAAGTCTGTGTGCATGTTGTAACTTTATCTGCAGACAACTCTCTAATGACATGACTGTTAGTAGCCACTGGTGCACAACTGATATCTCACAGATAGCCCCTGAGACAGTAAAATAAAAAAGGTATAATGTGCATCAATAAATACATTTTTCTGAGGTTTTTAAGATGGGATTGTAATAATACTATATTCTTATATCTTGGTCCAGACCGACAGTTTACAAGTGACACTCATTTTTGTTCATGACACACCCTAAATTGTTCAATGCTGGCAGAAAACTGACAGTGAGGAGTTCTTGGAGGAGGTACCGATTGTCGATGTGATCCTGGCTGATATCGACTCCCTGGTGCCCACTCACGACGAAGCCGGTCGCCCCATAGCAGAGTGGAAAAGACAGGTGATGGTGCGGCAGCTCCAGGTCAGGCTCCAGGATGAGGAGGATCTGAGAAGACAGGTAATCATCTAGGCTGTTGTGCTGTATGTGCTTATGCCTGTTGTATGTAAGTGTACATGTATATGAGCTTAAATCTATGTACACCGTGTATTTAAAAGTATTAAAAGAGGTAAAAACTGGCTAAATTAGGAGGTGGGTCCGTCATGGGGACAACAGAGGCTTTGCAGGAGATCACCATGACTGACAAGAAATAGCAGACCTTGAATAAAAATATTTAAATAAATGCTTCGATGCCTGTGTGAAGCACAAAATGCACAGATATACCTGAATGCAAAACCAGGTAATGTAAATATTAAGCAGTCTGCTAGCCTAGCTTTGGCCAAAGATTATGAACAGAGGGAAACAGCTAGCCTCACTGTGTCCTAAATGAACTTAATTTGCCTATCAGCATCTTTTAAAAACAAAAATTTACAAATTAAATCATGTTTTTTTTTTAATGCATGAACAACCTCAGGAAGTCACTTATCTTGTAACACTGCAATACACCCTCTCAT
The DNA here is from genome assembly GCA_029783805.1 of Acanthurus tennentii. Taxonomy (NCBI): domain Eukaryota; kingdom Metazoa; phylum Chordata; class Actinopteri; order Acanthuriformes; family Acanthuridae; genus Acanthurus; species Acanthurus tennentii. The sequence continues at coordinate 11,992,903 of JAPZDZ010000004.1, read as the reverse complement.
CTAACTCTTGCCTTATATTCTATTATGTTAAGTTATTCATTAAACCAAAAGTCTTTAGAATTGTTTTCCTAAATCTCTGTGTCTCTCGAACAGGACCTGACCAATGGTTACACACCAGTGGAAGACTGGAAATATTCCCAAGCCCACAATGCCATCTTGGGGCCCTTTGGTGAGCTTCTAACAGAGGATGACCTGGTGTATCTACAGCAGCAGATTGAGACTGTTTCACTGCAGAAGCGCTGCCAGGCTTTTGAGCTCGAGTTGACCAAACTAACAGAGGAGCTGAGGTCAATTCTACCTGATCCAATTGTAAACATCTCCCTCAACAAAGAGGTGTTACAGCAGATGGATGCAGAAGGGAAAATGCAACTGACTTTGCCGGTGTGGTGCAGTCGTGTCTCAGAGATTGTTAAGAGTATGTCACTGCTGGTGGCCAATCTGACCCGAACCTCAGAAGACTGGGGTGAGAGGAGGGTAGTGGAGGGCATGATGGAGGAGATGAAGGGTCTGCAGGGGGTCAGAGATAGCCAGGGATTGGTGCAACAGAGCCAAGAGATGGTGCCAGCTGATGGTGAGACCCCCAGTGGATGTAGGATTCCTCATATAGGGATGGCGTCAGCTTTTAACCATCGTCTGGAGACAAACGTTTACAACAGAACGAGGAGGGAAAGGGTCGAATGGGAGATCCAAAAGTCTGGGGTGTCGGTCAGAAACCTCAGATCTAACTTTGAAGGTCAGATTGGGGGGATTTATCCCTTTGCTGGGGTCATGAAAGGAGGGCAGGTAGTCTTTGAAGCTTCAGGAGTGAAAAACCAGAATGCCAACACAGGCCTCGGTTGTCAGGTGAGCCCTAATCCTCCTATAGAACTTATAGAGACCACCAGCTTAAGGAAAGAGCGAATAGTGGTGCTTTTCCTGAGCCACTGGAAGAAATCTGCATATGCTATTTCAGTAAGAGCAGCGAGGCAGAGACAGGGACAGGAAGCAGTGTCAGGGAGAGTGATGGGAGCATCGCCCCCACAGAAAATTACCTCCATGTTTCAGTTCTGCCAACAACGAGGTGCTGTGGACAAGATGTTGAACTCCTGGAGGAAAAAAATAGAACTTAAAGATATGCAACAGTCCTGTTTGTCCTCCTCCTGTAACTCCTCAAAAAATCCAACACCTCAGGAAACTTACTCCCCAGAGCAATTTCTGCCAGACGTTGATGGTGTTGCAGTGAGCCACGATAGCTTGACCCTCGACCTCTTCATGCTGGGATATTTTCACATCTTAGAGCAGGACTTGTCGCCTGAGGAGAGGAAGATGAGGCACCTCCTCTGCTTCGAAGTCTTCGATCATGTCGGCAGTTTCCCCTGGGAGTTGGTCAGGGACTTTCACAAGGTTGTTCTCCAGGAAATCCAGTCTGGGAGGCGACAGTGGAGCGATGGCTTCGAAGACATCAAAGTTCGATTCTTTGGGGACTCGAGACCATGTCGCTGTCTGTCACCATCATCATCATTGTACAAGTCAGATTCCAGACTGGTACCAAAAGTTATAGTTCAAAGTGCAACTCCAGATGAAAGTGGCAGCGACACAGACTTCCCATGTTTCAACAATGAAGACATTTGTAAATACATTGACCGCAGCTTTGCGTTCTGGAAAGAGAAAGAGGCAGAACTGTTTGATTTTGAACATTAACATTAAGGTTAACTTTGCTTTTCAGCACAAAATGGTATTTTGGCTAACTGACAGGAGGTGATTAAAATACTGTTGAAAATGTGTTATTCATGTGTTATTATTTTAAACTTAATTGATAATTATTGTTAATTTGTTTACTTCCCGGTCAATTACAGTAACTGACACAGAATAACCTTCAATTTGTGTATTGAATCATCCATTATACCTATTTTTTGTAAAAAATAGAAACAATGATTTCAAAGTCCAGTTTAGTGTGGCACACATGAAAACAGTTGTAAGTGATGATGTTTTCTGTGGCTCTGAAGTTTTGTCAAAGCTACCAGCTTTGCTCTAGAGGTGCAAACCTGAGTTTGAATATACCCCACAGGCAAGATCTAATGAAAAATATTAACCATTTACATCATGGGAAGTGTTGGATCCCAGGTTTCCCTGAAGTTTATCCTATACTGGGGAGTGTAAATCAGGATATCTCTGATATATCACTTTTGACCATTCATCCTTCAGTTTTCCCCCCTTAAGACACCCAATGGTAACGGAAGTCAAAAATAGTTGTAATACCCCTTTAAATCCTCAGCCATTCACAAAATACTTGCTGGTTTAGACATGCAAAGAGAGTTAAATTGTACCCTGTTAAAAATCTAAAATGATTTGA
>JAPZDZ010000004.1:11962074-11986971 GCA_029783805.1 Acanthurus tennentii | reverse complement strand
TGTGTGTGACTAATAGTGACTGATTAACAACTGAATAATGTTACAAAGAAAGCTTTTTAAACAAAAATCTCTGTTTGATATACAAATCACACTTAAGTTCCCTGTGAAATAGGTTTAAATTAATGATGGCCTATAAATGTTGCCAATGTATTTATCAAAGGGAAATGTTAGTAAATCAAAATTAGGCTTTTACAAAGAGAATTAAAATCATTCTTTCTATTGTAGAAGCCAGATACGTAACAAGTCTGAGTGATTAGGCCCTGAGGGCAATACAAAGGAATTTAGTTTTAAATTTTAAGCGTTATTGGCTCTTTTTTTGGTAGCAGCTTTGTTGCATCTCCCTCCATTTAAACAATGGTCAGTGTGCCAGGAACAACAGATGGTGCAGGAAGACATTTAGCCTTTAAAGTCTGGGTTACACTAATGATTTTTCTTCCCTCTTTTGTTCTTTCTCCTCCACAGGCGACCATTGGAATAGACTTCCTATCAAAGACAATGTACCTGGAAGACCGAACAGTAGGCAGCCTTGATTGTGATTTATAATTCACATGTAGATTCACATGTAAAGATGAATTTACTTATGTGCACTTGTGTCATTTTAGCCAGTCAACATCCAAAGTAAGAAATGTCCCAATTTTCACTCTGTTTTCACTAATCCTTGATTTGATTTAGTTAATTACTGCTCTCTCCACAGACTAACACGATTATCCTGAGGTTATTTCTGGTGGTAATAGCTGTGGTGCTTTTGGCTTTTCTAGCCTTTCCCATGGATCATCTGCTTTAGCTAGTATTAATACTTTTTCTTTGTCAGGATATTACGCTCTGTCAGCCTGCACACTTGCTGATACTGGCTTATCCCATTGGACATGTACTTACACAGCCCTTACATCTGTACAGTCTGTGTGTAGTCGATAGTGTGATGGTTAATATTGGAACAGCTGCTGGAGGTGTGTGTTTGTCTGCGTGTAAATGCAGGTAAGGCTGCAGCTGTGGGATACTGCTGGACAGGAGCGTTTCAGGAGCCTCATCCCCAGCTACATACGAGACTCCACAGTAGCCGTGGTCGTCTATGACATTACAAGTGAGCAGCAGCCTGCTAATTGCACCGTAAAAAAAAGACAATTTTTACATGGGAAATTAACATGAAACCAACTAGATGTAAATAAAACAAATCTAATCTCCGCAGATGTGAACTCATTCCAGCAGACCTGCAAATGGATTGATGATGTCAGGACAGAGAGAGGAAGTGATGTCATCATCATGCTAGTTGGCAACAAAACAGATCTGGAAGAAAAGAGGTGAGTAAGTCAGGTATAGGTCATAATTGACTCTGTAGCATTTAGCTGCAGTTAACGTGATCTTTGATGTGAAGATATTTTAAAACCAAATGCATCACAGTGTCATTACATTGGCTTTCAAAGTCATGATGCTGAAGTCTGGCCTCATTTTCCTGCAGGCAAATCATGATCGAGGAAGGAGAGCAGAGAGCCAAAGAGCTGAACGTCATGTTCATCGAGACTAGTGCCAAGACAGGCTGCAATGTCAAACAGGTGATCCCTGCAGTTTCACCATATTTCACTGCATTTTGGGCGTCAGTTGCTCTCAGCTTCTCCACCGTTCCTGTGTCCCTCCAAGGTGATGGAGTCACCAACATGGATGAATAAAATTTCTGTGTGTAAATACAGAAGTATGATGGATAGTGCAGAAGGTGCTCATTAAGTGGATGTATATTAAAGTACCAAATGCACACTGAACATTATAAGCCTATTTTCTCAAGTAGTGCTCTTCTGCTTCTACTTCATCATGGTTCAGAGGAGATATTGTACTTTTACCCTGTTACATTTGTCAAACACCTATAGTGAGTCATCATTTTCGAACTTTAGCTTTTTTATTGAAAAGTGATCATATTAATTTATACAAAAATAATGAAATATAAAGTACTGTATATAATATGGTTTGAATAAACTCAACCTTGACCAGCTGCAACAATGACATGCTCCTTAACACTCAAAGGAGCAATTCTGCTTCACTGAATGCTCTTATTTTCTTTTCTTTAGTAATATGTTTAATGCAAGACTTCTTGCTTGTTAAGGAGTATTTTTACAGTGGAGTGTTGCTACTTTTAATGAGATAAAAGGATCTTCTTCCCTCCTCCTCTTATTCTCCTCTCTGTACATCCTCTTTTACACTTTCCTGATTCTGTCCTCCCATCTCCTCTCCTCTTGCCTCTCCTGTACTCATAGCTGTTTCGTCGGGTTGCAGCAGCCCTACCTGGAATGGAAAGCTTGGACGACGCAAATCCTGAAGGCAGTATCCTTTTTACAGCCACTGTGACTCACTCTGCCGAGAGCCAAACAGCCAAGAAACAGGCGTCTTATTTTTAATCTCTTAGTGGTTGTTGGCGCTTGTACAAACAGACTGCCCAGCCTACTGTCTACTGAAGAATCAGCCATTAAACCTTTTTTGCTTAATAGAGATAAAAAGCACTGAGCCAAGAAGGTAATGTGGACGCAGAGGTGTAGCACCACATAGTGGCTGTCTGTAAAGTGAGATTTCCTATAGACATGATGCAGGATGGGTGTGAGGGACTGATTGAAAATGAGAGATACTTAACAATAAATATGAATTAATTCATAAAAATTAAATAACAAATCTTTACTCTTTTCCTCTCTCTATAAAAATAGACAAAATGTCTTACCTGACTGTAGTTTTGAGCCCAAAAACTACTGTTTTATTTGGCATGATATGTGTTTTTAGTACATATGAAATCAATAAAATACTTACTCAGTGCCCATACCAGACAAATATGTAAAAGGAAAAAAAGAATAGTATTTGAATTATATATTGTGCCTTTCTTTCACTTACTAAAACAAATACACAAGCACTGATAAAGATCCATACTGCAGGAAGCAGTGCTGCTTATTACCCTTTTGTCCACAGGGGCCGCCAGAGTCAACACAAAATGAAAGTTCCTTGCAGTTGCTTTGAGTAAAAATTTGACTGCATGACCTGTAACACAGTATTTCTATAATGATATTTCTGCTTTGAATACAAGATCTAGATACTTCCATCTTTGTCCATTTGACTAGGAATTGCAGACTCGTAAAAACGTGACTTTTTCCTCAGCCTCCTGACTTTTCCTTAACTGGATGATTCCCAGTGATTGACATCAAGCTGGACAAACCGGCAGAGCCCACTGTCCCAGAGGGCGGGTGCTCATGTTAATGCAGAGCTGAAACCGGACAGCTCCCTTCACACCATAGGCTTGTTGTGTTGCTTACTACTGGTTAGCTTCCAGTTGACTTCTCTAATTGGATATAGGATGCGGGCCTTGTATCTGATTGGACAAATCAAATGTTATCTTTCAGTCTTGTTCAGTTGTAAAATATTGTATACTTTGTCAATATGTAAGTGACTGGAGGAAAAAAAAAGGGAAAAAAAAGCAAAAACAAAAACAAATGTTGAAATGAAAACGAACAAGAACAGTTTTGGAAAAATGAAAAAGGAGAAAAACCAAGGGAATTCTTTTCGCTGTTATGTTTTGTATTTTTTATATATAAAAAGGGAAAGCACCAAAAATGATGCCTAAACATAGACGGGGAAAAAGTGGAGGGGTCGGCCATTTTTCTTAGATGGCCGAACATGTCTGAATGTCTGCAGCACGCATGCACGCTGATCTGATCTTTGACCTTTGACCTTTGGCCTGCCCTCCAGGGTCTCCACACTCTGGAAGTAGGTTGACTATCTTAGAATGTTTTATAGCATCTCTCTATAGCATCTCATGACAAAAATGTATCTCATTTGATATTCCCACAAGAGTCAACTTCCAGTAGGTTCACCTAACAGTAGCTGTGAAAATGTGGCACTATCTCTCTATGGGTTTAACTTTTATAGAACAAACTGTACTGTGTTAAAAAAAAAGAAGTAATAAAAAGACAACTTACTATCACAACTCCCTCTCCCTCCAACCACTCTCCTTCTCCTCCTTGCCTCTAACCCTCTCTCTGCTCCTGCCTCCCCATCCCTCCATCCCGGTAATACACATATAACGATCCACTGTAATGCACTGCACTGTATATAATAATGTAATATGTATGTTGTGAACGTCCCTCTGTAGAAGTGGTCCTTGTTCACCAGTATGAATAATGTAATAATGTTTAATGATTAATAAATTACAGATTAAAGGGCTTCACTCTCCTAACCATCAACTATCACCTGGTAGCAAAATGGTCTACTCTATCTTGAATTGCATTCATGGTTTTACTGATTGAATCTAGTATGGTTGCTTTGACTCACAGTTTGAAGAATTTACAATAAAAAAAAGAAGAAGAGGAAGAAAAAAGAAATAGGAGAGCCCACAGGTATGTAGGCTTTTTTATGTCATCAACCACATCAGCACTTGTCATTATTATTACTATATTTCTAAAGATTTATTAAAAGAAAATTAATTGGCTTTTGGAAAATCTTAGCCAAATGTTAGCTATGAGAGCAATACAAAGGAACACCTCATCCTGTTTTAGTGGGTAAATGGTATTGCTAACATGAGCTAGCTTTTTGTCCGCTGTTAGTTTTATATATATATATATATATAAAACTATGTACATATTAAGGTACAGAAATAATTGAGAGTAATATTGATATATCCATGTTAATAATGGAAATGGAGAGAGCATACAAGCAAATAATGGAATAATAGTTCTATAAATTTTACCTATTCAGCTTTGCTAGCAAACAGCTAATTTGATCATTTATTATTTGTCATTTAAATGACAATCAACAAAAAAAATTCTTAAAATGAATTTGAAATAATTATCAGTAATTGCATGTCTAGCTGAGCCTAATGACCTCTGTGCTTTGTCTATCTCAGTCATCACCGGACACACACAACAGCTGCTTTATTAGAAAAGCCTGAGCAAAACTTTTTGTTAGAAGACACTGCATGAATTGTATGAAAAATAACCCACAACTTAAGCGGTCAATAGGCCATTTTTTCAGTCTGTCAATCAGTTGATTGTTTGCCATGTTATTTTTATTTCTGCCTGTTGCACTGCTGAGCTCCCTGTGGTGAGTCAGTGTCTGAAAACTTGATAGTTAAGGGGAAGTTGAGGTGGAAAGAACCTTTTAAGAGGAAAACAGTCACTGTGACTTGTTGGGTCGCTATCACACAGTTTTCCTGATGTAAGACGACAGGTATTCCCCTGGATGGACAGCATGCCACTCGATCCCTCCGGGAGGTCAACAGGCTGGCGGGGACAGTTAGTGCTGTTAGCACGCAGATGAACTCCACAGAGACAAGAGGTTGAGGCTCACCTAATTTGAAGGGTGAAACCTTAATTGTGGAGTTTCTGAAAATCATAAATCAAAAAAGTACATATGCATGGCAGGAAAATAATGACAAATCTATATGTATGTGATAGCTTAAAAGTAAATATACTGGATTATATAAAAACAGACCTTAAGATATTTTTAAACAAATAATTTAAGAAACACTTCATAACAGTCAGCATGAAACAATGCACCTGTAAAATTTTTCCTTCCTGGAGAAGGACACACCTCTTCCTACCAATATACCTTAGTTATGATCTGAGGTCCTCTCAGGTCCTGATCACTTTGAATCTCACACAAAGTGGATCATGTCGAGAGTGGAAGCTTTCAAGAAAACAAACCTTCGCACCCAGCTGAGGGAGTTGCGAACAGATATCGCCATGGCTGTAGATGACCCTTTTCCTCTCATCTTTGGTCTGGCAGACAAAAACATCATCACTGACCAACTACTGACAGTGAGTAAATTTGAATTAAGTGTGTTTTCTTTCTCTGTGTTTAATCGGAACTTTTCATTTTATTTTTATTTTTATCATTGATAAATAGCACCTTTATTTATTAACTTTCCCACTGTTGCTAGCAAAGTAATAAAGAGGAATTTCATAAAGATTTTTCTCTTTTAGAGGCACCAGTGCATCTCCATTTAATCCTCAACTGACAACTTAGATGACATTAGCACAGACATATGGTTTTATTCAGACTACAGAGTTCTTAGGTCTCTTCCATTTTTCAAAGGACACTCTGGAGAAGGAAGGTAAAGAAGGGATCCACAAGGCCATGTACTCACTCCTGTCCTGGGTCCTGAAACAGAGCAGATCCACCATCCAGGCTTTCTGGAGTAACTTGTCCAAAGACTACAATCTGGACAGCTACCCTAAACTGCAGACGCTGCTCTCTAATCTGCACTCAAGTATGTCATGTTCAAGTTTCACCAAAATATTTGTCTGTTTAATTTGAAGCCAGAGCTTTCCAAGCTGTTGAGGCTTGAGGCCCCCTTAAGATTTAGAAATACCTCTGAGGCCAGACATGCCATCTCTTTTTGTCATGGACGTACATGGACATTCAAAACAAACACTGACAAGTGGAAGGCTCACTGCACAAAAAACATCTTTTTGGAGAGACATTGTTGTGAGACTTGAGTACTAAAACTATTTATAAAAACTTCTATCTATCTATAAAACTTTCTATAACTATGAGCCTCATATTTCCTCACATGATCTCTCATTTCATTTTTTATTTAGCCTGGTTCATCACACAAACCTGCTATTACAGTCAAATAAAACCCAGCTTGGTTACTATATCTTGAAACCAACAGAAGGACCAACATAGCACACCACTGGCAAATCTGGCATTTGTAGAACAACACATTCAAGAACAGATTTGGATTTAATTTCAACAATTAAATTAATAGGGTCAAGAAGCTTTTATTTCTGAAAGTCCTGAACTATCTTCTTTGTCTCTGTAGTGTCAGAGCAGGATTCTCTGTCCACCACCATCAAAGACTTTTAGAACAGTTTACAATTTGTGTTTTGTCTAACTTATTCTATTATTGCTAACATTTTGTTTACAGGACAGGATGCTTCAGGAGGTGGGGAGAGATCCTCTGGAGGACACAAAATACCTCCTATCAAGAAGAGGAGCCATGAGGATAAAGGGTCAAACTCACACAATCAGCAGCCACAGTATCATGCCAAGACAAGCGACGGATCAGGTTTTATTTTTCATAACAGATCTGTGCCAACACTGTCCTCTAAAAATATCACAGTGGCCACTGCAGCCCACTGTGCTATCTTTGCACTTGCTTGTGGTCAAAGCAAATGCTATTAAAAATGACAAAATAACCTATTTTGAGGTGGTTCAGGTAAGCAATGTGGAAATGTATTGAAGAACAATGTTCTTGTCTTTTCTCCAGGTAGTAAAGTGAAGCTATACAGAGTGAAGAATGAAGCTCCAACCCCACAGCCAACATCTGGAAACAGTAACTACAAATCAAAAATATTTTAAGATATATACTGACAGTGGTTCACCACTGCAGACACATTTAACCTTTGTTTTGCCACAGGTGTTCAGGCAATGTCCTCCTCAGTCCAGAGACCAGTCACTGTATCTTCCTCCTCAACTGACCCACCCATCAGCCATGAAGCCAGAGAGAAGGCCCATATCAAACAGGTGTTGGGCTCAGATGATAAGTCATTAGGTGAGCATCTGTCCCAATTATTTCGATGGCCACAAATATCATTAACCTGCCGTGCATCATCATGACATCATTAGTATTGTCAATTAACAGGAACTGCCAGAAAGTGCAGAAAAGTTAGTGGACAGTTTTACATTTGTGGTCAATCAGAGGAGTCCAATGAAGTATCCAAGTCCCAAGCTGCTAACAACACCTTTCACCACAAGGGGGAGACAACCACAGACATGGTAGAGGTTCCACAAATTCAATCACATATCTTTAAATGTGCACATTTGCTTTTGTGTCTTACATGCTGTGCATCTCTGAGTGTGCAGGTTCACTACAATGATGATGAGTGTGCAGTGTGTAAGGACGGAGGGGAGCTCATTTGTTGTGACGGTTGTCCTCAAGCTTTTCATCTGACCTGCCTGATCCCGCCCCTCACATCCATACCAAGGTGAGAGACTATCTATTTATCTGTGTCTGTCTGTCTGTCTGTTTGTATATCTCTTTATTGTAAAAAATGTGTGTTCAGAAACGTTTTTTTAAAGCCCTCTGAAAAAAGGGGTTTTAATGCCACATTGAGTTTTCACTCTGCAGTGGCCCCTGGCAGTGTGCGTGGTGCTGTGCTAACAGAGTGAAAATAGAGACATCCCAACTGCCTTTACAAGTAAGTGCATGAATGATACATTAAAAGGCGATTTACATAGACTGTTTCTATTGAATATGTATGACTATGTTCAATTTCATATTAAAGCCCATCATTGCCGAGCCACAGCAAGCAAACACAAGCTCCAGCAACTCCATCAGAGATGTCTCCTTCTTCTCACCGCTGTCATCCTCGTCTCTCACCACTGTCACAGCGTCTATGAGCGCCCCTAGTGGCAGAAACAAGGCAAACACTCAATGATGTTCTGCTTGATACAGCCTTTGATTGATCTCTTCTCTTCTGATCTATCTGTTCTTTGTCTTTTTACTAACTTTGATTTTATTCCCTTTGCAAATTTTGAAACCTTGTATCAATTTCTAATCTCAACTTCCTGTTTGCTAACATGCACACATGTGTATCCAGTGCTCAGGAGCAGAGCTGGTCAGTCAGGGGGAGGTGTGTGGTGTTTGTCACCAAGCAGGAGGAGACTTAACTCACTGCCTCCAGTGTTTGGGGTGTTTCCACACACACTGCCACTTCTCCAAGTAAGACATCCACCCCTCCTCTTCTGGTATTGTATTATGTGGTGTATACTATATACAAATCTACGCTGAACAAATGCTAATATCTGCCTCAGAGTGATCAATGCTCCTACCGGCAAAGAACTTCCTGTGGATTTCTAGTTAATGTTTGTATTGATGAACAATGTACATTAAGGATATGTGCTTACAGGTATCATTATCCAGTTAATGGTGACTAATGGAGTGTAAATAGATAGCTGCAGCAGGGTTTACAGTATAATGTATACAGTGCATTAAGAGCTGTGATTTTACAATAGATTACAAGGGAAACAGATGACAAATGAAACTAATGTAAATCCATGTGGTGGGCCCCTTAAGTGTGTGCTTTGATGAGAAAGCTGAATATTTTCTGACCATATTTAGTAGAATATTATGTCAAAACCTTGAATTGCTTTGAGAGTTTTATAAAAGTCACATGGTTTAAAAAAGAAAAGAGCTCAGATCCCAACTAAACAGCCCAGTTTGTCGTCCGAAATAGTCTCGATGTTTTCCTTTGTAATCGTCATAAGTGTCAGAAGTCACATACTGATTGACAGTGACACTATACAGAAAACAGTGTCACTCACAGTATCCTTGTTTTTGTCAGAGGGAGATCCATCTGCTCATCCTGTTCCAGACCCTGGGGCAGCTCTGCAGAGAAAGAAGCTGAATCCATGGGCTTACAGGTGTGTCTGCACATGTGTACATCTTAAATATTCACATAATATATATTAGATTACCTGATTATGATGGTGTATAATCTGTGTAATCTCTGCTGTTTGTCTGTGTGTGTCTCTAGCTTGCCCCTGTCGTTCAAAATGCTCTCAGTCATGATCAGAGCTCCTCCATTGCTGAGCCCATCCTCCACGAACTGGACTCCATCCTGGGAGACGTGAGTGAGGCTCAGTTACATGTCGATGCCACAGACATGACATGAATAGAACCATAAGCACGACAAGTACAAGATGGATGACCTTTTTAGCGTGCAGACAGGAGATGAGTTGTCATGGTGAAATGAAGCCTTGAAGACCAAACAATAAGTGATGGGTCATATTGATTGTGCTTTGGTCTAGTCTAAGGTTCCTATGAGAAAATCGCACTGTGCTGTAGCCTACATCCTTAGTTCATTTGTTAACTTTAACTTGAATTTAATAATATTAGTTTGCATGTAACTGTATGTGCATGTTTTTATATTTCTATACATATTTTTACATATACTATTCTTAGCAGTAGATGAGTTTAAAGCACATAAGCTTGTGTAGAAGAGTTAAAACCTTATGCCACAAAATTAAGAAATGAAAGAAAAGTAGAGGAAATGAATATATATATATATATACATATATATATATATATATATGCACACACACTAATATATGATATACTTTACATGTAATATACTATACATGTAGAATAGAACACTTTTTTCTTATTTATGTCCAACACTGTAAAACACTGCAAATAAACTAATAAGCTGCAAATAAACAACAAAAGTTAAGTAGAAGATGATGAAGGAAAAACAAATGAACCACTGAACTTGACACAACATTCTGTTTTTTAATTTTATGATGACTAAACATACATACTTCTGTAGCCTATCGATATTAAAGACAGTTTTTAAGATTAAGATAAAGAAACGAGGAAAAGAGGAGTTGATGACATCAGTAATTTAATAAAGTACTTAAGGTGGACATTTCTGTTTATGAGGAACAGACTGGTTAGGGTTTGTATTGACTTCATCATTGTTTTCAATACTCCACCTGTGCTCACATAGAGAAAATGTGAGTGTGCTGACAGAATAACTGAAAAATGTAAATGTTTGTGCAAACTAAAAACATAACCTGATATTATTTAAATTGCAGTGATAATCTGGTTAAGTTTGTTGCTGTTTGGTTTCATGGTTGCCACTGACATCATGCACATTTGTCAGATGAAGTCAGGAAGACTCTTTTTCTGCTTTTGTTATCTTAGCAGGGCTCCATCGATGGTATCTTGCAATGGGCTTTCCACAACATCTCTCGGCCTCTTCCAGACTCTCAGGGATGCTACCAGTGACTGAAGGATGATGAACCCTGGACTCACTCATAAGCTCTGAGTTGATTAAATAAATATAACTGATTAAACCAAGGTCATCGAATAAAGTGAGCAACTTGTTCAGTAGCTGATTTTAGATTGATCATTGTGTTTGGGATTTTAACACCAACTTATTCACAGATGAATAATGCAAAATGTCTCTAACTTCAGTTTCTCAGCTGAGTCATCAACAAAACCACACTCTTGGAGAAGTGCACATTTTTGAATCATATTAAAAACATCTTTACTTTTGACACATATAAACCTAGCAGTGACTAATTTACTGCAAACCCTGGCAGGATTAAAATGATTTTGGGTCCTCGATACAAAAATTTTCTGTTCAAACCCTTCATATTCACCCCCATTAAATCCAGTGCAACCAGCACTCTTATGCTGGCTTATTACTACTTTTGTAGAAATTCCACTCATCACAATTTTATTTAGGATCATGCGTCATGTGAATAATGTAAATACTAAAATAAAAAGGCAACTAAAACTAGATTTCATCACTGAGCTTCCAACAAGACATACCCATACTAAACTTAGCCAGTAATGGAGTACAAGCTTAAATTGATTTTGTGTGGTAAACATTTGTCACTAAATAAACAAAACCAGCTGACAAGAAGTGTTTCACCCAGCTGGTTTTTAATAGGATTTTTTTTCTTTAATTTCTTTGACAATCCTTTTGACCTCAATGTGTTATGTAGCATCACACCATGGCTGAACAGAACTGATTGTGCAGGACAAGGGGCCAAAACTAATGCAACAGAAGTGATATGATATTTTCTTTTGGTATGCTGAGGCTGTAAGATGTTTTTTGGGCTTAATCCTGAATAAAGTGAGTTATATAAGCTAACCAAGATGATTTAAAAGCATGAATGACATTCTCTAGACCACGTTAAAAGAGAAAACACCTGATTTTTGAGTTGCTTCTCAGTTGAAACTCGTTTTTCAAATGAAAGGTCATTGTCGGCACCCAGGTTTCTGGCTTCAGGTTTGACATTCGTAGACAGGGAGCCAAGATGTTTTTGTGAAGCAGTGATGGATTTTGAGGGACCAGGAAGAAAAAGATGTTTCAGGACAATTGGCACTTAATCTTTTTGACACACATATACATACACACATGGACACATGCGCACATATCCGCAGTGGCATAAATGAGACCATGCAAACTTCCCCATGTGTGAACAAAGAGAAGTGTCCCTCTCGCTGTGTGGACCTGCTGAAGAATTCACATTCACACGTTACAACAGATGGTTTCAATACGATGAGGTATGCGGGCTGAGAAATGCCTCTGTTTAACAGGAATTCCTTGAAGACTATCACTTAGATGTGGAATGTTGTTTTTGTCATGGGATTTGAGAGTTTATGTGTGACTGCCAGAAGGATGGAGCTCGGCCAGGCTGCACGCAGATTTTTCTCCCCTCGGTATTTGGTTGCTATGGCTCCCAGCTCCTACAGGCCCAAAACAGAGGATGAGAAACATGTTCCAGTGTGTGTGCATATGTGTGTATATGTGTGTGTGTGTGTGTGTGTGTGTGTGTGTCTTTGTTTGTTTATGAATCCCACTTTCTAAATGGTTCATGAAACATCCTGCATACTTGAGGGCTCTGCGTCCTTGCCAAGAAAGCACCATCAGTGACAGAGACAGCAATTTTCTTTTAAGTATTTGAGACGTGAAGGAGAAAAATCAATAAATATTTCATGCAATTAGAATAATAATTCTTTCACTAATTGGTGTCAGAGTGTTTGAGAATAGCAATAAATTAGAATTACTGCCCTCAGATGGCCTGTACTTAATTTGTAGGCCTTTTTAATTGCCAGTCCATTCTTCCTAAAGGGAGCCATTTTTGCATAAAAGCCACTTTCATTGTTTCCATTGTTTTCCTTTTCTTTCCTCGCTGAGTAGGTTTCAAGCATGACTCTTGCTTAACTATCATACAGTTTTCTCGTTGTTTGTAACTGCATAACACATGAAGGACCACATGGAAAACCGATAAAATATCAAAAGAGCTCCCTCTTTTATTAAAAGACAAAAAAAGGCAAATACCTTCTCACCACTAGGTGGCATCAGTCTGTGATTGATGTAGAAAGTCACTGTTGGTTGTAAATGACAGCGTTTGACTGAACCATGATTCTCAAGTGATCATCACAAGAGGAAAGGAGGAAATAAGTCCTTTTACAAAACAATGTGTGTCGAAAAGTGGGAATTACCGATAATTCACTTGAACAAGAGGAATTTGTTACAACTATTTCCAACACAAATAAATAATACAGCACACAAATGGTAGGCAACATTTACAAAGACCAGTGTTTTATCAAGTACCAAATACTATTATTCAATTACTAGACTGTACTTAAGTATTTCCATTTCCCTTATACTTCTACTTCACTATAACTCAGTGGAAAACTTTGTACTTTTGACTCCACTATATTAATCTGACATCTGCACTCAGAGGATCAACATTTTATATACGAGGCTTATTGCATAAATAGATTTAGTCAGGCATCAGCAACATTACAACATTGTAACAATGCAACATTATAACACTGGATATATAAAGACGCACCATTAATAATTAACAACAACATGACACTCACACAAGGGCCACTCTGGTTCTTAGCAGGAATGCTTTCATTTTTTATATCTAAATATAGTTTTGCTGCTAATACTTAAGAAAAGCACTCTACTGTAGATGATCTTGATGTTTCTGACACAAACTTGAGGCTCTTTGTCAGCAAACAGCTTTTCTGTGCACTACTGCCTCTTGTTGACCTTTTAAAAAAACATGATTCAAAAATTAAATCTAATATAGTTGCCTTATTTATCTATGCAAATACCTAAAACATATGCTATTCTGCATTGAGATCTGAATGCAAAAAGTATCCAGAATGTTGTTCAAACATTTAGTATGTACTTCAAAGTATGTCATGTACCAAATAGTGCTGTGTTGCTGGCCTGATTCTTACTTATCACTTCTGTTGCATATCTTCCCTTCTTATCTTACATATCTTATTTCCTGCTGCACTGCATTCCTACATGATGTCTAATGAGGCAGAAATGTCACAATGCGTATCAGCAGCATGAGTATTATGTTGTGTAAGGTCTCTGTCATCATGTATGCACTTTCACCGAGGGCAGTGTTAAAGAAAAAGCTCGACATTTTGGTTAATATGCCTGTGGGTTTTTTGGCTTTTGTGCCAAGGGTTAGATAAGAGGATTGATGCCCCGCTCACATGTAATAAATGTACTCTTAGCTGAGCTTGGCACAAACACTGGAATCAAATACATAACAACTCACTGTCTAAAGGTAGCCAAAAAATGTATACGTTTCTTATTTAATCTGCATAAGACTTTAAATCAAACATGACTATTTAGTGTTTTTGGGCTTTGTATAACTTCCAATAACTTCCTGGAGTTTTGGTTGGCTGCTAGTTTGTCACATCCAAGAAGGAGCCTGACACACAACACCCCCATAAAATGACAAACTATTCATTTATAGGCTTTGACTTTAAATGCAGCCAAATATGAAACTTATTCAACTTGTTGCACCAAGCTGCCGTACTTGAAGAGCTGGGAGTAAGAGCATGTTGACGTGCACATCCCTGATGAATGAGTGCGCAAGAGTTAAAATAAATAGTAAGAGACATATAAACACCCACTTTTTGTGTGTCAGTGTGAAAAGGTTAAATTCCCCAAACACACACACACATCCTGTTACGCCTCCATTGGTCACAGGCCTGGAATTCTTGGAAAAATATGATAGGTGGAATTCCCACGCTTTGGGCATCCTCTCTTCAGATTTTTGGCACTCCATAAGGATGGGCAGCTTTCCAGTTCGTGTTCCTGCTGGGCCACCGACGGTCTGAGGGTTTATAGAGAGGTGAAGCCTGCACGATTTCCAGTCAGGACCCATCACTCTTTATTCATTCTATTGTTGTGGGCAGGAAACTGCAAGAAGCCCTTCATTATCTTGGCACACGGCTTCAGAGCAGAAAAAGTTACCTCTTTGAACCACTGAGTAATAACACCATACGACACTGAAAGAGACTCTGGAAGGTGTTTTCAATATAGCTAAAGATTTATTTGTGCAGATTTGCAAATTATACTCATTTGAATATTCAAAGGTTATAATTGCAAGCGGACTATTGTAGCCTGAGCTAGACAGTCTGTCTGCTTTTTGACCTCTAAGTAAGTTTTTAAAAATACAGATATGTTCACTGTTCCTCATGTGTTTTTGATGCCATTCTGGTCATAGATTCGCAAAGCTGGTTATCTGTGAATGCTCTCATTCATCCAGGTCATAGTTATTCTGGGCAAATAAATTGAAGGCAACTGGACTCAGTGATATAAGTCCAGTTACCTTCGATTTATTTGCCCAGAAAAAGCTGGTTATGCATTTTTGCTTTGCAAATTAAAAACAGGTTCAATTAGAGGGATTTTTCCTTTAGAGAAAAGGTTTGAAAGATAATAAATGTATACCTTGCATAACAAGTTGCTGGCTTAAAAATATTTGGTTTTCTATACCCTCAGTGTCCGTTTTATGAGGAATGATTGATCAAAAGATGCTCTATGCTTTGTCCCATTGTGGGGCCTCAAAAAATCACTGAGTCTTATAACTGGAGACTATGAAATGCCATTGGGAAGAATAAGCATGAAAGAGTAAGTTCATTCTTGATTTAAAGCTCTGCTTTATCTGTCTATTTGTCTTTTTTTAAGAGCACACCATGTGAAATTACTTTTCTGTGACTCACTTATTTTTCCAAATGTTGTCAGTCTCTTGTCTCATTTCACTGTGTGTAACCTTATTTCGCTTGCTGACTTGGGTCAGAATGCACGGATTTGATTGGCCGAGTAGCAGGGGCGTGAGATGATGTACACTGAATGCAATTTGTCAGGTACAGGTCCAGCCCTGGACAGCTGTTCCCCTTTTACTGATATTAGGAGAATAAAGAGGGATGGCAAGTTGACAAAGGGGATGCATTTTAGATAAAAAAAAAGGGATGCATCATCCTCATATTGTTGCCCATAAAAGGGCGAACTGCAAAAACTTATTAACAAACTTTGCAATTCTCCTGCATATATTTCAACTTTATGCTACTTATATTTCTTTTCCATTACATTGCAGTGTCAAATATTTTACATTTTAGTCATTATAGACTTCAGTTGCTAGTTACTCAGCGGATAAGATAACATTGCAGATAATTATCAACGACAAAACGTAAGTGATTTGATTCAAACCAACAGTATATAAAGTAATTAAGTTCACATTCTTTCCTGAACAATAGTAATCCAAAGCCAATGTAAATATAAATGTAACACTCAGAGAACAGGCTGTTTTGCAAGGTGATAGATAACATATTTAAGATTGCAACCTGTGTTCCCTTCATAACATTTTGCCTTAGTAAGATAGTCCAGTTCCAACATTCCTGTGTTACATAAGAGTCAATAATGCCTGAGTTCTTATTTGTGTTCCCGATTTCACTGAAGTATATCAGAACATACTGCTAGCTGGGGGTGAACACACTGCCAACACACACAAGCACACACACACACCACCACCAACACACCACCACCAACACAGCTGTGTCACATGCTTCTTCCATTCTGCCAAGAAACATTTACTCTCTTCTCTCTATTGACATGAAGTTTCCACTTTTAGTAAAATGTGAAGGTCAGTTGTTTTCCTTCCTGGTTTGAGTGATGTTCAGTCTGTAACCTGACACGGGGCTTGAGGTCAAAAACAATGACTACTTTGCTGGGCTTTACAATTTATAGCCGGCTTATCTTTTTCACCATGCTGGCAAGAACCATCACATTGAATAAAAGCAGCACATAGGATAAATCTGACAACACGGTGGCTTTGCAGTATCTGGCTATCCGTCTAGACATCTCCCTAATTTGAAGTGGTTTAAAACAATTTATTACAACTCATGAGGTCACTGTCTGTGGTTGCCCTTTGTCTCTGCCTTCCCTTTGCTGTTTAGTAACATGGTCAGCTCTGAAGACAAACATCTAAACCTCTGTTAAGAAAACTCCTCCAACTCTCTCTGTTTCAGTGCGTGTCCCCTGAGGAGGCCAGATAATGATATGCTGGCAGGGCAGATTGCAGGGTTGCCATCGGTCTGGAACTGTAAACACAGCAGAGAAGGCTCGTTAGGACATTCCAGAAAGGTCCTCAACTGGGAATTCTTGGAAGAGCCGCTTGTGTGTTTGCATTCTTCCTCTGGTACAGCAGTGCTAACAGCGCCTCCTGTGATCACTGCCCTTTCCCGAGTGAGAACTATATGAGGATAAATGAAGGCCAACAGATGTTGAACATTCCTCTGCAAACTGTGAGCTGGATAGTGGCGATACAGGTGCCTCTAATCATTTCACTATTCATGCTGTTTGCCCCTTTTCCCACTGATTTGCTTGATGTTATAGAAAATTAAGCCTAAAAGTCTCTTCAAACAAAGTATTTACTGAGGCTTACTTTTGGACAGCTCTCACAACTAAGAATCATGGTATGTTGCTAAAAGGCACACCATTGTTTAGCTTTTAGCTAACATGCTAACCCTTTCTGCAGCAGCAAAAGTGAGTAAGAGTCATAAAGTCACCAATGTCACACAGAAATGTGTGCTTTAGAGCAATGTGTTCTTCAAATGAATTACAAGCTAACGTTGGCCAACATAATTTGCCAATACCAGACCATGTAAACTGTAGCATTAGCAGCTTTGGCCACAGACTGTAGATTAAATAGTGGACTGAGCTAAGAATATTCATAATTATGTCTTTGTTGGTGTATAATTAAATGAAAATAAGTATTGTGTTTGAACATTGTATTGTTGTGTTGTTATATCTGACACTAAGCCCATAATTTCTACAGAGAGCGCAGTAGGTTCTCCCACACATTTTGAAGGGGAACCTGGGGCAAGAATTATTCAATTGGTCTGCAACCTCACCACTAAATGCCATTAAAAAATATGTGATCTTTAAGTCCACATATACTTTTTAATGTATAACTCCTGGTATCAAAAACATTGTAAAGTGAATTTGACTGTAAAAAAGTTTTGATCAAAAATTAAACCAGCAGGTAAAGTCTTTTTAATTTTTTCCTACAGCCATTGTTTTACATAGCTGCATCAGGATGAGCCACACTGCACACCCAGGTCTCTGACAACTGAGTATAGGATGAATTTGAAAACTGTAATGTCAAGATAATTTTCTCACATTGATGTGATATGTTCTGGGTAAGTTCAACCAAGAGACTGCAGTAAGTACTGAAGCTGTGTCACTGTTTGGTTGTTTAAAAAAGGAGATTAGATAACTTATTGAAATCTCTTTAAGTTTAATCAGAAAAAAAAAAATTATTACATATTTTTGGATTTCTAAAGGCAAATCGATTGTCAGTTTAATTGAAACACGACTAAACTTGTTATCTTTATCTCAAAAAGGCTGAAAGGCAACTTGACATTCTCTCTGCATCAGAGCAATGTTGAAGATTTAATTTATGTTTGTGGTCAAAGGATAATGCTAGATAAGTGATGTACATTACAAACAAGCAAATAGCATAAAAAGAGAGACAGAGAGAGAGAGAGAGATTCAGTCAACATCAAAAACATGTTACTGATTCTGCCTGTTGTCCAAAAACACACTGTGACTACACAGCTGATCCACTGACATCTTTATCTATCTGGGTCAATGCACAATGTGTCTTTTCTTTACTTTAAAGTGATTCGAAAGATTTTTTCTACTTTGTATTACTGGCCATTTAAATTGATCTCAGAATAGATAATTTTCCCCCTGGTTCTCCCTCCCCAGCCTTAAAAATAGACAGTCTGTGTACAATAAGACAATGAGTTTCTTTTAGTCGACACAATTGAGTCTTTGTGTGTCAGCAGACACATCCAGGCATTGAGTTGCAACCATTAACATATCTCACAGCTGAATCATCATCAGTTACTGGTACCAACACCATGGCTGGAAGTCGTCCATAAGATAATGGATTTTTCCAGTTGACACTTTAAGAAATTGTTTGATTAGCACAATAGGCTTACAGCAAACCAAGAAGAAAAAAACAAGCTGCCACCAAGGGAGTGGAGTTACAGTGTGTGCATTGTTGGGAGGGTTATTTTGTAATGTTATAGACTACGCTTAGGGTTACCCTTACTGTAACAATTTTACTTATTAAATAAAAATAATTTAACTTATAACTTTAAAAACTTTCTATTCTATTAACTATTTTTGTGTCACTGATTGCAGTAATATAAACCGTCTGTGGCTGTTTCCTCAGCTTTGACATTAAATATTCAGTGCTGTGAGCATTTTAGTGCTGGTAAACAAGCTTAACACTGTTCATGTTTGAACCCTTTTCTGACTTCACAAAGACAATATTGTTAAATTTCTGGCAATTAAAGGCATTTGTACAACAACAAAGCTATCCATCTTGACGTGGTTGGCTGGTTGCAGGCATAGCAGACTCAGGTTGCCAGGAGCTATGAACACTGATTTGACTGGCAGACAGAAAGTACAAATTTAGGACAACCAGTAAAAAAAAGCTCTTAAAATTTGAGGAGCTTGTTTATCATAGATGCAGCACTTTGTATGCCCTGGTATTCTTGACTTACTCATGCTCCCCTCTCTCTCTTTGTATATATATATATATATATGATATATATATGATGAGTTAAATGCAGTTCTTTAAAAAATTCAGTCAGTATTAATGTTTCATTTAATTATCATATTTTCAACACAAGGTTGTGCAAAAAAATCAGTCTTTAGTCCCCCTTTGCTAGCACTAAAAGCAAAGAGTTATGTGAATGTATTAAAAACCATTGGGTTCATTAAAGTAAAACTGGGTTTTACATTTGGATATGAGGGACAAGTTGAGAAGTCTCACAGCTGCAGAATAAAAGCTGACTTTGAGTTTGGTGGCATCTTGGCAGCTTAAACTTCAGAATCTCTTCCTCTTGCCAGACAACTGAGGTTGAACAGGTTGTGGCTGGGGTGGTTATTGTTTTTAAATACTCTTTAATCTCTCATTCCCCTCGTCTTAAGAAGTCTTCCAAAATCTTCCATAAAAGTTCTGGTGATTTTATATTTGGTAACTATTATACATAATTAAATATATAACATTTGGTATATTTGGTGAATACTTTACATATGATTGACATTAGTTAAGCCCTCATCAAGCCATACATTAACCACTTCTTTCTTATACAGGAACATCTGCGCCTGTTGAGTTGTTCAAGTTTTTTAATTTGCCACCACCTGTATAGAATAAACGTATTAAACTAAAATTGTGTCAGTAATTTTGTAAAGTTTAGTCAAGTATATGAGTGTATAGAGTTTAATGTCTTAGTGTGTAATATTGCACAATACAACCATGGGTTGTTGCACAATGTCATTTATTAAACACCATTATTGCACAACATCAGCATTGCGGTTGTGGGAGTGCAAATACTCGAATAGTGACGAAGTAAAATGGCACAGAGTAGATGTTTGCAGATCATGTTTCACCTGCAGATTAAATAAGAACTTCCTTATTAAAAAATAATTCAGGAATAAGCTAGGCTATTAAAAATACATCTATACCAGAATGTGGTAAAACTGCATACTGCAACATTCTTATTATAGCTATTATTTATTTTAGATTTGAAGGCTCAAATTAACCTCCAATAAATTTCCATCCTTCCATCATGTCCCAACCCCCTCCAGCCTGCATGTTGATCACTTACCTGCTCACCCCCTCTTCTCACCTTTGACTGAACCCTTACACACCCCCATCAGGACCCCCCACTAACCATCCAAGCCCACATTCCCCTCATTGCTTCTGGACGATGGAAATCCCCTGGTACATTTTCAGAGCTGCTGAGCACCGTATACAGACACAGAGCCCTCTCTCTCTCTCCCTCGATCTCTTTCCACCATGCCGCCGGCCAAAGCCAGCCATCAGATCACATGCTATGTGCAGCCTCAGCAACAGAGGAGCACAGCTATTTGCTGGGGGCACACATGCTGGGGGCCGAATGAATGACTGGCATTCTTGTGACCTCCCAGGATGGCAGCAGACCCCTGGGATGGAGGGCTGTTTTAGGACAGGGTGTCATAGCTTGTTGCTGTGTCATTCGTCTGTGGTACAGGCATGTTGTCTCCAGGGCAGAAGGCTGCAAAATATTTTCACACCTCTGAAGGGCAGCTTTATAAAGGGCCTCAGAGTTTTACTTCAGTGGTGCTCAGTGTGGTGCAGTTTTGCCCTGAAGATGGGAATGACTGAGACTCTTTTTTGTGGTTTAAGGCCAGTTTTTCTATTCTGGGAGACTGATAAATGTGGGCTATTAGCTACAGCTAAGTCTTAATTTCTTGTACAATGTATGACCCTCTATAAAATTGAAAATGTTTGTTTGTTGTCTAGCCTCTAGCTCCAGGCAAAGAGCTTTTAGTTATACAACTTTATGACTTGTTTTCCAGCTTGACACTTGACCTGTCAAGATTCCTGTCACATACCAGAAATACAGTTGACTTACGCAAAACATGTGTGCAGTTCAGTGTTAACCTAAAGAGAAGTGAAAGAGGAGAGGCAGGAGAAATAAGGAGATGGGAAGAAAATGGAAAAGGGAACATCATTACACTGACACTCAGCTATTTGCCCTCAGCGCTGTATGAGTAATACGTCTGAGAGCAGAGGCCAAATATTCAGAGTGTTTGGAGGCAAAAAGAAACAGTAAAGTTGCCATGGGGATGTCAACATCTAAATCTCATGTGTTAAGGATGCAACATTTGAGCGTTTTATTAGCCAACAGCATAAAATTCCCATAAAATCCATTTTGAATTGGGTTGTTTGTGAATACCTGAAGTATTACCACACCAGGTTGAGTTGGGAAATTTTTGCCTCACATACCAATTTATATTCTTTATTTTGCCAGGCATTTCTGTTGTATATCTATTCCTCTTCACTACCTTGCCCCTCCCTGTTGCACAGCGGACTATTTGCCAAAACTACAGACTGCAGTGTGGTGTGTTGGTTAATGTTACGGTCATTTGCTTGCCAACAGAGGTCAATAAAAGTTTCTACAGCAGTGTATTGTGAAAGCTTCCAGTCAAATGGAGCACATCTCACTTTATCCCTCCCTAAACTTTGATGGTTGTAATGTAGAGTTTTTCATAGCAAAGAACAATACATGAGAAGACTTCTCAGATATCATGACTGAGGAGAAAAATGTGGATTTACCAGTTCTGCAGACAGACGTGGTTGGGTACATGTGGTCTCTTTGAAAAACACACCTGAATATCACCTGAATATCAATAGAAGCAAATAAAAAAATGGACATTTGTATATGTTATTATGAAATTTATAACCAAAGGCATCAAGGTTGCTGTAATTAAGTTTTCTATAGATCAAAAAACATGAAACAGAATCACACCTGTGCAGCCCTGCAGGAATGAATACTAAAATCTAGATATGAGTTGGAATAATTGCACTTCTGGTTTTCTCCTCTACAAGTAAATTGGTTTACTGAATAGGTTTTTGCTTAGCTTTTGCTTGCTTGACCTCTTGCCAAAAGGTATGTGAGAAGATTGATACCACTTTTACATGTGTATCATAAAAATGCAGCTTTGAACCAAACAATATCCTAGCAAAAAGACTGGACACAGAGGGAAACAGCTAGCATACTTGAGTCCAAAGACAGCAAAATATGTGTATCAGCTTCTCTAAAGCTGGCAAATAAAAACATTGCATCCAAGTGTTAAAATGACAGGTTGTGGTTTTACTTTGGGCTTATGCGCCGTTTTGTTCTGTTTACAATCATTATGTTAGGCTAAGCTAACTAGCTGCTGGCTATGGCTTCAACTATAAACATGAAAATGGTATCAATCATCTTGTCGTACTCTTAGCAAAAAAAGTGAATAGTCCCATTATCCAAAATGTCAAACTCTCCCTTCAAGGTTTTACACACCTTGTACACTGGCTTTGATTTCTTTCATCTCCTTTCAATCAGCTGTGCAAGTCAATACAACAACACCTGCCCGGGCTATGACTGCACCTCACATCTGTTTTGTCATCTTTGCACACTCCACAGATTCATCTCTTCTGACTCATGTCTGAAGTCTGAAAACGTCTGGAAATTCCCTTGTATGAAGCGCGACTTGCTGCGACATGCAGCCATTTCTCTACTCTTCCCTTTAAATAAAAAACAAAACAAAACAGTTGTCTATTTAATTTCTGCTTTGCTCCTCTGACATAAAAGTTGTAAGGCGTAGCTGCAGATTAGCTTACACTAGCCTGCTTGCCTCAACATAATTTCATCAGACATCACAATCCAAGCTGTTGTGAAAACGAATACATGGGAAGCTTGTTGTCAGTGGTTTCCTGAGAACAGGATACCACTTGAATGCAGCGCACCTTGTCTTTGTCTATTGTCTACTGTGTGAATGAGGAAGCCGTGCATGGACGTGAGAGCCAAGAAGAGGAATCCATCCCGCTTCTTCCAACACTATCAGTTGCATTCCTCACCAATCCTGCCGTATCAGATGACCTTGTCTGCTATTCTGTGTCATTCTTTCCCACACAGTCCAACATCCTGTTCTATCCAGTCCCTTAAACTCCGTCTCAAGCCAGGTATTGACACCATCTTCTCTGATGATCCATGAGTCCAAAGTTATCTTTAGACTTTTGGATAAAGAGGTATTAAAAGAGAGAGGAAGAGTCAAATATCCAGTTGTTTTGTCTTCAGTTTAACACAAATCTCTCCTTTATTTAATCTCCTGTTTAAGCTATGATACATGAAACAGCATCTAGCTTGTAGTGTGTCCTGAAAAATGAGCTATAAGCTAATTTTAGACCATCCCAGAGTAATATGCAACAAAAAATGGATGGAGTCTTTATTACAAACCTGTTCAGTAGCTGTTTTCAGTGTTTGTTCTATAACTTTCTTTAGCTCATACTAAACCTTTTCCAGTTTGCTAATTTTCATTATTTGCTCATGTTTCACTACGTAGTACGTACTTTCCATGTAACTGGGTCAGGGCAGCTGCTCCCAGCTTCAGATTTTTTCGCCAGAAGGTAAATTAACCTGCCATTCACTGAAGACTTTACAGGTTTACTGTGCAAACACTCTGTGAATGAAGAGAGTCTGAAACAGAGTCTGTGAGTCTGAAACAAAATCCAGACAACTGGTGGGCGCTGTCTTCAGTCCATACTTTAATGGTGCTGTAAGCAAGTGTTTTTGAAATATTGTGAGCAAAATTGTAGAGCACAGACATAAATACTGTTTGAAAGTTCAGATTTTTAATACTGTTGGAGTTGAGGAGCTGTGTCAAAAACAGATTAAGGTTTTTTTTCTTTGCTGTAAGCTTATTATAGAGGTATGTACTGTATTTCATGCTGGCATTTTACATGTAGTAAGAATTATTCGTGCTGTTGCTTGATTCTGTTGTCAACAATATAAGTCTTTAAAATAAACTTCAACAGCTTGACTTTAGCATTGTTAATCTAAAGAACAATACTGTAAGAAAAACTGAAACCATAAAGGAAAAATATGGTTAGTATCTAGTTGTGTTCAGTTTTATTAACATAGTTTGCTGGTGTAATATTATACTTTTGAGATGTTTAGATGGATTTATAGTAAATGCATGCAGATTTTGCCAGTGTGTTTTCTATGAAAGAATTATTTTTTACTATACATCAATTCCTAAGCTCTGACCTTTTATAAAAATATAAAAAAATTGCTCACCTACACAGTATATTACGGTAGCCTTTTCTTCACCTCCAGCATTTTCACCAAATTATCAAAAAATTAATTCTCTCAAGTTTATAATAATAAATGGAACACTAGATAATGTTGGATAATCTTCCAAATTTATGCACATTCACCAATATTATTTGCATTAGATACCAAACAATGGAGTTTGTCTCTTAAACCACAACATAAAACTGCAATAGACATAAAATGTATGTAATATATGTTATTATTCTGTATAACTATTATTTACTTTCTTTAAACTTTATACTAAAGGAAAAATGATAAATTTGATATCAATAAAGTTGCATTAAGTAGATCAAAGGGTTGATTTACAATGACAGAAATAGTAGTTTGTACCTTTAAGGGCCCCCCTCTGTTAACTCTCACACACACACACA